>CAJQZJ010032746.1:3565522-3606725 GCA_907164525.1 Lophiomys imhausi
TGAGGGGGAGGAGGGTGGAAGGGTGGGACTGGAGGGGGGAGTAGGGAGGGGATTGTGATTGAGTTGTAACTTGAAGAAATAAAAAATAAATTATTAATAAAAAAAAAGAACTTAAACAATGTATTTTGAATAATGACTATAAATTCCACCAATTAATGTTTTTGTGACCTTGAGCACTTTTGTTTTAATTTGTTTGAAATTAAACTCAACCTGAGGATTTTGTGTATGCTAGGCAAGTGCTGTAGCTCTGAGACACATACCCACTTAAACACATGTAAAATTTTTTCTTACACTCGACTCATTTCAACTTATAAAAGTGAAATAATATTTATATCTGTTTCTGAGTGTTGCTATGCACACTGCATGTGTATAAAGTGCTTAGCTTAATATTTGGTTGTGAAATATACTCAACACAAATGTTTAATGCTATTTTTATATCTTGGCAAGAATAATGCAGTAAAATGAAGCTGACATGTCCTTCTAAGATATCTTTATTTCTTTTTGCCATGGCTTCTCTTAGAACAGTCACTGGAAGCTTATAAATTCTTGTATAGCCAGGATTCCTGCCTCATGGATATTGTAAAAGCAAAACTAGAGCATTGTGGGTTGAGAGAATCAGAGAGTAACAAGTGGAGGAGCTGAAAGAATTTCCGCCTGCATGTGGGTGCTCCTTCCTTGTGTACGGTGGAGATGACTTGTTTGGTCATACTCTTCTGCATTACCAGTGTTTCTAACATTTCCTCATATTTGGTTCATTTTACTTCCCATATCCTTTTAGCTTTATCTTGAACCAGTCAACAAGACAATGAGCTCAGCTCAGCTGTGCCCTTGACCCCTTGGTACTGCTTTCATTGAACTGGTTCCACGAAGCTCTGGAAAGGAAGAGTTGGGACAGAAGTAATGGGTCACAGATCTGTGCTGCACCACCAAGTGCACTCCTAACTCTTTCTCTGCAGTTTTTTCAAGCAGTCCTTCCTCATCCTATTCTTGTAATTTGTCTCTTGTGTTTCTTGTATTTACACACTTCTAGGCATGAAGTGACATTGTTTTGCTGCACCCTTTTTCATTGGTCTTACCAGCTGTGCAGCATCAGTTTTGATGCTTACTTTGCATTTTACTTTTAAGGGTAGGTCTGCCCAATTCTGCACTAAAAGTTGTAGACAAATACATAATATCTCCAAAAGGCAAACCACTAAATACTTTGTTACCTACCTACTTTCACTGTGAAGGTTCTGGATTCAAGCGACTTCCACCAGTGAGATCTTTCCTCATGTAGTGACAGAACCTTTCTATGAAGAGTCCTACAGCACAAGCAATATTTAGGGTTCCCTTAAGAAGTTTAAGGCAAAGAATATGAAATTATCAAAATGAAAACAAATTACAACAATTTTCAATTTAAAAAAGCTAACAAAGTCACAGTTAGACTATTCAGAGAAAAGATACCATAGCTCTCCGTAGATTCTTTGATTACATTTTAATCCGCATTGATAGTTATGTACTTCTTATTTGCCCCCTGGCAGGAAACTTAGTTTATAATTCTTTGTACGAATTGAGAGAGAAAAAAATACAGTTCACCTTTTTTGCCTGCTCGATTGATGGAAATTCACATCTTTCCATTGAGAGTTTAGAAATTTTTCTTTCTGTTACACATTTATTTTTTATTCACAGTGCCATGGAAAAGGTACATTAGGATGCATAAAACATGTGGATACACTCAAAGACACCTTTATTCTTTATAGCGCTATTACAGGCTTGTACTTTACAAACACACACTTGCTGATAAATTCTATTTTGCACAATTCCCATCCAAAGGAAAATAAATATGAGGTGTATATTACAAGGTGCCTTATAATGCCATTGTCTGCATAAGATATAATATTACTGCAAAGAAAGAATTTGTATTTTGACTAGGAACAAAACACATTTCTCTATATAATTTTATGTATTTGATGCATGGAAGATTTTCCCGAAACTAGGTTGGACCCATGTATTTAAATCTTTGTTTCTCATCAACTATCAAAGTTTTTTTCATATTGGGCACTGTAGACTACATCTGTAAGGCAATATACCTCTGATAACCATGTATAGTTATCCTAAGAAGGGTTGTTGAACAGGCACAAAGAGTACTGGGAGTTTTTATAGAGGCTGTTCCTATGTTAGGAGACTAAAAATGACAACTATACATTGTAAATAATTTCTCATTACATAGATAAACTTTGTTACCTCCAAATCAATACATCTGAAACTTTATGTAACCTTAGGTTGTTCCAAAATTACTCATGGTCCCTATACCTAAGGTCCACATGGCAATCAGAGAGACAGACAGAAATTCACAGACAGACATCTTAAGTAACTGCAACTAAAATAGCCTTTACATTTTTCTAAAGTTGCACAAAAACATATCACTGAGTACTCATTCTTTAAGACATACCATTTATGTATCTTTATGGTGTGTGTTATGGCATATATGTTTATCCAGACTGTGACCAGTGGATCCTGATAGGGGAAGTGGAAGGGAGCTTGAGGAGGATTGGGTAGGAGGTGAGATAGGCTGGGGGCAAAAGAAACCTCAGGTGATGGCAAGAAAAGATTCTCAGGAGCCAGTCTTTAGTGAGACATCTCATTTTATGAGGGGAACAAAGGTTACCTAACTCTTTGTGGGGTGGGTAGGAACTTTATGGGTGAGTATACATTGTTGGCTAGGGCCAGTGTGCAGTGGATGCCTCATTGGCATGAGGAAGAATTCCAGGTGCTGCAGGATATGACCTTATAAGGGAAGAAGAAATTTAAACTTGCTACCAGGCTAGGTGACCTCCTCAGGGGTGCAAAGGGGTGTGCAGAGCTATGAGCACCAGGACATGCACAGAAGCTCCCCACACATGCCCTCAGCCCCCTACCCCCAGCACAGCGAGGAAACAGTCCTATTATTGCTGAACTCAGGATGAGATTTCGAGTGTTTGGTCTTACTTTAGTGCCACTCTTACTCTGGGCCAACTCCCACAGGTCCCATGGCTCCCAGGTCATACACACACACACACACACACACACACACACACACACACACACACGCACGCACGCACACACGCACACGCGCGCGCGAGCATGTGTGTGTGTATGTGAAGTATAAAAATGTTCATTTCCATGAACTATAATCATTCTTACTTTTTAAGCAGTTTTAAATCTATCATAGATCATAGATCAGTAGTTATCTTAATGTGTACTCTTAATGCAAAGAGAAAGCCAAAAGAATTGAGGAGTCCTATATTTTGTTAATCTTATGGTAGATTCACCTTTTCATGATACCTGCTCACTTGCATTTCTCTCTTCCTGCCCCAAATCTTCTCCTTTCTTTCTTGCCTTCCCTCCCTTCTATCACAGTATAATTAAATCAATGTTTAAAAGTGAGTGCCTGAGTGCTTGCATCAGTATCTCATCTGTACTATTTATCAACTGTGTGTCTTTGTGTGAATGCCTTAACCTCTCTGATCTTGAGTTTTTCACACATTTAATAAGAGTAATGATAGTGTTAACTTCATGGATTTGTTATAATAATTAAGATAACATGTAAATTATTTAACTGATGCATTTTGAGTATATGATAAATGTTAGCTGCTACTCTAACATATATGTTATACTATATAGATATAAAAGAGTGTCAAGCTCTATGGCAGTGGGTAGAAAATTTTATCAAACATTCGTAAGTGTTCCAACAGCAAATGGTGTCTCAGCAAGATAAATCTTTATGGTATGTTCAATAAGTGCTTGAGCCTGGAGTTCATGAGCCACCTGAGATGTGAACCAAACTTTAAAAGATAGGATTAGGATAAGCAAAGAGGGTATGAAGGAGATATATGTACTGGGGACTGATCAAACAAACAAACAAATGCACAGATGTTAGAAAATTGGTGGCACTGATACAATAGCAAGAAACTTCAAACTCTCCTTCCTTAGAACATAAAAAAACTGGACCACAGATTAGCCCACAATTAACAAAAGGCCGTGTTGCCTTTGTCTTATTAAAGTAAGTTAGAGGATTACATTTCTTTTATTAGTTTTTATCTAAACAAAAACCAAGGCTGGATTCTGTGGCTTGTTAATAACATTAAGTTAAAATGCAGCCAAGGAATGTTTAACAAGTGAATATTTAACAGAAACTTGAGAAAATAAGTGTGATAGTCAGTGTTGACTGGCACATTGTCTTGATTTCTGTTTTTGTTATATAAAGGCAGGAGACAACGAGATGTTCATATTGGGAACCTTTATTGGCAGTCTTACAAGTAGAATTGTACCACAGATTTTCCACTAGTTTGTTCCATCTTATAGGGCTATCCAGGAGTGGCAATATAATTTATTCACTTCACAACATCTTGCATGAGAATGTATTGCCTGAAGCTGGAGCTATGATTATGTGACCAAGAAGGTAAGAGAGGCAGAAAGAAACTTAAAGACATTGGCTTAACATCAACACACACTGTGAGCCCTTTCTAGGCATTCAGCAACTTTTACACACATCAAAACAGTGCAAGTGGCTACAGGGCAGCATGAAACACAGTCTCATTACTTGCCACCAGTGATAGCTGTGGAATAAAGTTTTGAATCAGGTAGCTTTCTATGCCATTTAAAGGTTTTCATTTAGATCCTGAACAGGAAGTCAGGGACTTTGAGTCTTTTATCCAAATTATCTATGTGACCTTGGTTTAGTTACTTAACCTCCATTTTCTCATTTATAAGGAGTCCATTATACCAGCCTATCTTCTAGGGACATCATGAGTTCTAGTAAATAAGTTTAAAGTGCTTCATAAATGCTTAATGACGATAATGATCACACAAGCAGAACCATTTTTGTAAGACACAGAAATGTGCTACCCCAAAGAAAGCAAAACAAAACATCAACAGGAAATAGTATTTCCTACAGGGAGAGAGGATTCATGTTCCTACAGAAAGGAGATCATTTAAACTCTGCATATCTAATTGAGGACTAAATGGAGAAGGTGGTGGCGTCATGATTGGGTTTATTCAGAATATAATTGAAGATTCAGTCCTTGAAGACTAGACTCATTTTTACTCTCTTCTCAAATTGTATAGCATAGGAAGTCATGACCAGGGGAATGTTAGCTTATTCATCTCTATAAGACAGCTCACCTTTTAGCCTCTTTATCCAAATTTTGCTTACTTTTTGTTTTCTATGATGGCCTGGGGTGGGGGGCACAGGATTTGAGCTGTAAGTAGTAAGAAACAGATTAAGGACATAAAAACTCTATACTTTCAGAAAGCATTAAAATTATGATCTAATTCAGTTTTTTAAAAGCAATCGTGTTTGCTGAGAGCCCATTTTATTTTTTGTCTGAATCCTGAGGAATGGGAATGTGAATTATCCAGTTGGGTTTGTCATATAAACACACCTGAAAATCACATTCCCTTCCAACAACTGGACTTGGATTGATTTAGGTAAAAAATGGAAAGTTTTCTGTTCCCCTCTTGCCATGCATTTTTGTTGTTGTGTTGTTGTTTTCTTGCTTCTGTAGTCATTTTATTTTTAAGTCAAAGGTCTATATTTACAAGAATTCTCAAAATTGTTCTATGCACACTTTTATGTCTTTCAGGGTTGGATAGCCCAGTTGAACAGACATGTACCTAATGAAGTATATGGTTTCGATCCTAGCTAATGAACTAGCTAGATTTTTTTCACAGAGAAAAATGCCTCTCATTAAGAAAAGCTATGGTTTCAATTTATTAATTTGTCCTGTAGATCCCCAAGTGTAAGAAAGTATGCCCCCAGTGTACTAGGAACTCCAGACAAGTATTCTTCAGGAAGAAAAAGGGATTAGCATTTCAACATCACATTTAAGAGGAATGGCATAAACAGCACATATTTCAGTGATGTATTTAATAAGTCCTCAGAGACCTGGACTGGAGTTTCTCTTCTCTTTTGATTTGTTAGGCCGGCTAGAATGATCTGAACTCACAGTTCTCTGTGATATAATGTAGTGATGACTCTGAAGAGAAAAATGTTTTGTTGTGAGTTGGTGTTTGAAGAGAAGTTGTCTTATAGTGCCCATTGCCTGAGTCCTCCTTTATATCTGTCTAAACCCAAGCAGTATTTGAAAAGACACCCTAATCCAGTCATTTCTTTGGATTCCATTCATTTCAACTGATGATCTCTTTTTCTTTACTTTTATTTATTTGTGTGTGTGTGTGTGTGTGTGTGTCTGTGTCTGTGTGTGTGTGTCTGCGTACATGAGTGCATGGTGTACTTGTAGAGCTCAGAGGACAACTTTTGCGGTATCAACTTGCTCCTTCCACCTTTATGTGGGTTCTGGGTTTTGGACTGAGGTCAACTGGCTTGTGTGATAAGTGCTTTTACCTATGAACCATCTCATTGTTCCCTTATTTCCTTTAATTGACAACTGATGCCCATTGTTGAATATTAGTTTCTTTCTGAAGCACCAGGGTCTAGTCTAGCTGGGAACAGATACAGGGATTCTTCCTGGTCACAAGCCTTCCTTCTGCATGCTTAGTTATGTATATTATGAGCAAATGTTTTCTAAAGACAAATGACAACTTTCATACCTATAATGTTAAAATGATAACACCAAAATTGGTAATTTTTTATGTAAAATATTGATTTATTTATTTACTTTCTTTGCCCAGCAAGTTCTCTTGGTACATTAAATAGATTTTATTAATCAGTGTTTCCTTTTTTCCTTCAAAAATACAAGTATTCATTTAGGGTAATTTATCATGTAATTAAGAAGAAAATTAGGAAAGTATGGTATAAATATACATATATACATGTATTTATATTTAATTGAAATTGTTTTTCTCTAAATTTTTAAAAATAAGGGGAACACACATTATTAGTACATTTCATGTGACTCACTCAGTACTCAGTGCTTCTTAAAGTAACTATGTATTTCTGTAAATTCTTTTTTTTTCGAGACAGGGTTTCTCTGTGTATCTCTGGCTGTCCTGGACTCACTTTATAGACCAGGCTGGCCTCGAACTCACAGAGATCCGCCTGCCTCTGCCTCCCGAGTGCTGGGATTAAAGGTGTGCACCACCACGCCCGGCAAAAGAGTGCTTAATTTTTTTTTTTTTTTGGTTTTTCGAGACAGGGTTTCTCCGTGTAGCCCTGGCTGTCCTGGACTCGCTTTGTAGACCAGGCTGGCCTCAAACTCACAGAGATCCGCCTGCCTCTGCCTCCCGAGTGCTGGGATTAAAGGCGTGTGCCACCACTGCCCTGCTCTGTAAATTCTTAAAACTTATCATATAATAAGCTCCATATTCTAATGAATCTGTAACACATTATATATCTCAAATGACTTATTTAATACTTATCTTTTCAAAAGTCATTGGCAATAACTGTGAGTTTAGGTATTGAAGGTCTATTCTAACTTATTGCAAAAAAAAAGAAAAAGAGTAAGGATGACTACAGGAGTTATGAAAGCAGGAGCCGATAATGTCCTTCTGTAAGAAACACTCTTAAAAGATAATGAACATGAAAAATTAATTAGTTTGAAGTTGGAAGAATCTTTCACTACTCGATGAATCTGATAATTTTGCCATTGTTACTTTGACATATAAAAGAAAAAAATGTCAAAATTAATAAGATAGTCAAGAATAAGGAGTGTGGGATGGTTATCTTTGAAGGGCCTCAATACTCACTTGGAATAATAGGTAATTTATATAAAATGTAGAAAAGAATTAAGCAGCATTGTTTTAGATATCTTTGATTGGCATGATTTGAAAAAGCCTTCTATCTTTCAGATCCTTATATGCATTTATGGTAGATACTGAATATCTCTGGACTGAAAAACTAGTGTTTGTGTCTGTCTACTAACTTGTAAACACATCGTGAAAAGTTTTTTATTTCTTTCTAGGGTATGAGCCAGACACATAGGACTCTTATCCTTTTGATATTCCAATTTGTTCTTTCAGAAAATTAAAAAAAAAAATTGGAGTTCAAAACAGATTTTTCAGGAGCAGATGTGTGACGGGAACTAAATGAGAGGGTTTATTTTAACCTCCCACGTCCCTCTCCTCAGTGATTATTTGAAAACCATTTATCTCAGTGATGATAAGTAAAATTTGAAAACTTGTCATCTTGCAGCTTAATTAAAAAGTTTAAGAAAAGTGTTTGATACCTTAACTCAGAAGAGCCTGAGCCAAATGGCCTGTTGGGGGCTCTTCTAGCTTTTGGATTTTTTTCCCTATAAATTCTTAGCTTCTAGGATTAACATCCAGTGATGCAAATGATGCCTCTGGCTTTCAGAGCTGTATGTGCTGGCACTAGGGTGTAAACTCTTATCACATGTCATATAGCACAATGGGTGGTATACTGGCCATGTTTCCTGGATTTAAATAAGGAGTTAAATTAATCTACATAAAAAGTGTTCTATGTCAAAACTGATTTTTAAAGGCTATAAAACAGAGTTTAGAGAGGGCTGCATGGACTAGACTCAATTGATGTCCCTAGAACCAAAAGAAATATCTGGCTGGAGAATAAGGGCAGTGAGAATGGGACCTACTTCGTTTTGAATTCAGATAATGAAATATTCTCAACAACACTTTCTCTGAAATCTAACCAAACAAAAATGAGTGTGATGGCTTCAATGAGAGTGGCCCTTATAGACTCCTATGTTTGAATACATAACCCCCAGTTGGTGGAACTGTTCAGGGAAAGTTTAGGAAATGTGGCTTTGCTGGAGGAAGGCCTTTTAGTTTCAAAAGATGCAGCGTTTCCAACGTCCTCTTTCTCTGCTGCTTCCTGCTTCTGCTTTTCCCTGCCGTCATAGACTCTAGCCCTTTGAAAACATGAGCCCAATTAAATGGTTCCTTTTATAAGCTACTTTGGTCACGTTATTTGATCACAGTCATAGAAGCCCTAACTAAGATAACAAGTCTCAGTGGTGAACTAAATTCAGACTGGCCAGTAGCCCTCCCACCCTCCCTAGGAAGTCCCACCTTTCCTTCTGTGTGGCCAGTCATGTGGTGGCTCTGTTCTACATATTCATTCATACATGTGACCCAACATGTCACTAGTCCACAATGTAAGCTTTCTAAGTTGGTTCTGGTCAGCAGGTAGGAGGTGAAAAGAACTACTTGAAGGATCACATTGAGTTCAATGAATGAGGTGGACCCTTCTGATGAAGACCACTTCATCAACTCTGCGTATACCTAAGAAAGAGGCTACGAAACAGGATGTAACTACAGTGAAGGTATGAATGCAAGAGTAAAGAGCCTTTGTAGGCATCCAGGAATCTCATACATTGTTTGTCAAGAGCCACAATAAAGGAAAATGGAGGAAGCAAAAGAATCATCCCAAGTTTGAACCCCTGAAAATAATGTGAGGCTCATCATTCTGGAGATATTTTTTGGAATTATCAAGAGCTAATGGGAAGATAGTAGAATGAATAAATTAAAAATATGGAAACAAGGCAATAATACTAAGCCTTCAAATACTCCAAATTTTAAGTTAAATTTTACTTAGGTTCACTTAAACTTTAGAAAGAAAAAGAGCTGAAATGAAATTTATGGGATTAGCAGTGACTGTTCATCAACAAGAGAAAGTAATTGCATATTGACCCATTAATGGGATGAAGACTTCTGCAGGGCTGTAGTCATAGGGCTGGAGAGATGGCTCATTGTTAACAGCCCTTGCTGTTCTTGCAGAGGACTGGAGTTGTATTCCAAGCTCCCATGTTGGGTGACTTATGACTGCTTCTAAGTTTAGCTCTAAGTGATTTAATATCTCTTCTGGCCTTTGCAGGCAGCTGCACAGATGAACATATACATGCACTAATTCATGCACAGACAAACACACACACACACACACACACGTAAAAATTAAAAATAAAACCTTTTAAAGGAGAGTAGTTAGACTTTATTTCATTGCACACTCCAATAGATGGAGAAGAAGCTTGTGGGGCAAGATGAGGTGACAAACACTTCTTTTCCCTTTCTTCTCTTCTCTGTATGCCCTGGTTTTGAGTTTGAATTGTTTTCTTTGTTAGCACTTGTAGCATTGCATTTGATTCTCCAGACATAATTCCCTCTGTTGATCATTATGTGTTCTCTGTTTAAACGAATGCATTG
This sequence comes from Lophiomys imhausi, assembly GCA_907164525.1. Classification (NCBI taxonomy): domain Eukaryota; kingdom Metazoa; phylum Chordata; class Mammalia; order Rodentia; family Muridae; genus Lophiomys; species Lophiomys imhausi. The sequence goes on from CAJQZJ010032746.1 coordinate 3,575,618, forward strand.
CACAGTGCTATTCCTTTACCATGACTTTTTCATTAGAGTTTATTTTTTAATTTAGCACTTGGTTGGTTGGATCTTATTGTCATGAATTTAATTTTTTCCACTTATTTCTTTAGTAAGGGGATTAGAATTTCTTTTCCTTGGTGTCTATTCATACTTGAGAAGGCCAGCACGTTGCCCCTATGCTTATGTCACTAGACTGAGCAGGTGGATTTTTCTTGGTTACACAAGATGTCCCTTACTATGTTATAGCGTATTCTGTTGACTTTGAGAATGAGATAAACTCATGGAATAGCGCAAGGCTGACTCTTCTTCTCCCTGTGGATTATTTTTCTATCAAGATACCCGAATTACTTTTATTTCTTTATCTTTGACGTTTGATAACCTTAAGTGGCTATGTCCTGCAAATGATCATGGTGGCAGCCAGTTAATATGCCTAAGCCTTATTCTAAGCACATTACGCAAATGGATATATTTAGCTCATAACCCTAGTGGCTCTGCTCACATTTTCTATTTATTCATGATTTTCTTGGAGCTACAGTTTAGCAAGAGCTGCTTCACAAATACATTAAAAAAAATAAAACTGAGGTCACATGGGTTAGGATAAATGGAGACCTCTTTTACGGTTAGGTGCATCCATGAGTAAGCTCTGTAGTTATTGTTAGATTTCAGTAAGTTTGACACCATTCAGGGCAGTGTGTATCCCATTCAGGCAGTGCTTACCTGTCCGGTGCAAAATCTCCTACCTATAGCTGAGTCCTGTGGTGGGCTGCAGCACCTTCCATTGATGCATCCTCCCCATTAGGAGGCAGTTCAACAACCCCAAGGACATTGGTCCTACTCTTCTGAATCTTTCCAACTTACCTATTATTATTATTATTAATTTTATTTCTTTTCAGAACTGCTTGGAGATGAGAGATTAAGAGTCCATTATCTAATTTTTGCAGATAAAGTGCCACAAACAATGCTTTAGTGATCAAGTAGTGCTCTGAAATCTTAACCACTGAGCCATCTCTCCAGCCCTAGTGCTCTGAAATCTAACCATGAATTTTCATTATAACTGAAAGCAAATGACGCTGACCTGCAATTTCAAATTCTCTCTTTGGTTTGCAAACAATGTCCTCTAGAACACATGACTGTCGGCTTCACAGACAGCTCCAGTACAAAGATGGGTCTCAGAAAGATGAAGCCAAACAAAAAAGCAGTCTTTGAAATGTAGATTTTGTTCGGCCTTTAAGATGAGGGATTTACCCTATTTTAACCCTGAGGCTTCAGGAATAAATGGAGGAATGGCTGCCTGTCAGAAAATAACAAACATGGGAAAGTTTTGACAAGTTCACTATAATTTTTATAGCTGTTAACTTGCTCAAAAGCAAAATTTCTCTGAAGTAGTAATTATGATGTACCTGTTTTAGGAGCGACAGCCTGTATTTCAATGCTCGTTCTCTGTCTCAGCTCTGTCCTGAGAAGTTCCGTATTAGATAACAATTCTACTTGGGAACTAATGTCATCCTATCTGCTGGTGTCTATAAGGAAACTGCAGTGAGGTACTATAGGCGTGGTCTTCCTGCTGCTTGAAGTTAAGCATTTTGTGGTTGGGACACTTTAGTAAAATAGACTTTCAGTGCTCAGTGCAGAGGAATATTCTGATCCTCTCGACTGGTGTTTGTAAATGATGGGCAGTGACATGCGGGTCATTGCTCCATCTCTGTGCTCCTCTTAGCAGTCCTGAATCCTTTCATTTATCCAGCTCAAATCCAGATCCAGCTTTGGAATCGTTCCTTCCTTGGTACTACACAGGGTTATTTTCTGCCAGTGTGCTAGTAGAAACCGACATGATATTTATTTATTTATTTGTTTGTTTATTTATTTATTTATTTATTTTTCTCTTCTTGAGACATAGCCTGGATCTGCAGCCTGGATTGGTCTGGAAGTTTTGACCTTCCTGCCTCCGCCTTCAGGAAACTGCGGTTACAGATAGGTGCATTCATGCCCAGCAGCTTGGTTAGACATCTTTGGTAAGTGTCCCTGTGTACTTAAAAAAATAGATGAAGTTTGACATTATCATCCTTTCTTTCCCACTCTTGAACACTTGTAGAATCCTAGAGTGGCAGCTATTTATCACAAGAACACATTTTGATTGCTTCAGAGAACATGTGGAAGGAAGATGAATATTCAACTATTCATTTACGCCTTCATTCCCTTCACGAACACACTTTAGTGTTTGCATAGTGGTGAGTGATGACTGATTCTAGAAATACATAATCCCTGATTTGAAGATTCTCAGTCTGATGAAGTAGATGGCCCTTGCTTATAAGACTATGGTGTGTAGGAAATAACAGAGAGCCATCAATTGTATTCAGGAGACATGGAATGGAAGAGTCAGTCATCTGGCTCATGGATCTATGGAGCTGGTCCCTAAAGTGGGTCCCAGAGTTATCATTTGAAGTATGACTTTAATAAAATGTTTCTATCTACTGTCTTTTCTTAATTCTACTAATTAAAATTCACTATCAAAAGTAATCACAAGAGAGCCCTTGAAGATAATTATCTTTTGGGACTTGCTGCAGCTATAAAACCACACGCAGAGTCCTTCAGAGAACCTGCCTGGTTGGCCTCCAAGTTCCTTTCTCACTGAGCAAAACCCAGAAGCATGGACCTCTCCCATACTTGTTCTGTGGACTTCTCCACTAATTTTCTTATGGTTTGACCGTGAAAGCATAAATAATGCCAGAGTAGTTCAGGGCCTTTGACAACTTCTTATTCCTTCTAATAAGTTACAGGAATTATTTTAGGTGTTTTTGGGAACTATTTTTCTCTGTGTATCCTTGACTGTCCTGGACTCATTTTGTAGACCAGGCTAATGTTGAACACATAGAGATCTGCCTGCCTCTGCCTCCAGAATGCTAGGATTAAAGGCAAGTGCCACCATGCCCAGCATAAAAATATATTTTAAGCTTCATAATATAATATAAATTTATATATAATTTTAAATTTCATGGAATATTCCTATTGCTAATGCCAGGGCAGAGAAGTGAACACTGAAGATCTTTGAGCTCTGCTTTGTGTTTTAAGTTACTTTGGATGATTCAGAGTGTTACCTGCTTATAATCTCTTTGTATGCCATTCCATTGTGACCAGCTCAGTGCTTGTAGTTGAAATTCCCCAGTTACAGTGTGGGTACGGCCTCAGTAAATGGGGGAAGAGAGAGTATGAAAGTCCTTACACCTGGCTTGCTACATAATGCCATAGAGAGACAGCTCCATATTGCAACATGTTCCTGTGAGGCACTGTACTCCAATCACTTTTGATCACAATTCACAGGTTGTTATGGTAGAGAGTTCTATAATAACAAAAAGTCTTTTGTGAAAGTGTGATGCTTTTATATATTAAAAAAAAATCTTACCAGCACTACCAACAAGAAACCTTGAGCATACTAATTACTTCAGCAATGACATATCAAATGTATCTCTAAACAGTGAGTTTTGTGTTCTGTAACATGACAATGCTGTGACTACCCAATGGAAGGGTAGACATTTGCCTACAAGTAATTACCTATGATAATTGTGTCCCGAGTGAAAATCGGCTTGATGAAGCCTAGTGGAATAATTACCAAAGCCTGAGAAAGCATGTTAACATCAAGACATTGACTCAGAATAATTCACAGGCAGAAGCAGACATAAGCCTGTCCGGGTGTCTATGGGCCTCCTGTGTTTAAGTCATGTTGATTTCAGCCATGCGCAGATGTTTTCCAAATGAGCAGGTGCCCGGAACTAACACGTCATACAGGATGTGTTGTGCTATACATTTTATGATTTTCATAGTGTGTGTACACATCTGCATTGGCTTCAAAATTTTATGCAGACTTTGTAGGTTTTAAGGAGTGGTGCTGAAAACATACAACAACAAACACTGAATTCAGATTCTCCACATTATGTTGATTACTTAAGAATCTTTCTGTACAAACTGACAGCAGGGCACCATTGCTGAGGACAAAACCCACACAACTCACTGAACATGGAGAAGATGAACTGAGGGTGTGTTCAGCCTTCAGCCCCATGTTCTAGTCTCTTTAGTGTGGGAAGGGTCTCTGCAGGCTAATGAAAGGGAAATGTGGACACTCACCTACCCACCACCTTTAACCTACTTTCTGCCCTTTCTGTATAATATTCTAGGGCAACGGTGGCAGAAAACTTTTGGGATTAGCCAACTCATGTCTGATTTCATCTAAGGCCCACTCCTAGCGAAGAACCCATAACTGATACTGCTCGGGTAAGCAAGAACAAGAGACTAGATAGCCCAGAAATGTAGGGTAAAATGGAACACTAGTGGTTAAAAAAAAAAAGCATCAATAAAATGAGACCTAAGAATATTCTGCTATACTCATAGATCAGGTTCTTATTCAGTCACCATCAGAGAAGCTTCTTCCAGCAGCAGGTAGAAACATATGCAGAGACCCACAGCCTGATGTTAGAGAGAGTCTACATGGCAGATCTCTGTCAAATCCCTCCTCTTGGAGCTCAGGGAATCCTGTGGAGACTATAGAAGACAGAAGGGATGAAGGACACCAGGAGAACAAGGCCCTCTGAATCAACTAAGAAAGATGCATATGAACTCACAGAGACTGAAGCAGCAAGCACAAGGCCTACATGGGTCTGCACCAGGTCCTCTGTGCATATATTACAGCTTTTCGCTTAGTATTTTTAAAAAATTTACTTGTTTATTTTACATCCCAATCATCATCCCCCTCCGTCACCTTCTCCCTGTCCCACCCTTCCACTTACTTCCTCCATACCCCTTCACCTACACCCAATACCAACCCACTCTGGCACATCAAATTGTATCAGGACTAAGTGTGTCCTCTTCCACTGAGGCAAGACAAAGCAGCTCTTCTGGGAAAATGAGCTCCAGAGGGAGGTAATAGCATCTAAGTCCAAGATAAACCCTTTCCAATTGTTAGGGGATCCACCTACGATACTCATGAATGGGAGAAGAAGTGTGTCTCTGACTTTTGTACCTGCTCTTGGGAATTTTTTCCTATGTGTTCTGGCTAGTCTTATGCGAGCTAGAGTTATCTGAAAGGAGGAAACCTTAACTGAGAAAATGCCTCCATAAGATCTGGCTTTAAGGCATTTTCTTAATTAGTGATAGATGTGGGAGGGCCTACCCCATTGTGGGTGATTCCATCCCTGGGCTGGTGGTCCTCAGTTCTATAAGAAGGCAGGCTGAGCAAAACAAAGGATACAAACCAGTAAGCAGCACCCCTCCATGCCATCTACATCAGCTTCTGACTCCAGGATCCTGCCTTGTTTGAGTTCTGTCCTAAATTCCTTCAGTGATAAACAAGGATATGGAAGTGTAAGTTGAATAAACCATTTTCTTCCACAACTTGGTTTTTGGTCATGGTGATTCATCCTATCAATAGAAACCTTAACTAAGATACTCCTGTTAGGTTGCCATGACCAACTTTGATATGATAGTCTTTGCTTCATCTTATTATATTTTTTTGTCAGGCTTGGTTGTTATCTCTTAGAAGCCTGTTCTTTTCTAATGAGATACAGAAAGGGAGTGCATCTGGAGGGCAGGTAGGGAGGGACTGGGAGGAGTAGAGGGAGGGAGAACTATAATCAGGATCAATGTATGAGAAAAGGATCTGTTTTCAATAAAAGGAAACAAATCATGCGAATGTGATGCTTTATTAAGGACCAAAGGAGACCTGTCAATACATCTGTGCAGCCTCTTCTTTTTTGCCTCAGATACTATTGTTATTAATGGCTGAACAGCAGGGGCACGGTTGAGCATTTACTCCTCATACTTCTCCACTGAGGTTACCTGTTCATTTTTTTTTTCTGCCTCTTCTCAAGTCTAGAAAAAGAGTTTATAGAAAATTCCTAAATACTGTTGACCACCCTCTTCACTGCCACTCTAACAAACCTTGGGTTGGACTGATGAATGAACTATCTCCACCCCTCATATATTTCGAGTTGAAGAGGAGATAGACATGGGCTAAAGGACTTAGAAAGGGGACATTTTTGTTTGAAGAATTTATCATCTGAAATTTATTTTTTTGAGTTCTAAGACACCAACATGAACAGTTTTTTTTTTTGAAGTTTGTATATTCTATGAGGTTTCACTGCTGATTGGCATTTCAATTTCAAGCTTTAAAGAAGTGTTTTAAACTGATGCTTCAACAGGCTCCTGAAAAATCTGCAGGGAGTCTCTGCTAATGCATGCCACAGATAAATTCATATTTCCCTTCCAAATTCCTAGGGAACTTAAATCAGATTGTGTTTTTGCTTCTGATATCTGAAAAGAAAATGAGCATTGGTTAATTAGAATTCCACAGACAATCCCCAAAGGGACTACAATGACAGTATTGTCTGCCTTTGGTTTCAGCCCAGTGGCTGATGGTCAAATAAAGTTTCTTCTGCAAAGTTTCTCCTGTGTCCTGGGTGGCAAGATTCCTATAGAATATAACACTAGAGGAATCGGAATAAAATTAAAATACCCAAGAAATACCTTGCAGGATCATTGCATATACAGCAGGGGAAAGAGCATATTCGTGTTTACAAAAGAGCCATTTTCCTTTTAGTTGGGGATGTACAAGGAGTTGATATAGTTTTAATGAGTTTTAATCTGTCATTGTCCACTCTTGCCCTTCTATTTTTTAAATAAACAGCCCATTGTCTGTGTACAAGACTGAAATGCTTTCCCTGAACTTTCTGCAAGTTATTTTTCTGACTGCTTCTTTTGTTTTTGGAAACACTCTTTTTCCACCCTTCACACATACACCTACATCTTAGGACTCTCAAAGCAACCACGGTTTTAACGCCAACAGTTCCTAATCAGGAAACTCAGAGACTCAAATTATGGCTTTCTGTTTGGACTGAGTTTATGGAGCAGCATTATGAATTATAAGTTTTGATGTGTTGAGCATGGTTTCTCATATACGGGATTTTAAAGATTTAGTCCTGTCTAGAAATTGAAATTTGAAATTCTTAATTAAAAAATATTTCTCTCTAATTTGATACATTTATGTAACTCATTGTGAATGTTCCTCCCGTTCTACCTTCTCACTGCCTTCCCCCATTAAACTCTCCACTCCCAACAAGACTCTCTCCCACTGTCATGCCTGTTTGGTTTTTTAAAACTTAATTTTAAAATTCTTTAATTTTTGTGGTGTCCTGAGTTTTGAACGTTTTTTGTCTGTTTGTTTGTTTTTGTTTTGCTTTGGTTCAGCTAAGTAGATGGATTGAATTAGGAGGGACAATGAAGGATTGTTCTCAAGATAAGCAATGCAGAGTTAGAGGTAGATGACAGCAGCATTGTATGTGTTAGTCTTTTGTCAACTAGATACAAACTAGGGTCAACTTGGAAAAGCGAATCTCACTTGAAAAAAATACCTCCATAAGATTGTGTATAAGCAAGTCTGTGTGGTGTTTTCCTAATTAATGATTGAAGTGAGAGGGTCCGGTCCACTGTGGTATGTAATGTAACTCTGGACATGTAACCCTGGGCTGTATAGAAAAGCAGGCTGAGTAAGCCAATAGGAGCAAGCCAGTAAGCAGCACTCCTCCATGGTTTCTGCTTCAGTTTCTGCCTCCAGGTTTGTGCCTTGAGTTTCTGTCCACATTTCTCAGTGATGGACTGTGATCTACTGAGTTGTACGAGGAAATAAACCCTGTCTTACCCCAACTAACTTTTGGTCATGGTGTTTTATCACCACAATAGGACACAGATTATAGGATGAGGGCTTTATTATAGAAATCTGCATAGCCCAAATAAAGCCTTTCATTCATAGATGTTTAAGGCAGTGTTTCTGTTTTTAACAAACAATTGTAAAGAAACAAAAAACTCCACAAAACCCGAGGTAGGCAGAAGGTGGTGACTGTGGATATTGGTTAGTTTAGATTTCTGTAGTTTTTTTTTTTTCCTGCACATTTGCTTAAAATGAAAGTTGAAGACTGAAAAAAATCAAGCGTAAGAGAGTGGTAAGCTCAAGTAGGAATGTGATCTACACTCTGCTCTTCACTCCTGTTGAATTACAGGAGCTCTGTGAGCTTTCTCCTCCATGACTTAGAAGCAACATTTAGAGGTAGTTTCCTTCAGGCTGCTTTATATACAATTCCCTTACTTTGTGTCCCTCTGGCTACACATTTTTTCTCAATGGAACACTGCATAGCTCTTGAAAGTACTGTTGAGACAAGACTGAGCCTATGTTCAGGCCTCTGGTGAGTCCCAAGATTTGGACTATCTGTCCTGGTCTTGAGAAGTGAGGTTTTCCTTGTTCCAAAGTCTAATAGCTACAGATGATTTTCCTAAGGTGCAAAGTTGCACTTGACTATTTCATAAGGACTTTAGATTTCTCAGATGATGTAAATATTACCTAGTTAAGTACCCTCATACTAGGGGCACTTTGTCTGGTATTGTGTTCATGGCCCAAAAGAAGTGTCTAAGACCCTGAAATTTGCCATTTGATATCAAGGTTGGATTTTGTCTCAAAACAAAACATGATTCCATAGGGTAAAGAGAGAATGTGACACCACAGAGGTAGAAATGGATGTTGATTCTTAACACATTTGAGACAGAAATCCTGATTTGCTTTTGAAAGTAAAAACTTAATTATTGAACAAGATTACATAAAGCCATTTTCACTTGACTATGCACTTACTCTGAGCACTTTCCCCCAGTAGACCCTCCCCCACCCACCTTCCCCATCTCACTGCTGCCATTTGCTTTCCAGAGAGCTTTGCTTCTACTTTCATATCATCTGTACATATGTGATGTTCTGTATTTGTAAAGTCTAAGGCCCACAAATGAGAGAAAGCTCATCTTAGCTATTGTGAAAAGTGCTATAGCAACATTGGTTTTAAGAATCACCATCATCACCTGTGTGAAGTTTCAAGTAGACATGTGGCAGAAGAGATGTGCCATACAGGAATGGGTGAACAAGGGAATGAAGGAGTGAATCAATTCTAAGTTTCCAAACTGTACCTTGTAGCCATAATAAAATTATTTCTGACCACATGGACATTTTTCAGAGCTTGGTGGAATAATTACAATGTCTTTGAAAGCAAGGATCATATTAAGTTTGTGTTAAAGAACAACTTTAAGCCAATATTGTCTTAAGTACTACCAGAACTTAAGACAAAATAAGAGAACTTTTTGCTGTAAAATTTAGTCTCATCTGCAAAAGTGTCCTTATTGAGAAAACATGCATTCTCTGGTTTGTAGAATTGGAAATAAATGAAACAAAAATCTTTAATCTCTGCTTCCTATTAGCTAGCAACCTCCTCATCAGGAACAACTGCAGTTCCCAACAGAGAACACGGCTCAGAAAACACTTGCCAAATTCATTGTATGCAGATTAGAAAGCTGTCACTCTGGGGATATGAGTAATAGCAGCCAAGTTCAAATTTGTTCCTGTGTTGCACCTGCTCCTCCCTGAGCAGGGACCTGGGGCCACAGGAGGAATTCTTCTGGGATCAGAAGCAGAGTGAGAATCTGATGGCTGAAAGAAGAAAATTCTTCATGAGCCTTATCAAACTTATTTGCAAGAAGTACAAGTTGTGTGTCCTGGAGAACTGGTGAAGAACTGTATGTTGACACAAAATGCATTTGTTAAGAGAAGTAAATGTTGCTGGGCGGTGGTGGCGCACGCCTTTAATCCCAGCACTTGGGAGGCAGAGGCAGGCGGATCTTTGTGAATTCGAGGCCAGCCTGGTCTACAAAGCGAGTCCAGGACAGCCAGAGATATTCAGAGAAACACTGTCTCGAAAAACCAAAAAAAAAAAAAAAAAAAAAAAGAAGTAAACGCATGAGTATATCAGAGAAGACTTTTTATTTCCAGGAAGGGCAATTTTGGAAGGCTCATGGCTATGTAAACATATCTGGAAACAGAATTAATAGAGGCAGAGAGATATCCTCCTTCTACGTCTTGCCTTCTTCAGCTTAGAAGTTGTTTTCATCCTTTACTTGGGTTCTTAGCGTCTAATTGCAGATGTTTCTATAGTCTTTAGTTGTCTCTACTGTCAGTTATACCATCAAATCAGAAGGGGCTCCAGATGTCAGACCTTATTTAGTGCATTCAGGTATGCCATGCCCTGTGTAACCAGTGCAGGAACATAGGAGAGTCAACTAAGCAATCCTCAGGAAGAGATAAGTGTTACAGCCCCACTTCATATAATTTGCTGTAATTCCCCTAGATTTTCCTCTATGCTATTGAAAATTATCTTGACACTTCTTGGTAATTTTTTCAATCATTTCTTCATTATGCTTTTAACATTAAAAAAAAGAAAACCCTGAAAAAGTGCACCAGAGAAAGAATACTACAGCAGCTATAAATGTTCTTTGCCTGTATTAATCTTTCATGTAAATCAATTTTAACATGTTTTTGTTTATCTTTATTTATATGCAAATAGGTAGTTTTTTTTTTTTTACAAACTAGTTGAACATAAATTGCAGGTGTTAAGATGTTTCATTCATGGAGAGTCAGCAATGGTTTCCTGAAAATGCACATGCTTTCTTATTAATGATTAGTATTGATCATATACAATTATATAATCTATATAAAGTATCTATATTTGAGACCCTAAATGGGATATTTTAATTTTCTCTAGTGGCTCAAAAGTCATATGTTGGAGGAAGGTCTTATACATTGGTTCTCAGAGGCTGATTTCAGTGCTCAGAGATCTGGTTACCACCGTTTCTGAGGCACTCTAATTGGTTAATAAAAGTCATTGATGGCTAATTAGCTGGGCAGAAAGTATAGGAAGGTGGGACTTCCTGAAATGAAGAAAGGAGCACTGGGTTTTACACAGAGGAGCTCTCTTCCTAGCAGGACTCAGAATCAGCAAGACATCTCAGTGTGGCTCTGAAGGTTTAGCAAGCCACATAGCTGGTTGGGATTAGATGGTTGGGTTCCAGTTCAGAATCTCCCAACTGAGGCCTAAGTGTTGAAACACTAAAAGGTCTTGATGTATGTAATTACTGGGGAAAAGGCCATCATGGGCTTCAGGCCTCCAGCTAAGGCAGGTCAGGCCCACTAGTCCTAAAGGCCCACTAGGCCCGCAGGCCTCCTGTCACAGGCCTCCAGCTAAGGCAGGCCTAGAGGCTTCTGGCCACAGTCCTCCCTCCAAGCCTCAGTGGCTGTTCTGTTGGTCTAATATAACAGTTTTTAGTTATTAATAAACATATTTTTTAACTAAGTTTCAGTTTTGGTCATCTAGCTAGCTATACTGTCTACGTGTTCTTTATGTCTGAGGCTTTTTTTTCTGGGCAGGTTAGCCCAAAACATTTTCCTAATTTTGGGCTTAGCTAATGAATTCCTTGTGATCAGAATTACAATTGATCTGTGTTTGCAGTAATAAATACAACAGTGATACATATATAATTTTTTCTCTCCTATTATACCTTCTTCTCCTCTAATCTTCTATAGATACATCTTTACTCCTCTAATCTTTAGAAGAGTAGGTTCCCTGCCTGGACTATGGCACCACCGCATCCCTTCCTTTGGTGACTGGGATGTCAGCAAGTATGTCAGGTGTTGTTGACACCAGGAAACAATCCTGGATCTCAGAAAACTGAGTGATATATAGACCCATCATGAATTAATCACAGCTTGCAGCCATCCTTGCCGAGGTCAGCAGAACTCCCCAGTCGAGCTGCAGATGTGTAAGCAGAAAATTCAATGTTTTTCTAATGGAGGCCACAGACTTTTCAGTTTATTGTTAGACGAAAGATATTCAAAGAGGCAGCAACCTTTCCTCCTTTCTCTTTTAGTATGTTAAATAACATCAGAATACATGAGACTTCTCTTAAAATTTAAGTCTGTAATAAATATTATTGATATGTATAGTGCTGTCTCGCACATTTCCAGAATTTCTAGTGTCTGTGACTTATGACTTCTAAACTTCATCACTTCTCTTCCTTGAAGCTCTGAGCACCCCTCACTCTATTTTTCCCTGTGAACCGGACTACATCAGATTTGTGATATACACGAATATGCTTATTTCACTCAGCATCGTGTCCTTCAGCTCCATCCATGTCACGGAAGATAACAGCATTTCTTTCTTGTTTAGGACTAACAGACTTTGTATGCAATTCCATATTTTCTTTATCCATTTATCCTTGGTAGACACTTAGGTTATTTCCACATTTTTACTATCATGAACAAGCTGCAACACACAGAGAAGTGTGTCTCCTATTCTCAGTTATTTGTACAAATACCCAGAACTGGAAATGGGTACTTTAAAAAGTTTCCCCTTTTCTCATCTAATTGCTCCATTTAGCAATGCCAGTGCCATACTGCACAATGCTGCATGGAAATGGTGAATGTGGGCATCCTTGCCTTGCCTTTGACTTTAGAGGAAAAGGTTTCAGTTTGTAATCAGAGGGCAGTGTTAATAGTGGGCTTTATATATCTATGTTGAAATAATTTCCTTCTATGTCTTTAATTTTCCCAGTCAGCTGTCCTAAAATAGTGGAATGTTTGATACATGGTACAAACTGTTTGCCTACTAAAGAGAAGCCTGACCTTCAGTGATCCTTCCCCCATGAACACAGCGATGGATCACGTGAGTGATGCATCTCCAAATCAATGATTTTGTTCATAGTAGGCTCAAGGTGGGTGTTCTTTCCTAATCAGCCATGAAATTCAATGAGTAAGATGCCAACTCTTCTACTAGCAATTGTCTGAACCTAGGATGTTTATATGAGTCTTCTCTTTCCATACCAGGAGTAAATGGGACCAGGGCATTTTCATGCTGAGTTCAGGGACAGACAGTTAGTACTTAGAGACATACAGTTTCCTGATGACTTCAATATGGTTTGTTTCTTGGGTTTGTGTGAGGTCCAGGAGCCCCTTGCTCTCTGAAAGTCTTAACAAAGGAATTGATCTGTGTCTTTCAGAATCAGTGTTCCCACTGAAGGAAGGAAGAGTGGAGACTTCCTGTCCTCCTGCTTTGCTGATGTCATTCATCCTTGGACTTCTTTTCTAGTATGACACCAGGTTAGTCATTGGTGTCAAAGCCAGTCATCTGACACAGCCAATGACTAGCATGTCCTCATTGTGAAGACACATTTTTGAGACTGTGGCTGTTACATCACTTTCAGAGGGGGATTTTGAAGCTGTGTGTGACTGTGCTCTTTCTCAGCAGTAGTTTATTCAGCAGCATTCTGGTGTCATCTGAGCTGCATTAGACCTGGTGCCCATCTTATGCTACAAGTTGTCCTTCTTACTGGCCTCAGAGACACAGACATTCAAGCACTCAGTGGGGCAGAGAATGTACCACTTTCTGGAAAACCAAATGTCAAGCATAATTTTCTGTCTTTTCTTGATATTGGAATCTTTACCTGAGTTCCTGTTATAGGATGGCAAAGGGGACTCTGGAGCTAAGGTAACCTTTCAGAATGAATCTAGATTTTTCATTGCAATGCAAAACTAAACATGTCACATTCTATTTGGTAAAAGACTAGTCATTGCTTTAAAACAATATTGGAAATTAAAGAATTGAGTATGAATTAATGTTGGCATGGTCATAGGTTAGAATACTATATAGCCACTAAAGAGCATCTTGTAGATAAATGCTAATAATGTGGAAGTTGTCCAATTTATATTGAATTAGTAGAGTCATAATATACAATATATAAAATTTTATGTATATATACAGTGAAGTTACATTAGAAAATATTGTTGTATGCTAATAAAAAGATCACACATAGTCAAGATTATGTTTATACTTACTGTAATTCATTCACTACTCATGAAGTATAGATGATTTTATGTATATGTAAACTACCCAGTAATTCTTATGCATGTAAATTGGAGAACAATGGTTAAAGAAAAGAACTAAAGGAAAGACCTAGCAGCAGATATTTGGGCATGTGACCCATTTGGCCTTGAAAGTAGCCATCATTTACCTAGATATCAGGAGGATAGGGTTGGATCAAGATTGTTAAATGGCCCCTGCTCATGTTGCAGCACAATTTCCTTCTTAATATTTCTAAGCCTTTAGACATTAATCCAATTAAATAGAATAGTTTGCAGTAAATAAGTAAACCCTAAAGTCTATGCACACACTTAAATAGGCTTAAGTATATGAATGGTTCAGTTCCTGGTATATTGGTGTGTCTATATGTATGCACTAAACCTTATGAAGAAATATAACAAAATTACTACTAATAATTATTCCTTAATCGGTAATTGTATACTTTTTATGATAATTATTTGCTTTGTAGATGTTTAATAATATTAAAATTTTTCTACATCAAATATTTATTACTATGAAAATTATTCTGTGGTACAGTTTAACAAAATAAGACTCTCCACTCTCCTCCTCATCTTCTTCCTTCTCCCCATTCTTCCTTCTCATTCTAGTTCTTTTCCTCCTTCTCTTCTTCTTCTCTCTTCTTCTTTCAGTTATGAGTGAACCCAGGAAGTAAACAGGCTGTGGGGTAAAACTAAATTTTCTGCTATTGGGTTCCTAGAAAAGGATTCATTGATCATATTTTTTTTTTAGGTTGGAGGCTAGTGGCTTTGTATAGAAGGCTTAATCCTAAATGCAGCCCTCATATGTGGTTCCCCAAGGTTACCCTCATTTGTTGCAATGATGCCGTAAAACAGGGTGCGAGGTGCAAAAGGAACTGGCTAGTCCTTATTAATTAAATAGGATTAAACCAATCGTATTTACTATTTACTCCTGAAGTAAATAGGTAAGCCACCTAAAACTGATAGTGTCTTTTAGTCTCCAAACTGGATGTATTTTAACATATTTACTGGTGCTGAGTGGGACATTGTGCACTTAAAACAGAGTCATCCCCCCCAAAGGGTATTAAGGTGAAATATTATAGGTCAGGATTTCCAAAATTAGCTTTTAACTGGTGGTTTTAAAAATGCACCCATCTCTGGCCCATCCAGTTTGGATTGCCTTTTCACATTAAAGATACTACTGCTTTTTCTACCCCTTGTGTTACAATGAGAATCATTTAAAGTATGCAGATGAATATGATGGGTTAATAAATTAATACATTAGGAAACAATATTCAGAGCTCTACATGCACATAACAAATAAACAAATGATTTAGATTCAGAGCATGGGTTAGATTGTGAACGCTGATCAGGGGGTTTGGTATGAGTTGCTGAGCATAGTCCTGTTCTGCGACTGGCATTTGCCATGTTAGACAGGCTCTTTCTACTACTTAGAGTGATCCTGTTAGTCCCTCTGGGAGGTTCCTCTTTCTAATTCTTTTATAAATGAGGGGACTGAGGTTTAGAGAATGCTCTGGATTATTTTTTTTATGCTGCAGCAAAATATCCAATGGTAATTATATTTTTGTAGGTCAACCCACTCCAGAGGAGTAGGATAGGTGGGAGAGTAGGAGGGTGGGACTGGGAGGAGTGGAGAGAGGGGACTGTGATGGAATGTAACTTGAAGTAAAAAATAAAAAAAGAAAAAAGAAATAAAACACTTTAACTTTAAAATTTTTAAGTTTCTTTTTACATTTGATTTTGTTGCAATTCAATTATATAATTTTTTCTTTTAACAATAAATACAATTCAAAAAAATAAACACAATTAGGCAACAATTATGAAAATTATACAGTATAGCATACATTTCCAATGTCCAGTCCATACATATTTGACAACTGATATTAGCATTCTATTATCTATCTCAATGAGTTTTAAGTTCTATACCTAACTCAAAAATCCACCCTAACTTGCATTACCAACTTTAAAATATCTTCTTAGACCTAGAACATCCTTTTAATTGCTAAACAACTTAAAACTTAACTGTGAGACTATAACTACGTAGTCTTCAACCACATCACAGCCCTGAGAAAGATAACTATATCTGAATAAATAGGAAGTGTAGAGCAAGCAGCTTCCAAAACTAAGAAATGACACACAACTGGCTGCTTGGACAGTCCCCATTTTCTCTCATAACATTGGCGATTCTATCTTTAGTCTTTTGGTCCAGGATCTCTGACAGACATTAATTGTAAAGCAGGAATTATGAAAGACTTGCCCACCATGTCTTGGCAGAGCTAGGCTGTCGACTTACCTGCTTCCAAGTTTTGCCGTTTTGGGGCAGCATTCTGTCTACAGTTGAAGCAAGGGGTTTTTCTTTCCCAGTGGCTAGCTTGCCATTAATGCAGCCACCTCCAAATGGAGAATCTTTGATGCTCATCATGTACTTGAAGTAGAATGGGGGAGGGGAGTGTGCTTTCAGGAGCTGACATGTCTCAATATCAAAAAATGTTAAGTTAAGAAAACATCCTTAAATTGTTATTTTATTTTATTTATTTGGCCTACATGTAAGTCTGTGTACCAAATGCATACCTGGAGTCCACAGAGGCCAGACAAAGGGATCTGATGCCTTGAAACTGGAGTTGCAGAGGGTTATGAGCTGACATGTAGGTGCTGGGAATTGAATACTTGTTCTCTGTAAGAGCTGTCAGTGCTCTTAACCTCCGAAACATCTGTCCTGGCCTGGAATGGTTTCTTTAACAACTGATAAATATTGCTTATCATTCTGGTGCAGGTAAAAATTCAAGGCAACAGCACATCTGGGGTCTGCTGAGGGCCCCTCTGTTTCAGAGATGGCATCCTATTGTTTTGTTGCTGTGGGGCAGAAAGAGAAGCGGCATTTATTACATTCAAGAGGCCAGAGACCCCATGGTTCTATGAATCCCTAAAGCTTACCTCTCAGAACTAGAGTGGTTGGGTTTTCATTCCAACAGAAATTGACAGGGTAGTATTACTATTCAGACTAGAGTGGGGTGAAAAGATTTGGTCTAGATCATTAAGCTAATAAGTAGTCAGGTCTGGTTTTGAAATTTCATAGTCTTTCCATTCATTCCTGAGACAAAGAGTTCAGGAGGTTCCAGGTACTGGTATTTGTAGAGTAATTTTAATGAAGGTATCAGACCATATGAGGCTGCTGGGAGACTGTAAATATGAAAGTAAGAAACCTTCAAGATGGCTGCTGTTGAGAAAGGATTTAGAAAATGAAGTCAAGGAAATATTTGGATAAACTAGGTTGTTGCAAGCTGGTGGGCAGGGCAGAGTGTGAAGGGGAGGTCAGAAAAATGCTTAAGAAACAGATGTGGGGACAGCCACCGAGAGCAGGAGGAGCTAGTTAAAACCTATACTGGTGATTTTGCAGTGATTTATTGACAGAAGTAAAATCCAGAATTGCATGCTTAATGTCATTCTAGTTTACAGTCTTGACAATGTAAACAAAGGGCAACCATTACAGAGCAGATGGAGAGAAGTACAGTTTACAAACCCAATCTCTAGTGTCTGGGGAATGGACATTCTGTAGGGACAGTACCCGTAGCTGGGGGCTTCAGAATCCTCTCTAGTGACTTCCATGTGACGACCACAGGCAGTCAGCACTGGCTAACAAAGTGTCCTCTGGTTTCCAGCGAAGAGAGTCTGTTCGATGTGGTGTGCTGGTTATTGATGCACAATAACCTCCTGATAGGAACATTATTTCAGCCACTTGGCCAACAGACATCCTGCGAGAGCTAGTGGCAAACCTTTTTCCTCAGTTTTCTCTCCAAATGCTTGCTTTTGCTTTGGAAAACTGGAAATGTTTGGTCAAGCCAAGCACTGTGATGTGCATGCAGCATTTGGTACCCATATCAGAACAAAAATAGAAAATGCAAGAAAGCCACTTTGGGGAGTTTTTTCTTTCTACTTCTACACCCAGAAGAATGTTAAGGCAAGAATTGATTATTTCATGAGGGTAAAGGATTGCTTTCATGGTGGAACACAACACAATGGCACCTGGAGAGGCTGACATGATTGTTATAGCTCTAAAGGAGAGAAGTTGGCCAGGCAGCTCCAGAAGTTGTTCCACCAGACAAGATAGTATCAAGTTGGTGATCTTGGAGCTGGCTTGTGTATGGCAGGTAGAGTAATTGGGGAAATTGGGTTCTATGGGTTTCCTAGAAGTTGGGTAATTTGAACAATTTCTTACACTTTCTGGTGTGTAGGTACTGTTTGTAGGTTTTTGGTGTCTGGTACTGGGGAGGTGTAGAGGTGTGCCTAGAACCCTGTCAAAGGGCATCAGGAGAGTGCTTCAGGTTTAACTAATGACTTACAGATAATGGAGAGTTTGAGCTTTAATTTCAGTACTGATCAAGACAGCTTGTAAAGATCATGTGATGCTGTTAAGACCTCTGGAACTTGAACTGGCAGGACCAATATCTTTCCTCGTGGTCTTTCTGCCTTTAAATTCTGTGTGTGTGCAAGCGCTATGACCATTTGTGAGCAACAGATGTGTTCATCATTTCTTCTTTTTGTGGACTCCCAACCCATCCCCAGAATATCATTTTTGTCAACAATCCCTTGTTCTTCCAGCATCACATTTGGATTGTTGTCCAGTCCCTTTCCCTGTCTTCCTTCCTTCTTCTTCTCTTATTAACCCATGCCTTTCCACTTTGAGAGCTTCCATTTTCCTGCACTTACCATTGTACCTCAGGTCTGTGGTGTGTTCTAATTATTTTCATAGATTTTTAAAGAAACTACCCCACTTTAGTCCAGAGATGAGCAAATTAAGGACCACAGCACAAATCCAGGCTCTTGTCTGTTTTGGTAAATACGTTTTTTTTTTGGAAATGTGACTCACTCATTTGCTGGGTTACATGTGGCTGCTGTCATGAGGATGGAAGGGGGGACTTGCAACATTGTCTGTGGCCTACAAAACCTGAAATAGTTACTACCTGTTTTTATAGGAAAGGTGGTCAGTGAGTATAAAATTACTAAATACCTACCCTAAGTTCTGATATGTTAATCTAGCAACAAATGAGAGGAAATAAAGGGCTGTGTATTCATCAAAGGCCCATTGCCAACTTTACTGGGCTGTTGACATAAATAAAACCCATAGCTGGAAATTCAGAGGAGAAAGCAATCCTATCACTTGCTTGCAGAGTTCTCACTACATTGTTCTCTCTTTTTCTGTAGGGCATTCAAGATCTGACTTTCTTTTCACCATTTCCACTGCTCTTAAGATAGGCAAACATTGAGAAGTATCTTCCAACCTGGGTTATCACCTGAGAGCTGTGGGGGGCCTTGTGTGCAAACCAGACCATATGATGCTTATAGTTAATCTTGGCAACTGAATACTGGAGGTGTAGAGAGATCCCACAAGGTATTTTATGTCCCAGTTACAGTCAGAGTGTAACTGTTTCTTCACAGGGTTTTTCCTGTTGTTCTCTCCAGAAATAAATGACTGTTTTGAGGGGTATCTCAAACCCCATAATTCTATCTAGTGGTTTTTTGCATTATTCCTGGAGTTTAACTGGCTTTCCGTCTCTGTAGAGGGTTCCACTCTTCCCTAACACCCCCCCCCACTACAGCAGTTCTGCTTCATTGTGTATATAAGGAAATATGTACCAAGGTGTGTCACAGTTATGTCTCTGGTTCTCCATTTTATGGTGCAGGATGGAATATAACCTGATTGGTCTTCATTTTCTCTTTTGAGCAAGGATCTTCAGATCCTTCTGGCAGGAATGCTTGTGCCAGATCACAGTGAATGATCAATCTACCGGCATTTTAGAAGCAATGGAAGGACAAGCATGTGGGCTGATGTGATGATGGCTTGGAGGATAAAGTGTTTGCTCTATACGAGTGGGCACTTGAGTTCAATTACTCAGAACCCATGTAAGGCTGGCCATGGCAGCACCACCCGCATCTGTAATCTAAGTGCTACTATGATGAGATGGGAGGCAGAAGACAGGGAGTTAGTTCATTAGTCACATGAGGTCTAAGAGCTTTCTCTAGCAGCATACGTGACAGTTCCACTAGGGTGGGGTGTCCCACTGACAGGTAACCAAGTCCCTGTTCCTGCTCTTTTGTGTTTATTGATTGTAGGATGGTTATCCTATACTATAATGGCTAAAATCCAGTTATAGGTGAATATATGCCATGTGTATCTTTCTGAGTCTGAGTTACCTCAATCATGATGAACTTTTCCATCCATTTGGTTGCAAATTGCATGATTTTCTTGTTTCTGATATCTGAGTAGTATTCCACTGTGTAAAAGTACCACAGTATTTTTACCCATTCTTCGGTTGAAGGATATCTGGGTTGTTTCCAGTTTCTAGCTATTTCAAATGAAGCTGCTATGAACACAGTTGAGGAGATATCCTTGTGAATTGGTGAGGAATCTTTTAGATATATGCCCAGGAGTGGTATGGTCTTGAGGTAGAGCTATTCCAAGTTTTCTAAGATATCTCCAGACTGATTTCCATGGTGGTTGTACAAGTTTGTACTCCCACCAGCAATGTGTGAGTGTTCCCCTTTCTCCACAGCCTCACCAGAATATTCTGTCTCTTGAGTTTTTGATCTTAGCCATTCTGACAGGAGTGAGATGGAATCTCTCTTTTTAAAAAAAATATTTTTACTGTTTATTTATTACTTCAAGTTATATCTCCATCACAGTCCCCTCTCATCACCCATCCCAGACCCACCCTCCTATCCTCTCCTCCTCCCCCCCATTCTATTCCTCCAGAGTGGGTTGCCCCTACATATCAGCCTACCTCAGATCAGCATTATATGAGTGTTAAGAGCTTCCTCTTGCACTGGGAGCCTACATGGCAACTCTATTAGGGCAAAGTGTCCCACTAACAGGTAACAAGGTCTACATTTCCTTTTGGTGTGTTGGTTGTAGGATAGTTATCCTATACTCATGGCTAAAATCCAATTACATGTGAATAGATGCCATGTGCATCTTTCTGAGTCTGGGTTAGCTCACTCAGGATGAGCTTTTCTAGTTCCATCCATTTGGCTGCAAATTGCATGATTTCCTTGTTTCTGATGGTGGAGTAGTATTCCATTCTGTAAATATATCACAGTTTTTTTTAATCTATTCTAAGATTATGTGCAAAAATAGATAATTTCTACCCCACTCTCAATATTCAAACCAGAATCATTTTCTTTACTCTGAACTTTGTACAGCATTTGGGTTCATTTACTGATTTATTTGGTTGATTTTTCAGAGAGCATTGATCACATGACACAGACTGGTATTGTATCTACTCCACAGACTGGACCAGTACCTGTCAGACCAAGGGGCATATCACTTACTTAAAAAATATGTTTTTCCAATTGGTATGGGGTCTATCTTGGACTTAGATGCTGTTGGCTCCCTCTGGAGCTCATTTTCCTAGCAAAGCTGCCTTATCTTGCCTCAGTGGAAGAGGAGACACTTAGCCTTAATGAAATTTGATCTGCCAGAGTTGGTTGGTAGTGGGGGTGGTATGGGGGAAGTGGGTGAGAGGGTGGGACTGGGAAGAGGGGTGGGGTGGATAGTGATTGGAATGTAAAATAAACAAATAAATACATTAAACCATGTTTTTCACTTATTTTGAGAATTTGTTTCATGTACAATACATTTTGATCATATTTCTCCAACATTTCTCCCTAATGTGTCCCTCTCTCAACTTCTTATCATTATGTTTTTAGAGCCTATTGAGTCCAATTAGTGCTCCTGATGTGCTTATCAGTGTAGGGCAATCCACTGGAGGATGCAATCTACCCAGGATCACATCCCTGAAGAAAACCGACCCTCCCTCTTCCAGCAGCCATCAATTACCTGTAGATCCTCAGCTAGAGGTAGATCTGCCTGAGCTGTTCCCTAATCCACACTGGAATCTTGAGAGACTTGATCATGTGTACTTAACTACAGTTCATAAGGGAAGTAGCTTTTTTATGTATAGAGGATATCATTTTCAGCATTCCTTCCTAACCTCCAGATCTTACAGTCTTTCTGCCCTTTCTTCTGCAATGGGCCCTGGACCTCAGGGAGGAGGTGTGTGCGATATCCCATGTAGGTTTGGGCACTCAATTGTTGTTCACTGTACTTTGACCAATTATGAGTCTTTTGTACTAACCACCATGGAACGAAGTGTCTCTGTTGAGTACCAAGAGGTGCACTAATACATGGACGTAAAAATAAGCAACAAAAGGCAATTCGATACTGTGCCCACTTAGCAAACAAAAATAATAGGTACTTCCACAGGATCTGTGACCTACCTGAAGATTCTCGGCCAACATCATTAAATTTTAAAATCAAACTTGAACTTGTATTACAGGAATAGCTAATCAACAAAAATTTCTATAACTATAAGAAGAGTATGCTATGTGCGATGCAGGCTGCAAACCTGTTTTAAATTGGAATATACAATTGATTAAAAAATGCACAGCTGATGTTTGCTAGCCACACGGTAAAAACAGAATAAATTTAATATAAACTTTAATAGGGCAGAAGACCAGGAGCTTTCTAATTGTTTGATTAGAGAAGGTGCCACAAAAGAGCTTGTGGGATTTAGTTTGTACCTATGGGACATCCAGTGGGTGTGACAAACCACAAGCAATGTATATTATTCAAATTATTATTTCAGCTGATGTCTGAGATGGTTAAAATATATGAAATGTTTTTAATTTATATAGTTAACTTATATATAAGCTTACATATAAGTTTTTAACTTGTAATTTGTATAACTAACCTATTTGGACCTGATTGTGGTAGTTTATTAAAACCAATTGTAAGAATGTTTTTGTTTAATCCCAGGTGGGCTGCTTAAGACACAGGTATAAGGTATTAATGGTCTCATGAGCTAGCAGGGGTGTGGCTTAACCAGCTGAGCAAATTTAATTCTGAGGACTTGGGAGAGAGAAATGAAAAGCCAGAGACCTGAGAAGGGGGCTCTAAAAAGGAGGAAAAATAAAAAAGCCAGAGCACTGAGGAAAAGGGGACTCTACAAAAGAGGGGGAAAAAGTCAGAACCCTGAGGATAAGGGGGCTACAAAGAGAAAAGAGGGAAGGAGCTCCACAAAGAAGTAAAAGAGAATGGGCTTTACAAAGAAGTAAGAGTAAAGAGGCTCTACAGAGAAGTAAGAGAAAAGGCTCTACAAAGAAGTAGGAGAAAGTTCTACAAAGAGAAAGGGCTATAAGGTAGAAAGTGGTTGCTGATCTCCCAGTTGCTGGCGCTCCCTCAGATTGCTGCTTTTCTTCCTGCTGCTGTCTCCTGATTTGCTGGTCTCTTGTTTCACTGGTCTGCTGGTTTTCTGGACTTCTAATTAGACTACTATTGGCCCCAAAGAATCCAATGACCCTAATCAGCAGAAAGTAACCTGAAGAGAACTATGCCCCCTTTCACCTGTAACCTTCTTTATCTCCTGCATAATGTTGGGAGGTTGGAAGGTAGGCAAGAAATATCAAGTACAGTAAAATAAATTAGAATACATAATTAATATAATACAAAGTAGTAAAAGCCGCCTTGCTACACCTGATCAGTTAGCTACTAAATGAAGATATTTCCCAGTAAGTTCTTACAGAGGTAAGAAAAGTTGTTATTGGTGATCTTGGTCCATTAGTTATTTCGTACGCCTAAAGATTCCCAGGGGTGTCATGGCCTTCAACACAGTCCTGGAGTGGTAGACTTTGCAGTTTTTTTTCATATGTCTGCCGAAGATGAGTGAAATTAGGTGATTCCCTGTTGACTATGGATCTGAGGCAGCTAGGGTGCGTTATTTCCCTAGACAACAGAAATTCTATGACATTCTGCTTTTAGTAATATTATGCCTCTTTCTCCCCAAAGACTTTCTCATGCAAGTGGATTAGATAAACTTAAGGAGTTAATAGTGACAAACTTCTGGAAATAGATAAATTTTCCTATTTTGCTCTAGTGATTATTTTAAAGTATGAAATATTTCAAATAAAGACCATCAGCTCAATACCCAATCGAATAGGGAACAACACTACAGTGTATCCATTTCCTCCAGATCTTTCCATTTCTCCTTTAAAAGAAACAGAATAATTACTCATTTAGATAATACTTCCTCATTGCATCATTCCCTTTCCCCACCACTAAAAGAAGCTCCACTCTGAAGCTGTTCTTCTCTATCACTTCTGTGGATACTTGCTTAGTTTTCACTTCTGTGTTGAAATTAAGAAATACAAGTGTTATAATTCACGGGTGCTGATTCTACAGAAGTGGTATCAGAGCTTGTGTGTGGTAACTCTACACTGCTTCTGCAGTCAGCACTGTTACTGAGGCTCAAGCAATTCCACGAATGTTAATCTGATGAGCTCACTTTCACTGTTCTATTTTGTTGTCTGAGTCAATCACATTTTATTTAAACTCTTTCCATTGATTTGCCCTAACTCAGGCAAGTGTGTATATGATTTTTTAATGGCATATATGAAAGTGGAGTTGTGCCATCATTTAGGGTAGGCTACCTCAGATGATCAGCAGATATGTGATGGCACACACAAGTTCATTTCTTTCTCACAGAGAAGGTGTTTCCAGTAACAGATATGAAGAGGTAGTTGTAAAAATAATTAAATTATTTACCAGTATTTATGTTATATTTAATTGATCCTGCAGTTGTTAATTTTTACGCAGCCATTATAAATGAGTACACAGAGACCACATGGATTTTAACAAGCCTTGGCCTGACTTGTGCAATCCTGGCCCATCTAATCTAGCTCTTAATTATATTACCCAAATATGACCCCATATATACATACTTCCCCTTGGACTGCCATTCTCCACAATATGCCGATGTTCTTGGCCATGTGGAATGAGGTTCTGTTCTCTAACCCATGGCATGTGTCTTCTTCTTCCTGCTTCTGGCTGGAATGCCTTCTTCTTCCTTCTTCTAAAGTGCAGGCTTCCTGCTCTAATCCCAGGAAGTCCTACCTTTCTCTGTCTTTGCCCAATCTCAGGCCTCAGCATTTTATTTAACCAATCAGAGTCAATGTAAGAAACAGACAGCAAGCAGGACAAATTAATTAACACTTAGAATGCTTAACACTACCCCAACAGGTAGTTGTATGTGTTGTATTGACTAGCTCACAGATACCCACATAACTGGCTAGACTTTATTTCTAGGAATGTCTGTGAGGGCATTTATGGAAGATAGCAGAGCCTAGGGAATGATGTGGCTGGCTTTCTTCTATGTGGGTGCACCTTATTGAAGTTCTAGTAGATAGAGGAAAGGAGAGTTTGTTAGTTCTCTGCTGACTGCTTGACATGGGGACATGCTTTCTCCTACCCTTGGTGCTCCTCCTTCTTAGCCCTTCTGTGGGTCCAGAGTCTGCTTCCTTGGCTCTCTTAACTCGCAGCCATTCAAATTATAGCCCTCTCATGAGCTTGCACCTTACAGGCAATAGTTCACATGCCTTGACAACTTCCTCATAATCACTCCTTGCAGTACCCCTCCTAAAATACTTGCCCTGTCTTCATTATTTCTCTGGAGAATCATGAACAATACAGGGTGTTTCTCCTCAGTGATGTAAGGAGACCCAGTTTCATGTCAACTTGTACTGGATTGTTAGATGGCAAAATAGTTCATAGTCTTCATTATAAGCCAACAGGGAATCTCTGTAGATTATTTTGTACTTTTAGTAATACTGCACATTAAATGGAGAGTCCTTAGAAAACCTGAAGAAAAGTATTATTATTTTAAGGTAGATTCTGATGGTTTATGGGATTTCTTTTCAGCTACTTGCATCTGTGACAAAGGTGGGAAAGTGTGACTAAATTCAGCCTTGCAGGGTGGCATTATTACACTGCCTAGAGTCCTGGTCAAAATAGCTTTAGTTAATTGTTATATGAAATGAACAATGAGGATTTGATTCCAACCTCAGTTGAGTAAGGTTTATCAGAGTGACAAATGTTTGTTTGCATTTTTTTCTGGAAGCAAGGAAAACAGAAAGGAGAGAACGTATTGCCAAAAGACATTTTCTCTAAGTTTCTGAATGACTTTCAGTAAGAGATACTAAATACATTGGCTTTGGGCTTTGTCAATCAATCATGTCTCTCTTGATGAGCAACCATCTTTCTAGAGAAAAGAATAGTCTTGGTAAGTTTTTACTCTTAAAGAACTAATTTCCTAATCTCAGAGGTCTTCTCTTAGAACTCAGCCAACTGTGTTTGTACCTTCTCTCTGTCCTTTTCAAGTCTCCTTGTAAAGGAGGCCACATTGGGAATTGAAAAGAAAATGGTGATATTATGCCTACTGAATGCTAACACTGTGGCTGATTTTACTGCTCTGCACAACAGATATCTTTGCCATTGTTCCAGGAGTTTTATGTCTTCTATGTGCATTCGTGACAATGTGACAGGTTCATTTGTTAGCCTGCAAGTAGGGTACAATATCAGATCTTTCAAGGGTCTCACCAGTGAGAAAATGAAGGTACTATAACTCAGGTCCTCCTGTGTAAATACCTAACAGCTTCTGTTATTTTATGTATTTCAGAAGTGCAAGATTTTGGGCCAGACTGGATTGTGTACATTATCTGTGAGTCTGATAACTAACTTACATAGTTCTGTGGGTATTTGGGACTCACTTTTATGAAAAAATCCCTGGTTGATAGTCACCATACATAGCTAATTGTCAGCATTTCTCTTTTTACACTTTGTCTTGGCATCTTTTATCTTCACTTCTAAAGTATTAAGTCAACAGTAAACTTGTCACAGGATACCCGCGAAACCATCACTATCAAGTGGACAGTTCCATACAGTACTCCATAGCTGAAGACATAGAAGACGACACTTTAACATGCAGTCTGACTGGTTGGTTAAAGGAGAAATCTTCGCTTGGAGTGCTCTTTATCTCTGTAGACAGCTCTACATGGCTGTCTGCTCATCAGGCCTGTCTGGTGGTCATAGGGGCAAAGTAAATCTGAATTTCATTGCTTTTTTCAAGAAAGAGAGAGAACTAAAGCTGAGCCAAGGGCCTGACTTGAGGCACTCTGCTTGGGCATCCTTGTTTGTCTTGATAAGACCAGTTGTCAAATCAGTTGTTTTTTCACTGTGGTGTCAAAGTTATAGGAGAGCAGTTGGTTGTTAATTATACTTTTCAGTTTGGGACTCTGTAAGACTTGACTGGAGGAGAGAGGGCAGGGAGTCCCCAGAGGAAAACAGGTCAGAAGTGATCTGCCCTTCACAGGGTCTGGGGGTGACTGAGACATTTACTCTTTGCTCTTCAGACAGTTCTTTATTTCAAGTGCCATCCCTCATATACATGACAGGAGGTGATGGATCAAATGTTGGGGAGTCTTGATTGACAGGGCAGAGGCCTAAGCCTTCAGGGAGGAGGGGGACTGTGAAAGACCCTGCAGAGAGCTGTTGCCCAGGGTGGTCAGGACAACGGAGTTTGTTTCTCTACATCTTCCAAGCCTCATGTCTCTGGGCCTGTGGCTCCACACCTTACACATTTACTGCTCCTTTTCTGGAATGCTGAGTAGCTTAAATACAAAGCCACTTCCTCTATCTTTCAGGACAGGGTATGGGTCTGCTTCCCTTGCTGATTATCCATATAGAGGGGTTCACAAGGGTATGTCCTACTATCTTTCATGCTAGAGAACTCCATGAATGTATTTCTTCATTCTTTTTTTTTTTACAAATGTGTTTTAATTAAAAAAAATTATAGCACATCTTCCCTTCTATTTCCTCCTTCCAATCCCTTCCATAAGCCCTCTCTCATGGTCCCACTTCCTTTTAAATTGATAGCTTCTTTTTATGGATTTGGTTATTATTGTTAGATTACATATATGTTCAAATATACATATTTACACATACACATACATACATACATCTATATGTGTACATACATATACATATGACCTGGTGAGTCCGTATTTTTCAATACGCCTGAACCTGTATTAATGTCATAGACTCCGAGGCTCTTAAATATTCTTGCTGCACTGCTACAACCTTTCCACCCATTTCCCCTTTCCATGAAGTGCATCTTCCCTTCATTTTTCAGGCCTATACTTGAACGTTTTTCTAAAAAGTAAGTTCCTCTATCAAGGGACTCTGCTTGTTTCTCATTAAGACCCAGAGCCACAGGAGTGTCTGATTAAATTAACCACCAGTTCCAGAGCACAAGCAGTGCTGTTAATCTTCAATTTTCTCAACCACTCCAGAGTGTCGGGACAGCTTCTCCCGTCCTATTGCATTGGGTTCCCATGGCACAGGGACACTTTCTTGTTGCCGTCTCTGAAAGACATGTCTCTCACCAGCAACAGAGAAGATCAGTGTTGTATATCTTAAGGACATTTGTTCCCTGGAAAATAAGCTATGGGAGGAAGGAGCAATATATCTTAGGGGGAAGAAAATAGTTCATATTTTCTCAATCATGTTTTCTGAGAAATAGAGTGCATCTACAGCACGTGGAAAGGGTGCATTGTACCTGCTTTGCACCCCTTGCCTCTACCTGCCTGTGTTTCGCTTTACCTATTTTATCTTTTTGTTCGAGTTCTGTGCTTCACTTTGTCCTCCCCTCTTATCCGCTTCCTCTGAATTTATTAATCAGGCCATCCATCTTTACTGTGTAGGCAGCGCCGTCACCGCAAATCCTACAGCATCTCACATGGACTGTAAAGCAAAGCTCTTTCAGGAGTCTCATAATGGTGACTGGTTGCGTAAAGTACGCCTGTCTGGAGTTTCCTGGAAATTGTTGTGTTCCACTTATTACCTGTCTTTGAAATGAAAATATCAAGATAGTTTATCTTTCAAATGCTCTTCCCTAGACTGTGAGATTGAAAACTTAATAGTATCATGAATTCAGTTTAAAACAACAATCTATTTATTCAAGATACTCTCTCTTCAATACTATTCCTAGGAAATGCTCTCAGCAAAGCTGTGTCTTTTAATATTGTTTTCATTACACTAATTTATTGAGGAGCAAAGTAATCTATTGAGTCAAAAGAATATATGGCACTGGGAGGGTGACAAGGGAAAGAGAGAGGGAGAGAGTACAAGAGGGAAGGGAGGGGGGAAAGGAAGAAGTGAATGGCTTTTTAATGAGGTTATCATCTTGAAGTCTGCTTGAAGATGAAAGCATTTCAGAGATGTGATGTCCTCTTTGTCACTGCCTTTGTCTTTCTCAAATACAAAGCACCTGAGCGAAGAGGTCGCCTGTTACTTTTTGATGATTCCACTTTATACCATGTAACACTAAGACTTAAAGACAGACAGATTTGAGGCTTTTCACTTATTTCCTTGTCAGATGAGTGGTCAGAGCTGAAAGCCAACATTGACTCTATGCTTCTTTTCCAACTGCTGCCACTGTAATTGGAGGAGTCATTTTCATCCAGGGCTCATTCTCCCCCCCCCCCACCCCGCCCAAGAGCTGTTAGGTAGTGTCTGCAGATTCCTTTGGTTGTCATAGCAGTATGGAGAGTGCATCTGCAGTATCTTATAGGGAGAGGATGAGGACGATACTAGTTATAATACCAATATAGTTCCTGCAACAAAGACTTTTCTGAATCTAAGTTGGTAGTGCCAAGGAGATTTTAAAGATTCCAACTTACATTAACCAAACCCAGAAGCAAATGGCAAAGGTAGTAGGGGAGAAGACAAAAAGGAGATAGAAACTGGGAAATTACCGCAGTCTCGATATGCACATCTATGCATGTCATTTCTCTCATCAAATTCTCAGTAAGTAAAATAGGTCCTGCTCTCTAATCTTCCCTTCAGTCAAAAGGGGATCGAAGACCTGGAGCTGTTAAATGATGTACTTTAAGTTCTTTATTTTTTGCTAAGTGATGTTCTAAAGCTCCATCTCGCTCTATTTCCCCTGCCCAGAAGCAGTAAGATGGTGATTTTATTAGTATCTCACAGCAAAGAGAATGGAGGAAGGCTTGTGTGTTTTATCTATCCATTTATTTCTTGAGATCCCCACATTTAATATGATGTAATTAAGTGACCGTGAATTCCTAGGATGGTTCTCACAGTATATACTCACACGACTTTATTATTCATATCATAATGTTTTCCGTGGAAAAATATGCCATTTCTTTTGCTATATGTAAAAATAATAATCATACATAAAATGGCACCAGTCTGAGAGATATTGAACCATGATATGATATCTGGCATCCAATGTTCAAATAGCAGGCAATGCCATTGCTTTTGAATTAGGAACACAGTCTATACTGTTCTACACTGAGGCTTTAGCCAGAAAACAGCGAGTTCCAGAGATGAAATTACTGAACACAGATTGTATTATCAAAACAAAACAAAACAAAAGCAAGCAAATAAAAACCCCCAAACTACAAAAACCAAACCAAACTCAACCAAACAAGCACACAAAAACACCACCAATGAAACAAAAACTAGACCGTCTTTTGCTCTGGCTGTCTTGAAGAAAGTTGTTGTTGTATTTTCATCTGATGGAAAATGTAAGGAACTTAGAAATTTTTGACTGACAAGGAAAGACTATGGTAAAAATATTTCTGACAAAATTCAGCCACTTTGCATGTTCTTTGTTATGGGTAGTCATTCTTTGTTATGGACAAGTGAAAGAGAGAACAGACATTTTTTCCCCTTTGGTACCAGCCTTCTTGATTGAGAATCCCACTAAGGAACATTTCCCTTTCCTGCAAGCTCCATAAGAGAATTCATGTTGATCAGCACAGCGACTCAGGCATGGTTCTGCCTAATAAAAATTTGCTATTGATGGTGGTTTCCTGGGTGACTGTCCAGCCCATCTCCTTTTGGTCAACCTGATTTCTAGCCCATATCTACATCATCTAGGATTTAAAAAAATGGTTGTTTTTCCAATTGTTTTAAATAGTTATTTTAGATATGGCTGCAAGTGACCTTTAAAAGTATAAGACTGTTGATAAAGGAAAATAGTACAAGTTGTTGTAATAGAGTTTTAGAACTTTGGATGTTCAACCTCTCAGGTCTTAAATTGTTATTGGAAAGTAGAGATTAAAAAGTATTAGAAAGCCAAAAAAATCAGGCATTTTGTTATATTTTTTCACTATTTGATACTGTACATACTGATTGGTTGTGCTGCTTGGGTAGGCCCTAAAAACTTCAGGAAATAGCATCACTGAGGTCCTTGGGGGCATCTTGTTCCTGTTTAGCATGAGATGAAAAAGCCTTCTTTTACTCAGTGCTCTCATCCTCAAGATGTTCTGATGTTTTCCCTTCACTGTGAGGCCAAAGGACCATGAACTGGCCCCCTCTGAAATCATGAGCCAAGATATGTTGGTTTAGTAATGAGGATTGTAACTAATATAGACACCTTTTCTTCCTTCCTTCCTTCCTTCCTTCCTTCCTTCCTTCCTTCCTTCCTT
>CAJQZJ010032746.1:3606735-3700607 GCA_907164525.1 Lophiomys imhausi
CTTCCTTCCTTCCTTCCTTCCTTCCTTCCTTCCTTCCTTCCTTCCTTCCTTCCTTTCTTTCTTTCATTCATTCTTTCTTTCTTTCTTATGCCTTGGCCTCAGTCTTCAGTTTTAGAGCATCATTCTCAATCTATAAATTTGGAGACAAAATTTTCTATCTGAGGCATGAATCTAATCACAAAGTCTTCAGAGTGAGTCCCCAAGGACTTTTCAGACCCATGAATATACTTGCTTAGTACATTCATTTTATTGTAATCGAAAATAAAGCAAAACAAAACAAAACAAAACAACGACTAATATATCAAATTCCTGTGGGTTCACATAAGAACTTGGAATTCTGATGTAGGTTATTTGGTAAGGTCTCAGTGAAGCATTGGTCTCAGCTTTGTAACACTGTCAGATCACATAGCCAGGTGGAGTTTGTACCATACTCTATCACCCAGAATCACACTGTGGGATTATGATCAGCTGGGAATTTATAAGCAATATAAATTCTAGGTCATCACTCTAGGCTTATGGAGTCAGAAGCTCTGTATCTATGAACCTAGCAAATGGGCTTCCTAAGTTTTCTGTGAGATTTTGGTTCACAGTAAATTTGAGAACTTTGGCTATCAAGGGTCCACTGCCTACTTTCTGAGCTTGCCTGAAGTCAGGAACTCAATCTTGTGTCTAATTGCTACAGAGTTCTCCCTTTTATTGAGCCTCACTTTTTTTCCCTCTTCTTTTTATCATTGCCTTTTCCCCCCTTTTCTTTTTGAACTTAAAATGACTTGATAAAGCAATAACCATGTGGATCTTTACATTTTTTCCCCAACAACAGCAGTTTGTGGAGATGAACTCATTGCCCCTGGGGTGTGAGACCTCCTGCCATTGTTTGAAGCCATTATACTATTTCTCCCATGTTTTGAACAGATCTCTAGAAAACTCCATTCTCTCTCTTTCTCTTTCTCTCTTTCTCTGTTCAAAACTAAGGAGCCTGCAGCCTGGAAAGGGATGCAAATTTGTGCTCTTATTTTGACATTGCTTCCAACATTGATTAGGTAATTCTGATCTGTTTATTGTTTTGTGCCAGAGTGTGAACATTTTGTAAAGATTACTCTCTGTTGGTATTTTCTTGTTGCAGGGAAATTCATAGCATAAGAACTAAGTGTTACACCCTGGAAGTAAGATTCTTGTGAGATTTGTAAATTAAATTTTCTTTCCAACTTTTGTTTAATATATTCAGTGTCACCTTGTGAGGCAACTGGGATAATTTTGTGTACCCTATCAATTTATTTCCTGTTTGACATCTGTGTTTGTTTATATAGCTTTCAGAAATAGAGGAGTCTGTCACCAATTAATGTTGGTGGTTTTGAGTTACAGAGATGAGAGTATGCTTACAAATGAAAGTATTCATTTCTAAGTTGTATTTCGCTATAGCTGAGTGTTTTCCAAGTAAATATTCACTGGTTTTATTGAATACTTCTATTAGATAATTAAATCACAAGCTTTCATAACAGGGGATTTGAATATTACTTATTTGAAAGAAACTTTTGTCTTGTTTAAGAGTGAGGCAATTGAAAATATATTTAAAAACTAAACAAAACAAACAAAACTTCAAATAATTGGCCAAGTATGTTTCCTTTTGAAGGTCAACTGTGCAGTTAAGGGAATGGCCCAAACAATCTTAACATTGACATTTTTGTTGTTATTGTTGTTTTCTTTTAGAAAGAAGTTTATTATCAATTCATAGGTGGGGACTTAAAAGAGTTTGGGAAAAGGAAAAGAGATCAAGAGTGATCATATTGGTCACTTGCATATCAGAAGTATGATATACTCTTGTATATCAGAAAATCTCCCAGGAAATAAAGTACCATACAGCTCTTAGTATGGGGACATTGGAAAGAATTTATTGCAGAAACTGGCTGAGATATGGGGAGAAGGATGAGCTGGTTAGTCTAGTAGGCCCACACATGCATCCAGATTCCTCCTGTTGGTTCTGTCCTGCAATCACATACAGTTTTAAGCAGAGATACTCACTTAGGAGCTGAGAAAGAAACTGGAAAATAGGAGTTACTGATTTCTTCTTGGTTCAGGATGTGTGATGAATCACTAAGAGACCATGGTCAAAATATCACCTTAGTGGCTTTGTGTTTGGGGTTGGGTCTACACATTTTTTCCCATCCTTGATAGCCTTTTAGTGTGCATTTGGGATTGGGAAACACTATGTATTCTCCATCATTCATGGTGTCCTCTGCAAAAATATAAAATTCCTTGGAACTTGGGGATGGAAAATGCTATGCTATTCTAAAGCACATGCTGTATTTTGATCTTGTGGACATTATAGATACAGAAATAATTGGTTTTCTCTTGGTATGATTTCAGAGACAACATTGAGCCACCTTGGCTTTTGCTTAGGATGGAATTAATAGAATATATTTTCATATTGTATATTTTTAGTGTCTAGTTACATTTAGCCTGCATTCAGTATTTTTAAAAAATTTTACTCTGATGTCTTTGTTTCCATTAATTTTTTTTTTTGTATTCTGAAATTTTTTTGCGGTGACAATGAATTTCTTTTGGTATGAAAAAGGGTATAAATACCAGTTGTCATTCCAATGTGAATGGGGAAAATATCAAAGCCCCACATCTAGCTGAAGATGTACAGGCAACTGATGGCTGTTAAAAGAGGAAAAATCAATGTTTTCCAGCAATGAGTCCCCTGATAGATTTTCCAGTCTCAAGTGGACAGACCTAAACACAGATACACATGGGCAACACAACATGGACGAATCAGGTTGTATTTCTACTTACATGTGTAGATATGTAGCAATAGTGATTAAAGAAGTTGTGAAGTTGGAGGGAGTCAGGGTTCATGGGTAGGAGTTGGAGGTGAAGAATTAAAATAGGTAAATATAGTATTCACATATGACATTCTCAAAACTATCTTTTTCTAAAGGCTGCCATCAATAAAGATGGCTCAGTGAGTAAGTGTGTTTGCTGGGCAGACATAAGGATCTGAGTTCAAATCTAAAGCAACTATGTAAAAATCCAGGCATGGCTGCACATGTGTTTGTAACCTCAACATGGTGGGGTCCGAAACAGAACAACTGTAGGGGCCTCCTGGCTGCTAGCTTAGCTTCAGGTTCAGTGAGAGACTGCCTCAAGGGGACAAGGTAGAACAGCATAAAGTAGGAAACTCAGTGTCCTCCCCTGACTCCATTATGCTCTCATGACATATGTAACACCACTACCCTTCTCCATATGGGCATGATAGACACATATGTATACACACACACACACACACACACACACACACACACACACACACACAATGAGAAAGACAGAGGAGAGGGAGAGAGAGAGTAACTGAGTACAGTAATGATACCAACTACCTCTTATATATGTCATGAGGCCATCTTAGTGAGTATCTCTTAGAAATCCTGAATCACCTGCTGTATTCCATTTTCCATGACAGTTGGCTTAGCAAAAAGAATCATGCTATAGAATTTATGAAATTATATGTTAACTCCCCTTTATGGGTTTCATAGTGAACATTACAATTTAAGGGCTTTAAGAAGAACTGCAATTAAAATAGTTACATGAATCTTTAACTCAACATTCCTTAAACTGTTCAAAGCAATACATTTTCTCATCCATTCTAGAACACATACTAACATTTTTGGTATAGTATTTTAATTGAGAACTGGTGTGTTGTTTCTACATTTGTTGTGAGCATTATAGGTGAATAATTGTATTGTACTGAAAGAATGGAAATGATCAGGCATCATTGCTAGAAATAAACTGAGCTAAGTGAGTTACTTCTGTGAAAAGCATGCATGTCCTTGTAAAGAAGCAGAGCAGGTATAATGAAGAGAAGAAAGAAACTATTGCATTGGTTTTTATGTTTGAATACTTGATTACTCGTTGGTAGAGCAGTTTTGAGAATGAAGGAGGTGTGGCCCTGTTGGAGGAGGTGTGGCTTTGGTGGAGGAGGCGTGTCATTTTGGGTTGACTTTTAGGCTTCAAAAGCCAGCTAGACCCAGTCTCTTTCTTTTGGTATTGCTCTTACTCTTTCTGGTTCTAGCTCTCTCTCTCTCTTGCTCTCTTATTCTCTCTCACTTTCTCTGCCTCTGGCTTGCGAATCAGATGTAGGCTCTCAGTTACTATTCCACCAACATGTCTGCCTTTCTGACTGCTGCCATGTTCCATGCTTTGATGGCCATGGACACAACTTTTGAAACTGTAAAGATGCCCCCACTTAAAGGCTTTCTTTTACAAGTTGCCTTGGTCATGGTGTGTTTTCATAGCAGTAGGAAGGTAACTAAGACATTGGGCTAGGAACTTTCTCCATATGACACAGTTGGAGAGTCAGAGTAAGAAAAAAATAGACTCTATTCCAAATAGAAAAGGGAGAAGTAGAAGAACATTTGAAATATACAAAAGAAATGAAAGAGTTCTGGATATTGTTGCATCCAAATTTCCTCTTTTATTCTATTATTCTATGTCCATTTTATAAGTGAAACCAGTCTAGATGTTCATCAGCAGATGAATGAAATTTCATTCAGTCCTATAGAAAATGAAATCATAATCTTTTCAGAAAAATAAGTAGAACTAGCCTTTATCCCCCTCTCCAACCCCAGTGCTCTTTCAGCTACACCATGAAAGCAGCCAGAACCATGACCCACAGATACAATCATGATCAACTACCAAGATCTCATCACCCACAATAAGCTGACACCTACAAGATCCAGGAGCTCATTCATTGGTAGAAACACATTAAAGGCTAGAGGGTGAAGGTCCTATAACCAACACTTCTGATAGTGTCATGAAGCATCACAACCTACAGGAAATTCTTCATGGAAGAGACTCATAAGAGATACATCAAAAGTTACATGAAATCACTCAAAGGCAAATTTGAAGTATAGAGCAGGAAGCCCTTTATGGCTAGGGCTGCAGAGCAAATCACTCATATCTTTGCTAATTTCAATAACTGCCAGTTTTGTCTTAGTGAAAATATGGATGTCAATGGGATGGTTGCTTTCCTGAGGACAGCATGACTCAGGATAGGAGTTTCCTTGAGGGTGGTTTAGAAATAGAAAAATTTTTATAAATTTGGTAGTTAGCTGTAGATCTGTCACCCATCACAATAACTGACTGGTGGTTGTTATCCATATACCTGATACATTATTCTGTTAAAGTCCATTTTCTGCCAGTGAAGTGGTCCAATTCAAGCTTAATTAGAATATATAAAGGGAGGTTTATTGGCTGCAGCTCTTGGGCAGGTTCACTGGGACCAAGGCAAGGAAAATTGCCATGGGAAATGAGACAGAAAGGAGTGGGAAGATGAAGAGCACACACATGCAAGGAGAGATATGAGATACAGAGATAGAGAGAGATAGAGAGAGAGGGAGAGAGAGAGAGAGAGAGAGAGAGAGAAAACAGCGAGAGACAGAGAGAGACTGAGAAAGACAGAGTACTGCACCAGATCCCAAAATGTCTGGATTATATAGAAAGAGCTTTCTTGGGGAGGGGAATTCAGTATAGAAGATGGGGTGTACCATCATGCCCTATAACTGGTAGGGACTGAGGCACTCTGGGAGAACTTGGAGGTCAGGTCTACTTTGGTTGAAAAGGCACCTCAGTTGTCCCAGGTATGAAGCCCAACAATACCCCCACAACTGAAGAAAAATGAGACTGATCTCATCTTGAGCTTTTCTTTTCTTTTAGCCTTGAATTATTTGGAGTGGAGGCATTGTTATTCAAGAAATAAATATCTCATTTAGATTATGTGAAAATAAAGTTCATTTAAGGCCCTCAAACTGAAAGCATAGAACTCTAAATCTTCAGGTTAAGTAAACTAAGTCAAACTTAGAAAGATCAATACACCTATGCCTTTCATTCATATGCCTAATCTAGTGTGGTAGTTCAAATGAGAATGGTCCTCATAGGCACATATATTTGAATGCTTAGTCTGCAGTTGGTGGAACTCATTGGGAAGGATTAGGAGGTGTAGCTTTGTTGGAGGAGGCATGTCGCTACAGGTGGGCCTTGAAGTTTGAAAAGTTCATGCTATTTCAGTTTTCTTCTGTGGGTGTGTGTCTCTCCTTTGTTCTTCTGAACCAAATGTGAGTTCTTAGCCACGGCTCTAGTACCATGTCTGCCTGCTTGCTGCCAAACCCTCTGTAAGGATGGGTATGGCCTCTAATCCCTGGAAACTTCAAGATCCCATGCACTCTATCTATAAGTTACTTTGGTCATGGTGTTTCTTCACCGCAATAATAAAGTAGCTAGGGCTGTAGAGATGCCTCTGAGGTTAAGAGCACTGACTGCTCTTCCAGAGGTCCTGAGTTCAATTCCTAGAAACAACATGGTGGCTCATAATCACCTAGAATGAGATCTGGTACCCTTTTCTGGTCTGTAGGCATACATGCAGACAGAATACTGTATATATAATAAATAAATAAAATCTTAAAAAAAATAAAAAGTAACTAGAACACCTACATTTAAAGTTATGTATGTGTTTTTACATGTTTATATATGTCTAAATCATGAAACCTAATCAAAGGGTCATGGAATTGGAAGAAGAGTTCTTAAAGCAAGAGTAAAAGGAGAGGTAATGGGACACACATGCAACAAAAAGTGGAAGGTAGAACTATTTCAGGGAAGGAACAGAACACTCTGTAGAGGATGCAAAGGGCACAATAGAGGGCAGTATGGTATTAGGATGAATTACAGCAAGGTATAATTCAAAATAGGTATAGAAATGTCATAAAACTAACCACTTAGAGAAAAAAATATTTCTGGCACAAATCCTATCCACATTTTGTTCTTGTACAGAAAACTAAACTAATTCACTGGAAAAGGTTTTCTAGCGTCCTGTCTAGAATCTAATATCTGGAAACTCTAGTATTGTACTTTAAAACATCGTAATGATGCCTCATACTTGCTGATACAGAGATGTCCTGTTCTTTTAGCTTTAAAATTTAAGTAATGGAGGACAGATGCAAATTGAAAAAATTAGTTTGTGGGCTGGTGAGCAGTTTGTGCTGGGCAGGAGAGCATGATGGTGTGAGGTTAAGGGTCTTGTGATATGATGTATTATTCCATCTCCATCTGTTGTACATACAGGGATGTGGTAAGGTCAGTGCCATAGAGGGCAATGGTCTAAGAATCCAAACTAATTTCAAAGGGTAATACTAAAAAGAAAGAAAGAAAAAACTTTTACTGAGTGCTCTCACCAGCTTCAGGGCATTGTGGTATGCTTGGTCTATCCCAGCTCATTTAATCTTCATAATGTGTCTTTCAAATGGTAATATCATCTCTAACTTATAGGAAACCAAGGCCTGGAAAGGTTAAGTAACTTTATTAAGGCCACAGATGGTAAGTGATGGAAATATAATTCAGAGGCAGGAAGAAGCACAATCTTCCTGAGACCCAGAAGGAGAGAAGGAATAGGGAGGGTCAAGAAGTTGAGTGGCAACCACAGTGGAGTATGTTTTGTCTTCTTATAATCAGTGTGATGATGCTACTTTCTCCTGCACTGCTTTCAATTTTCTCTACAATAGTTATTAGTAATTTCAGCTTAAGCTGTCTATAATTTTTTTTTCTCCAGTCAGGACTGACCTATTCTCTGCCACACCTCAAACTGAGTGCTGACATGTGAATTCCTGACCTATCCAAGGTCCAATTTTATCAGCCAGAAAATAAGGAGTAGGATTACCAAAACTTTAAGAGACTTGCCAAATGAAATATTGCATGACTTGGGGAGAAGATAACACAAATGCTTCTCTTTGATTATCTTGCACTGACCAGCAGGTAGCTGGCTGTATATGGTTGGCAGGACATAATCCAGCCACAGAGAGATAAGCAGCTGTGGGTCACTGATGCTGAGAGAAGGCTGATATGTGGGTAAACTGCTGAGTGGTCCTTAGGCTCCAATCCAAGAACTCAAGGTAAGAAAGAGTGAGGAAATGCTTGGACCTAACATTTTATTTATTTTTCATATTTGTTGTCCTACGAATTTATCTAGGGCTTTGCATACCCAAGCTCCATTAAAAAATATCTTCATTAAGATGTAATTTACATGGTATACCTATGTTTATTAATATATGTAATTTATCCTACCCTGCGATCTTCTGATTATAACTTTTATCTATTGGTTTTCTAATAAGTACTTAAGGCAAACCATATTATATCTATATCTACAACTATATAATAAATCTCATACCTCAAAGAAGACATTTAATCACTGACTTCTAAGTTTAAATACTAAGTCTATTCCCAGATGTCAGGAAGTACACCCGAGCTTGTGTTTTATGGTGTGCACAGTGTGATTATGGTTATTATAAATGTCTTTCACCAAGTGACAAGGTTACCAGAATGTAGAATGGGGTTTTCCAAAGGTGGGCAACTGCCAATAAGTAAGCTAAAAAATATTACAGAAATCAGAGAGAGCACTTGTCCTGTTAAGGCGTGTTTCCAAGAATCCAGTCCAAGTTCACTCTTCTGATCTACATTTTAACTGTGTACATGCTTCTTAAACTATACATGGCTTCCCCCAAATAAGTATACTGGTTGGTACACTTGGGTATATGAGTTTATAAAAACAGGGAGAAGTCAGAGCCAGTGTAGAAGTCCGGTGTGCCACTGTCAGACCACAGTCAGGCCATAGTCCTTTAGACAAAGCAAGTTTCTAGGAACAGAATCAGAGGAGTGAATACTTCTAGCCCTGAAAAAAAAAATTTTAAACACACACTAAGAAAAGGCTGCACTTAATTGTCCTCCTGTGCTTATTTCTGCACAGTGGTCTCCCTTTTTTTCTTTTTACCTAGCAATTTTACTAACAAATGACCACACACAGAGAATGTACCTGAAAATCATCAAGTTCAGTGTGGAAACTGGCTCCTGACCAGTCTGAGAATGCTAAACTTATTTTTTTAGTGGTAAAACATGATGCTGTTTTGAAATTCTGGATTTGCCTTTGCATGAGAGAATCCTTTTTCTCCTTTGTTTAGGATAGAGATAACCCTCCACTCACATTAAAATTTGACTGACTTGTACATGAAGTAGGGATTACAGGGCTAAGGTTGGGTAACTGCTCTGATCTGAACTGGCTTTTGCAAAGGTGTGTAGGTGGAAAATCTCAGAACTAATTCAAAACAGGGTGTGCATGTGACAGAAAGATGGAAAGTAGCTGGAGAGAGAGAGAGAGAGAGAGAGAGAGAGAGAGAGAGAGAGCTCTATTCCCAGAGGAGTGTGAATCGTATTCCACAGAAAATGAAAGACATGGAAAGTTTTCAATTAGGGCAGTGAAATGAATGCACTTGGGTTCTGGAAGAGTTTCCTAGAACAGAAAGTAGGATTGTGATGGAAATTTTGATGTCTTTAGAAACACAGTTGTGCTGAATGAATATGTTTTCTGTTTTGGTCCCAGGTATGGGATATGGGGGTGCTTTGTTTTCCAGTGAAAAACAGACTCATGAGAGGGGCATGAAAAATATCCTGATGGAAGAGCATATGATATTTTGCTACCCAGAAAGTGTCACATATGGCGAACATGGTTTTTGCTGGAAAACATCCTTTGATGGACAGACTCCTTGGAGAGCAAATGATCTTGGTCCACAAGAAGTACTTCAAGTGGAGGTCATGAGTTTGGCCAATTGGAAAGCATCCTTGTGCAGATTTCCAGGAGGTATAAATGGAGGCCCTGGTAATGAGGAGATGCTTTTGCCTCACAGATGGGCTTTGGCATCACTTCTCATTGTCTTTCATAGCTGCTTTGCTTTGAAATACTTCAGACAAGGTTTTGCTGAAACTTTCTGCTCCCAAGATCATGGCGCAAGATGGTTGGGGCTGCTGCATCTTCCATTACCTTTGCTGCTAATAATGGAGTCAGGTAGCCACTGCTGCTGATGACTGGTGTTCTCTTTGCTGTTGATACCTGTTCTGGTGTATGCTGTATAGCTAGTCTGCTGGAATCCTGATGAATTGCCCCAAGAACCTACGACTAAAGATGTCTACATCTTCTGCCTCTATCAATATCCTTTCTTCTGTACTTTAGGTCAGTGGGTTAAAAGGGATGTAGAAATTTTAATATTACAATAAGTAAATAGTTTAAAATTATGTCTTCAGAGGATGTGTTAGAAAGTGAGGTAAAGGTATTTAATAGAAGAGAGAAAATCATTCCAATCTGTGATCATCACTTTGCTCTGTTTATATCAGGATAGGACAGGTCAGGAGGGATGGTGTAGGGAAACAGAGACTCTGAGATCTTAAATTCTTTCACTATTTGTTGAAATTTCACATGCTCAATAAATGGATTGCCAAGGTAGACAAGACAATGAGTGGAGGAATTCTACGATCAGATTATTAGATTAAAAACAAAACAAGGGAAGAAGTTTTTTCTGATAGGGCAAGGACATATGAAAATTAGTTAATATTGAATGTTCAGAAGGGAAGACATTTCCAATCAGTTCCTAGAATACAAAACTCAAATGGCCATTTATCTATGTGAACACTAAATGGTGACTATAAAGATAACTCTCTTTCTATTAAGCTGATAGATTTATTGGAAGAAACCCATTCCTTCTGTGACTAGGGTCAGCTGTGCACCATATTATCTTAGCACAGGGGTATCAGAAGCAGGATCTAAGGCCCAAGGGTTGTTATTAAAGTCATCAAAATTATTTCCAGCTAGGTGAGTCAGCAGGAAAATGTATTTTCTTCTGATTCTGACCTGTGAGTTAACCCCCAGGACCCATACAGTGGAGGAAAAGCGCTAACTCTAGCAAGTTATCCTCTGTCCTCTGACTTCTATATGCTCACCATGATGTCCCTATGCAAAGATCAATTTTCAAAATGTAATACATAGTTTTCAAAAAGTAGTTACAGTAGGATCTTTGCCTCTTTTCCTGTTTCTGTCTTCCTGTGTAATGTCGCTCCAATTTTTCCATTCTCTTGGTCCATACTCACAGCCTTCCTGCTTCTTCAAGTTTTCTCGAGTACAGTCAGGGTTGCTATTTTGATGAAATATCATGACCAAAGAAATTTGGGGAGGAGAGGGTTTATTCAGCTTATACTTCCACAGCACTGTTCTCATTGAAGGAAGTCAGGGTAAGAATTCAAACAGGATGTATCCAAGATGGCAGTGGCCCATGCAGACACATTTTGATCTTGGGGGAAACAGTCACAGGGCAGCGGGTGTTGCAGGACACAGTACAAATGGGTCTGGGAAGCTTGACCCCCTTGGGTCTCACCCAACTACCCAGGGACCACTGGGGATCCCCGGGCAGGACACTCCCTCCTACTCTAGTGTACGCATGGAAGCCGTTGAATCCCGGAATCGGGATCCCCCTCCCCCACCAGGAGAGACACGCTGGGTAAGTTCCAATCTAATACCCAGCGGGCAGATTCAGACCCCACACAGAGATACTCTTCAGCCTGCTGGGCACCCCTAGGTCTCACACAGATGATCTGGCTATTTGGCAAAGGGTTGCGACCTGTGGAAGTGTGCCCAGCTTGGCTGCAGAGTGCCATCAGGCTGCAGATTGCGACCCACTGCGGTATATGGGAGCTTAGTCGACCGTGATGTCACTTGCCAGTTTCCAGACCTGGGCCGTGGGAGCAGCAAGGCTATTGGGGGTGAAGGCAGATTTACCCACCATAGGAGCCAACCCTGGGCAAACTGTGAGGTATTTACAATCGCTGTCTACTGGACTTTTTTACTAGTACTGGGCCTTTCGGTGGGAACCAGAGCTTACGTGTATACAGCTCCACCCCCTGGATTAGTTAGGTCTCCACCTAGGAGGCGGGGCTGAATGACTCACCTTACAGGGGTGGAGTAAGGCAATTCGACTCCTACACCAAAGCACCCCCTTTGGACCAAAGTCCAGAAGACAGCTAAAAATTTCCAAATGGCCAGAGGCCCCAGACCATAAAAAAAAAAAAAATCAGAGCAGAATGACTCCAACAAAAAAAAAAACAATCCTATTTCATCCAGCCCGAACCACCTCACCACAGCTGAAACACATGAAAATGATGACAATTCTACATTATGGAAAGTGATAGGGTCCCCTCAAGAAGAACTTAAATCTATGAAGGAATTCAAAGAAGCCACAATTGCACATACGAAAGTGATGGAAAACACTATCAGAGAACTTCAGAACAAGGTCGCTCAACTTGAACAAGAAAAAGAGAGGGCAATGGAATACTTCCAGGCAAAGACAAGCTAATTGGATCAGGAAATGTACAAAACAAATAAAATCACTCAAGACATGAAAATGGAAATGGAAACAACAAAGAAAACACAGTCAGAGTTAAAAATGGAAATGGAGAATCAAGGGAAAGAGAACAGGAACTACAGATTTGAGTACCAAAAATAGGATTCAAGAGATGGAAGACAGGATCTAAGGCATGGAAGAAATCAATACAACATCCAAAGAAAATGAGAAAGCAAAAAAATCTCTCACCCACAATATCCAAGAAATCAAGGACTCAATGAAAAGACCGAACCTAAGAAATATAGGCATAGAGGAAAGAGAAGCCTCCCGAATCCATGGTCCAGGAAATATCTTCAACAAAATCAAAGAAGGAAACTTCCCAAACCTAAAGAAAGAGATGCCAGTAAAATTCGAAGAGGCTTAAAAAATATCAAACAGATTAGATCAGAAAAGAAACTCCTCTCGCCACATAATAATTGAAACTCCAAATGTAGAGAACAAAGAAAGGATATTAAAAGCTGTAGAGAAAAAGGCCAAGTTACATACAATGGCAGTCCCATCAGAATTACACCTGACTTCTCCTGAGAAACTTCAAAAGCTAGAAGGGCCTGGACAGATGTCCTAAAAACCCTGAGAGAACATAGGTACCCAGCCAGACTACTATACCCAGCAAAACTCTTATCAACATAGATGGAGAAAACAAAATATTCCATGACAAAATCAAATTTGAACAATATCTACCCACAAACCCAGCCCTACAGAAGACCCTAGAATGAAAATTCCAATCCAGAGAAGATAACTACACCCAAGAAAACAGAGGAAATAGAAACCTCCACAGCAACTAAACAAAAAGAAACACAAGATGACCACCTATACCAAAATAATGGGAAATAACAACCCCTGGTCACTAATATCCATCAACATCAATGGACTCAACTCGCCAGTCAAAAGACACAGACTT
Source organism: Lophiomys imhausi (assembly GCA_907164525.1). Taxonomy (NCBI): domain Eukaryota; kingdom Metazoa; phylum Chordata; class Mammalia; order Rodentia; family Muridae; genus Lophiomys; species Lophiomys imhausi. The sequence continues at coordinate 3,619,897 of CAJQZJ010032746.1, forward strand.
ACAGAATGGATCCATAAACAAGACCCATCTTTTTGCTGCATACAAGAAACACATCTGACTATTAAAGATAGACATTATCTCAGAGTAAAGGTCTGGGAAAAGGTTTTCCAAGCAAATGAACCCAGGAAACAAGATGGAGTAGCCATCCTAATATCAAACAAAATAGACTTCCAAGTGAAGTTAATTAAAAAAAGAGAGAATGGCATTACACACTTGTTAAAGGAAATATTCATCAAGAGGACATCTCAATATTGAACATCTATGCCCCAAATACAAAGGCACCTACTTTCGTAAAAGAAATGCTTCTAAAACTTAAATCACACATCAATCCAAACACTTTAATAGTGGGAGACTTCAACACTCCACTCACAACTGTGGACAGATCATCAAGACAGAAGCCAAACAGAGAAATAATGAGTCTAACAGAGATCATGAAACAAATGGACCTAACAGATATCTACAGAACATTTCACCCAAACACAAAAGAATACACCTTCTCCTCAGCACTTCATGGAACCTTCTCCAAAGTCGACCATAGTGTTGGACACAAACATAGCCTCAACAGATAGAAGAAAATTGAAATAACCCCTTGTCTCTTATCAGACAACCATGGAATAAAGCTGGACTTCAATAGCAAAAGAATCAACAGAAAGTCTACACGTAACACATGCAAATTGAAGAACTCTTTACTAGAGGACCAGTGGGTCAGGGAAGAAATAAACAAGGAAATCAAAGACTTCTTAAAATCCAATGAAAATGAAGACACAACATACCCAAACCTATGGGACACAATGAAAGCTGTGCTACAAGGAAAGTTCATAGCACTATGTGCCTTCAAAAGGCAGTTGTGACAGCTCATATTAGCGAATTAACAGCTAAACTGGGTGAATTGGAAAAAAAGAAGCAAATACTCCCAAGAGGAGCAGAAGGCAGGAGATCATCAAACTTAGGGCTGAAAACAACTTAGAAACAAAAAGAACTATACAAAGAATCAATGAAACCAAGATTTGGTTCTTCGAGAAAATCAACAAAATAGACAGACCCTTAGCCAAATTATCTAAAAGGCAGAAGGAAAAAACCCAAATAGACAAAATCAGAACTGAAAAGGGAGAAATAACAGCAGACATTGAGGAAATCCAGAGAATATTTGGATCCTACTTCAAAAATTTATACTCCACCAAATTTGAAAACTTAAGTGAAATGGACAATTTTCTTGATATATTCTACCTACTGAAGCTAAATGAAGATCAGATAAACAGATTAGACAGCCCTATAAACCCTAAGGAAATAGAAACAGTCATTAAAAATCTCCCAACCAAAAAAAGCCCAGGGCCAGATGGCTTTAGCACAGAATTCTACTAGACCTTCAAAGAGGAGCTAACACCAATACTCTTCAAATTCTTTCACCAAATAGAATCTGAAAGAACATTGCCAAACTAATTCTATGAGGCCACAGTCACCCTGATTCCTAAACCACACAAAGAAAGAGAACTTCAGACCAATCTCCTTCATGAACATAGATGCAATAATACTTAATAAAATACTAGCAAACCAAATTCAGGAACATATCAAAAGTATCATACACCATGATCAAGTAGGCTTCATCCCAGGTATGCAGGGATAGTTCAATATACAAAAGTCTATCAATGTAATTCACCATATAAACAAGATGAAAGAAAAAAAACCACATGATCATCTCGCTAGATGCAGAAAAAGCATTTGACAAGATCCAACACCCCTTCATGCTAAAAGTTCTGGAGAGAACGGGCATACAAGGACCGTACCTAGAAATAATAAAGGCAATATATAGCAGGTCAGTGGCCAACATCAAATTAAATGGAGAGAAACTTGAAGCATTTCCACTAAACTCAGGGACAAGACAAGGATGTCCACTTTCACAATATCTCTTCAATATAGTACTTGAAGTTCTAGCTAGAGCAATAAGACAACTAAAGGAGATCAACGGGATAAATATTGGAAACAAAGAAGTCAAATTATCCCTATTTGCAGATGATATGATATTATACATAAGCGACCCAAAAAATTCCACCAGAGAACTCTTACAGCTTATAAATACCTTCAGCAATGTGGCTGGATACAAAATTAATTCAAAAAAATCAGAAGCCCTTCTTCATATAACAAACAAATGGGCTGAGAAAGAAATAAGGGAAACAACCCCCTTCACAATAGCCACAAACAATATAAAATACCTGGGGGTAACTCTCACCAAGCAAGTAAAGGACCAGTACATAAAGAACTTAAAGCCCTTGAAGAAAGAAATGGAAGAGGCCTTTAGAAAATGGAAAAATCTCCCATGCACATGGATAGGTAGGATCAACATAATAAAAATGGCTATCCTACCAAAAGCAATATATAATTCAATGCAATTCCTATCAAAATACCAACACAATTTTTTATAGACTTGGAAAGAGCTACTCTCAATTTCATAAGGAATATCAAAAAGCCAAGAACAGCTAAATCAATCCTGTACAATTAAAAAAAAAAAAACATCTGGAGGTATCACCATCCCAGATTTCAAGCTGTACTACAGAGAAATAGTTGTAAAAACAGCATAGTATTGGTATAGAAACAGACCAGTAGATCAATGGAATCGAATTGAAGATCCAGAAATAGACCCACACACTTATGGCCACCTAATTTTTGACAAAGAAGCCAAAATGGCACAATGGAAGAAGGACAGCATCTTCAACAAATGGTCCTGGTCCAACTGGATGGCCACTTGTAAAAGAATGAAATTAGACCCATACTTATCACCTTGTACAAAACTTAAGTCCAAGTGGATCAAAGACCTTAACATAAGGCAGGTCACACTAAATCTACTAGAAGAAAAAGTGGGAAAAATCTTTGAACTCATTGTCATAGGTGACAACTTCCTCAACAGAACACCAACAGCTCAGGACCTGAGATCAACAATCAATAAATGGGACCTCATGAAACTGAAAAGCTTCTGTAAGGCAAAAGACACTGTCATTTGAACAAAACGGCAGTCTACAGACTGGGAGAAAATCTTCACCAACCCCACATCTGACAGAGGGCTAATATCCATAATCTACAAAGAACTCAAGAGATTAAATGCCAAGAAACCAAGTAATCCAATCAAAAAATGGGGGACGGCGCTAAATAGAGAATTCACAAAGGAGGAATCCCTAATGGCTGAGAGACACTTGAAGAAATGCTCAACATCCTTAATCATTAGAGAAATGCAACTCCAGACGACTCTGAGATTCCATCTCACACCTGTCAGAATGGCTAAGATCAAAAGCTCAAATGACAGTACATGCTGGTGAGGGTGTGGAGAAAGGGGAACCCTACTCCATTGCTGGTGGGAGTGCAGGCTTGTGCAACCACTATGGAGGTCATTCTGGTGATATCTTAGAAAACTTGGAATAGCTTTGCCTCAGGGCCCAGCCATACCACTTCTGGGTATACACCCAAATGTCTCCTCACGGAATCATAAGGAAGTTTCCTCATCTATGTTCATAGCAGCCTTATTTGTAATAGCTAGAAACTGGAAACAACCTAGATATCCCTCAACTGAAGAATGGGTTAAAAAACTGTGGTACATCTACACAATGGAATATTATTCAGCTCTCAGGATCAATGAAATTATGCAATTTGCAGCCAAATGGATGGAATTAGAAAAGCTCATCCTGAGTGAGCTAACCCAGACTCAGAAGGATGCATATGGCATCTATTCACTTATAGTAGGATTTTAGCTATATAGTAGAGGATATCAATACTACAACCAACACACCAAAGGAAACATGGTCATAGACTTTTTATTTTTTATTTTTATTTTTTTTCTGTTTTTTATTATTTTTTATCTGTTTGTCTGCTTATTTGTTTGTTTGTTTTTTAGTTGTCTCTCCCAGGCAATGAGACACTTTTCACTGGTGGTAGTGCCTTCTAGACCCCGCAATGAATGAGGAGGTCTTGGCCCTCATACGACCTCTAAACTGAGGTGAGGGACTGTTATATAGGGACAGGGAATTGGGATGGAAAGGTTAGGGGTAAAGGAAAAAAATGAAATGTAACTTTTCGGCCATTTGCTACTAATTGTTATAAACTGTTTAGGATTTAAGAAATGAAAACTAATAGTCATGCAAGCCAGTCATTGTGTTAGGTACTATGACAGTCTACTATAGTTATTTTCTAAGATAATCAGAAATAAAGCTGCTAAGAGACAAGCAACATCTGCTTATCCTAATATAAGAGATAGATAGGGCCTCTTCAAAAACCTGAAGAGATCTTCAGAATATGGCATTCAAAGATGTTCGCTTAACTTTAGATTTTTTTTTTATATTGAGAAATATCAACTCCTGACACCACCCCCTATTCTACTCCAAGTAGAAGATGAGCATCAAAGAATCTCCAGTGGGAGATGATTAAATTACTCGCAAGCCTATCTCTTGGTAGGAAGAGCCCCTTGCTCCAACTGTAGACAGAATGCTGTCCAAAAAGGACAAAACTTGGAAGCAGGTAAGTCGACAGCCTAGCTCTGCCAAGACAGGGTAGGCAAGTCCTTCATAACCCCTGGTCTACAATCAATGTCTGTCAGAGAAACGGGGCCAAACAACTGAAGATCGATGCTGTAATGTATGGAGAGAAAATGGGAACTGTCCAGGCAGCCACTGGTATGCCATTTCTTAGTTTTGGAAGCTGCAGGCCCTGTACTTCCTATAAAATCAGATATATTTATCCCTCCCAGGTCTCTGAGGTGGTTGAAGGATAGCTAGAGTCTCATAATTAAATTTTGAGTTGTTTAGGAGTCAAGAGAGTATTATAGATCTAAGAAGATGCTTTTAAAACTGTGTTGCAAGTTAGTTTGAATGTTGAGTTAGATATAGACCTTTATACTCATGGAGATGGTTAGATAGTAATGTTAAAGTCAGGTGCCAAATACATGTGGACTGGACATTGGGAATGTATGCTAAGCCATATAACCCTCATAACTGTGGCCTAATTACCTCTGTTGTTTTGTATTGTATCTATTATTATAAGGGAAAGAGCCATTTCCTGGACTGAAAGAGCGAGCTGTTGGGGGAAATGAGATATACCTTAAACTTAAAAAAAAGGGAAGAGGATGAGGGGTTGAAGATGGGAGGGTGGGATTGGAGGGGGGGAGTAGGGAGGGGATTATGATTGAGATGTAACTTGAAGAAATAAAAAGTAAAGGAAAAAAAACTCATAACAAATCTAACACGAAAAAATGTTAAACCATTAAATTTTTTTAACATAAAAAAAAAAGAATTCAAACAGGACATGATCCCGGAGACAGGAGCTGATACAGAAGCTATGGAGGGCTGCTACTTACTGATTTTCTTCCCCTGGTTTCATCTGCCTTCATTCTTATAGAACCCAGGACCAACAGCCCAGGGAAGACTGGGCCCTCCCCCATCCTATTAAGATAATTAAGAAAATACCCTCCAACCAGATCTTATGGGGACACTTATGTAATTGAGATTCCCTCATTTCAGATAGTTCTAGTTTGTGTCAAGACATAAAATTACCTAGCATAACCCTGTTCTTCCTTTTCTTGAATTCTTAAGCCTGTATACCCCATTGTACGATTATGGCTAGGTTTGCCTTCTTTGAGATCTATTTCATTTTCAAGTTTGCTCCACTTTCTACTGATATCTAGTCTACTTCCTCCTTTATCTTCAAGTCTGAGAAAAATGTTTATTTATTTATTTATTTGTTTGTTTTTGTTTGTTTGTTTGTTTATTTATTTATTTATTTATTTTCATAGAGACTGATAAAACACCCACATGTGTCTACCTGCCTGTTATATCTAATTGGGCTAAGGTACTTAATTATGTAATCAATTACTGATTTGGATAAGAGCCTTTGTAGGTACGGATAAGAGTTACAATCAGATCCCCCAACTAAAGAGATCACATAGACACCCTGGGTAGATCTCATGGAAATACCTGAAAATCTGGAGAGGTGGGAAACCTTCAGGTTTACTTGATGAGGAAGCATTTTGCCTCAGAATTGTATCATTAGTTCTTGCTGTGGCATTTGCAGCCAGGGGACATTGTCAGTAGGCTGTGAACTTCCTGACTTCCACAGGCAAAAATCAAATTTTAATTTTCATCCCTTCTCAGACCTCTTCTTTCTCCCCTGCCAACACTCTGTCTATTTGTCTGTCTATCCTATCTACCCCTGTTCCTACTGATTGCCATGGTTAGAGTCAGGAACACCCATGGATGGGGTACCCCTGATCAAGAGTTGGAAGTGTCAGAAACTAAACTTTCCAGATCACAAATGTAGGCTCTAAATTAGAGAGTGGATGATAAACTTGAGAATTGGAGAATGGAATGAAATTTCAGTCATCATGTAATTCAACTGTCTTATTGCAAACAGCATAGAATAGAAGTTCATGAGAAGCTAAGTCTGCTGTGCAAAGAGGCATTTATCAGAAACAATAAGTATCATGTGTTTCATTATTTGAGGACACAGTTTCTAAATTGATAAATGTTTGATAGAATATTTTTGTCTTGCCTTGCACAATAAATGTTTTTCTTTTTTTTTTTAATGGATCAGAATAATTTGAATGAGTTGCTGTTTAGTGCACTTAAGTTATATCCATGCTTTTGAGTTTACAAAAAGTAGTATCTTCATACAAAGTATTGGTACACATTTGTAAGTTTGAACAAAAGGGATTTTTGTACAGAGGGCATGCACATAGTGATGTTTGCATCCCAGGTGCCAGTCTGGCGTTTCAGGAGAAGGCTTAATGCAATTTCTAGTACTCAATGATAGGTTAACACACCTGCTTCCTTCCACATTTACCTACTCTGGATGCATTCACCACAAACAACATATGAATGAACTTTTATTTTAATGTACACTTGTAATGACCACCAACACGGTAGTCACCACATAAGGGAGTTCTCAGGGAAAGGTGAGTGCACTGCCCACCCGAATCTCCAGCCTTCACTCTGAAGACAAACAGTCACAACAGGGGTGATGTCTAAGCATTTCCCGTTTTTAATATTTCATTTTGTGGGTTATATACAGAACCAAATGGGTGTTTCCACATGAGGCTACGTGGGCCAATCACATTAAAGGTCATCCTATCACAGCACATAGCACAAGCCTGGTAACATGGTGATCATGCACTGATAATGAATGTGGAAGTCTTGCTCACCCAATCAGCCATACTCATGATCGGACCTCAACTCTGCCCTGGCATCTTCCAGCCGGGACCACGTTAGATGTCTCTCACAAGTTACTTTCGTTTTCCCAACAACAGGACATTCATTCTTCATAAGCCTCCATTTCCCGGGTCCCCACATACACTATCTTACTTATTAGCAAAATTGAATATTTTTCCTTCATTTTCTTAAATTTCTTTCTCTGTTTCAATGTGATTTTCCTGTTTTGCAATTGAAATTCCAATTTTACTCAGTCACAGACAGCTTTTAAAGGGAAAATAAATAGCCTGCACAAAGCATCCCTCAGGGAAAGGTGGGTATCCTTGCTTATGTTCTGTTGCTGTGATAAAACTCTGACTAAAAGCAGATTAGAGGAGGAAAGGGTTCGTTTCAGTTTACAGTCCATCACTGAGTTAGGTCAGAAGCTGAAGCACAGATGAGTGGTGCCTACTGGTTTGTTCTCCATTGCTTGCTCAACCTGCCTTTTTATACACATCCCAGGACTACCTGCCCAGGGGTGGCCCTGAACTCTTTCACATCCTTCACTAATCAAAAACATCCCCACAGACTTGCCTAAGGCAATCTGATGGTGGCAGTCCCTCATTTGAAGTTCCCTTTCCCCAGATGACTCTAGCTTGTGGCAGGCTGACAGAAAGCAAACCAGCATACTGTATATTCCTATAATTGTCCATTTTGCTATTATCTGTTTTGCGATGATAGGGTTTGTTGCTAAGAACACTCTCTTACTTAGGAGGAAACTGCTATGTAGACACTGCCTGGAGTCCAATAGCTTATGATAGGCTGATCAGAAGGAAAAAAATATATATCTGAACTTCTTTTGTGAGACCATACCAAAAGGGTATCTCAATTATGATGTTGATTTTGAAATCTTTCATCTGCATCCTTAAGCCAGGCTCCATTCTCCTTGGAATAAAGTAATGCAGTTTGTGCTTCAGGCAAACATTTAATGGTCGATGAACAACTCCTTCTCTGTAGCTTTCCCTCTGTCTAGGCGCTGGGATTCATTCTTTCCTTGGAAATAATGGGCATTGACCTCTGAGAATACATACATTACAAAGTGCTTCCTCTTTTATATAACATTTTGCATTATTCTTGTTTTCTTTCTGTGCAGAAAGTGTGAAATTACACATCTTAAAATGAAATCTGTGCAGCAGTTTTTATCTTTTTAAATATTTAGCAGTACAGAGTGTTTACGTTTTGTATTTTATTCTTGAATATTGTGTTTTATAGAAGACCATCAGAGAGCTTCCTTTTTCATTTTTATAGTAGGCCTCAAAATCTTGTGGGCTCTTGTTCATTCATTTGCCTGCTGCTGTGAACTCTTCCCTGAGGGCAGAAACAGCCTTCATGATTGGTTGCTATGTCATGCAGCACTTAGAGTGTGAGGTTGGGAGATGAGTCAGGTATTTGGAGTAGTCTGTTGCAAGTGACAACTCCAAATATATATATTAGACTCTTTTACATGCTTGGTTAAAGTAAGTTTACCCTTTCCAATGAGTGAATCTATGTAGCTTGCATAGGACAGTTCTTGTCATGTGGTACAATAATGTGAGCTGCCTTTTGTAGTTAGAGTTCTCTAGAGAAAGTGAATGCGTAGGAATTTTGGCATGCACGTGTGACACATGAGAGATTCACCTAAAGAACTGGATAAAAAAATCATGGAGGATATGTTTGAAAATTTCAGGCAAGCTGACAGGCTAGGGACATTGATGAATCCCAGTCATACTGTGGTCCTGAGTCTGCAGTCTGCAGGGAAGTGTGTGTGTGTGTGTGTGTGTGGGGGGGGCTTTGGGGTAGAAACTCAAGGCCTTCACCTGGTTACACAAGGACCATCTCCTTTTTCAAGGGTTACAGTCCCCTCTCCAGAAGTCAGCTAATGACAGAGTTAAACACATCTTCATGGCACCTTTGCAGTAGTTCTCAGCCAGATATTGGATCACAACTGAAGAGAGCCCAGAAAGTGCATTGAATTAGTCACCACTCTTTTCTTATGCACTCTTCCTGTGCCCTTTGTAGGACAGGCTAGTGTCTTTTCACGAGCTCTCTCTCCTTTGTCACTCCCAGCATGTCAGTTTCAAGAACACTCAGAACTCTTTTTTTTTTTTTGGTTTTTCGAGACAGGGTTTCTCTGAATATCTCTGGCTGTCCTGGACTCACTTTGTAGACCAGGCTGGCCTCGAACTCACAAAGATCCGCCTGCCTCTGCCTCCCAAGTGCTGGGATTAAAGGCGTGCGCCACCACCGCCCGGCTTCAGAACTCTTTTAAAGGTACAGAACGCGGGGAGCTTTAGGATTAGGACATGGTACTGTTTCTAATGGGAGAGGCAGAGGGTTTATCCTGATTTGGAAAGCTAGGAACTGACTTTCTCTGACTTCCCAGTATTGAGACCAGTGGTGGGCTGATGAAGAGAGGGGTAGAATTGGGTTTCCTCAGATGGGTTTTCTCAGTGCACTTTCCTGCCGCAGACCAGGAGTGAGGTGCATGGAACATGACTTGAACTGTCCCTTCTCTCCAGTTGCATCCTCTGTGGGTCCCAGGCAGAGTCCTGATCCTTACAGTATTAACTAGAGCAGCTCTGCCTAGCACCAGGATTGAGAAAGGCACCGAAGAGTCTCAGGAGTAGGAGGGGAAAGCACTTGAATGAAGCACAAGAGTTTCTTCTGTGTTGGTGGTAAAGTTGCTTAACCTTTCAGCGGCATTAAGTATGTAGACATGTAGGAGGATATCAAGCGCCAGCCTATTAAACAGGGCAAATGAGTTAAAGCTATGATGAGAGTTCAAAGCCATGTCAATCAACAGACTCAAAGCACAGCACTATAATTAGACACTCATAATAGAATACCCTGTGAGCAAAACTCCCACAACCAAACAACAACAACAACAACAAACCCAAAACCAAAACCAAAGCCAAAACAAACAACCAAGAATTAGCCTTTATTTTAATCTTATCTACATCCTGGTTTAAATGAATTGATTCCTTTCTTTGGAGACTGATACATAGACATAAGGCAGACTTCTTTGGTGATACGATTGTCTCATATTTTATAGACTTTGTATCTGTCTTCCTTAAGTCATAGTCAATAACTTAGATTCCAAAACTCAACTGAGAGATTTAGGGAGGTCTGTAAGGTCCACATTAGCAATGGAGAATATGAAAAACTACTCTTCTAGGGAACTATGTAGCTACAGGCTTTATTATTTTGTGTCACTTTGATGTACACTTTGTAAGCCTTGCTATATTTATGTGGTCATGTCCATGGTTTATCCAAGATAAATAGAAATACAACCCACAGCTGATTGTTCTAGAAGGGTTCCAGTAGGACTTTATTTGGGTATACAATGTATCTGCTAATACACTTGATTCAGTGCCTTTGAAAGGATTTCTTTTTAATAGTTATTCATCTTGAACATACAAAACACATAGACAACACTCCTCTTTTCGTTCATTTTCTTTTTTGAGACAGGGTTTTATGTAGCTCAGGGTAGCCTATAACTTACTATGTAATTGAAGATAACCTTGAATTTCTATTCCTTCTGTCTCCACCTCCTGACTGCTGGGGTTAGCATATACCCAGTTTTATGCAGTACTTGAGTTCAAACCTGAGATTCCAACATGCTAGGTGAGCACTCTACCAACTGAGCTACCTACCAAGTCCTGTTCTTGTTTTTGAGATTTTCTTTATTTATGTACACATGTCTGTGTGTGTGTGTGTGTGTGTGTGTGTGTGTGTGTGTGTGTGTGCATATGTGTATGCTACATTTGTCTGTGTGTCACCAGATACCAGAACAAAGTCTCAGACCTCTTGGACCTGGAGTTACAAGTGGTTCTGAGTCTGTAGGTTTGGGTGCTGGAAACTGAACTTAGGTCCTCTGGAAAAACAGCACATTCTCTTAACAGCTGATCTAGCTCTCCAGCCTCTCTCTTACTTCTTAAAAGATGGTTTCTCCCATTTCAGAATCCTCAGCCTCTTTTAGGATTTCATGAGTTAGTATTTATATACAATGTTAGACCAGACCTGAATGTGTTTTTCTCATGTGAGACATTGAGACATTGTAGTAACAATGAAGGTAGTATACATTTGGAAGCTGGAAAGTTCATCCACAGTTGTCTCTGGGACACAGCCCAGCACACCTTTGCATTGTTAGCTGGTATTTGGTATTGTTTTTGATGAGGATATTTGATTGTTTGTTTTACAAGGGTTTATTTTTAAATTTATTTTTCTTTTTAATTTTTTTATTAATTCTGTGAGAATTTCACTCCCTGTATTTTTACCTTTCCCACTGGTCCTTCAACTCTTTCAAAATCCCTCCCTCCCACCTTGATAACCTGTTTACTTAATTGGTGCAGCTCATATACTCTTGGTTGTGTGGCCAGCCACAGCTGTTTACTTGACTTTCCAGGAGCCACACCCTTAAAGAAAACAGACTCTTTCCTTAGGAGTGGAGGCTCATGAATCCCTTCTAATTCTACAGTATTGACTGAGTTGATCTTGTGCAGGTCTTATACAGGCAACCACAGGTGCTGTGAGTTCATGAATGTCATAGTCACAAGACACGGTTTCACTCTGGTTCTGGTATTTATTTAATGTAGTTTCCTCCCAGAAAAACATTATCAGAAAAGCTTCCCATAAGTAGCCCTATGACCTCCAGGAGGCAGCTGAGAGAATGTGATGCACTATTGGATATTGTGTAGGTTATATCTTGGGCAGTAGTCCAATTTTTTTCCCCAGTCTTTATTCACTAGGGAGTGAAATTATTGCCTCATAAAACAAGAGAAATGCCCAGTTACTTCTTAAGTAGGACCCCATTAACTTTATCACGGCCACCAGTTTTGTTCACAACATTAAAATCTTTCCATCTTGCGGCGAGGAGGATGCTACATTCCCAGTTGGGTTTAGTGATCCAAAGACAATTATTTTGAAAACATATATTTCCTTGAAAGACCCAATCTTGAAATAACCAATTCTTAGAATGATGTTCAAATGAATCACTGGATTCAGAATAGCATTTTTCTTTGAAAACCTTTTTGCCTATGTCAAAGCTATCAGGAAGGAAATGAAGAAGTGAGACTTAATATTACAGGGAATTTAAATTGAGACAGTTTGATTATTGAAATGCATTACATTGTTTCACCATAAAATTATTGAACTAAAGTTTAATCTATTTGGAAAATCTGAGTCAGCATCTTGAATTTTCATCTGAAAGTTGTCATTGTATGGAATATCCCTTTAGGCCATAAAGAAAGTCCTTGTTCCCTCTCTCCTTGAAGTGTAAACTGATCACATGACTTCTCCGGTATATTGTTAAAGGGGGTGTTTTTTTTTTTTTTTTTTTTAATTGTATTTGTGAAGGAGATAGCTACCAGAAGTATCTGGAAGATCCAGAGCAGAAAGGGGAAGTAGTAGACTGAACATGGCCAGTAGTCTGGGCTGGCCATGAGAGGAAGGGGGAAGAGGAGAGCAGAGATGAAGAGAAAAGACAGGCCCGAGAGAGAGCAAAAGAGAGAAGAAGCTGAAAAAGAGAGGGCATAGGCTAAAAGCAACGTTACAAGAAGTGGGTAGTTGAATAAGGGAAGCCCATGAACTGGAGAGGTTTAGGCAAAGGAACAGGGTGATAAGAGCCCAGGGTGCCATGGGCTCTGAACTGTGCAGCAGGCACTTACTACTGAGAGAACTGCAGGGCAGAATATGCTTTGTTATGCTAATAGGCACCACAGACTGCCATTTGCTCCTTCTACTCATGTTAAGAAAAAGTCTTCTTTGGTAGAGGGGAATCTGTTTCACAAGTTGCTGCTGAATGCTGCTTTTTTGTCTAACTGCCAGAATTTGGACCAGACAGTTAGTAGGCAAATGGAAATGCTGGATTGACCACAAAGTCTGGTGAGAGTGAACTGAATTCACCTGAGGCGATGTGGTGTTTCTAAAGCACAAAGTTAGTTTAGGCTTTGGTTGTGATGTTAAGATTTGCCAAGAATCAAGAGCGGACACTTAATTGTTTCAAACACACAATCATGGCACTACCTACAGTTTGAACTACCTATAACCAAACCATTTAGATCCATTTCTTGTTTTTTCTTTATTGAAAATATTTTTTTCAAACAATATATTCTGATTATGGTATTTCTTCTCATCTCTTTCCACATCCTCCCCACTTGCCCACCCATCCAACTTCAGGAATTTTTCTTTATTTAGAATAAAAGAGGGGAAAAGGTAAACAAACCAGAATAAAAGAAAGAAAAGAAAAAAAAGCACTAGAAATATACATGCATACACATGTGCAACACACACACACACACACACACACACACACACACACACACAGAGAGAGAGAGAGAGAGAGAATACCATAAAAACACAAAACCAGAAACCCTAATACAAGCAAAAGACCAGTAAGATAAAAATGCTCAAAGAAATATGAGACCAAAAATGTCTTCAAAAATATCTTTGAGTTCTTTTTGTGTTGATCATCATTTGCTGTATATTGGGCCTATTATAGGTAAAGAAAACCAATGTTTCTTCATGAGTTATTGCCAATTGGAGATAGATTTGTGGTTAGCAATGAGAGATTGTGGCTACTTCCTCCTCTCAGCATTGGGACTCTGTCTGTCTTAGACATGTGCTGGTCCAGTACATGCTGCTAGTTTCTCTAAGTTCATAGATGCAGCAGTCCTGTGTGCCTCAAAAACACTGTTTCCTTGGTGTCCTCCATTCCCTCTCTTATAATCATTCCACCTCTTCTTCTGTATAGTTCCCTGAAGTCTGAGGGGAGGGATTTGATGAAGACATCTGTAGGGGTTAGATAAATTAGATTTCGAAAATATATAGGAGTTTCTGATACTGTCTCTTAATTTGGGGCCTGAAGAGCATTATCAGCATGAAGTCAGCAAAAACAGGAAAGACTCAATAGACTGAAAAACAAGTTTGAAGTCAGGAAAACAGGAAAGACTCAATAGAATTGAAGAAACAAAGTATCTGGCCTGACATTGTTTTCAGCTGCTAAGTGGGCGAAGCCCAAATTAAGCTGAAACAGAGTACCTCCTATCTAAGGACAGTGCATGGAGCCCAGAAGAAGAAGAGGCCCCTGATGCTAGAGAGCTCCAAGAGTCCTGCTGAAAAAATGGCCAGCTCTCTCCCTGAAGCAGAAAGAAGCCGGTGAGCAAAGAAAGCCTGAGCAAGACACCAAAAGGCCAAGGACTGGACCCTGTGGCTCAGCTTTTGCCTAGAGGGGTTTGATCTGTCCAAACAGTGGCCTAAAGGAAACGGTGCCTGGCTTTAAGGACTGAGGCAGAGCAGCTGAGTTCCTGATTCAAAAGAAGTAAGTTGGCCTGCAGACGCCTGGGGTCTCCCACAGAGAAGAAAGCATGAAGCCTTATTTAAGGTGAGACTGCAATAACCAACTTACCCTGACGAACCTGCATCTGAGCGATCCAGAAGAAGGACTACTAAGTGCGTTAAAGAATCTACAACAAAGACTGTATTCCTGATGACTGAGGACCTGCCCCAGAGACTGTATCATTCTAAAAGGTTATGAAAGTAGTTGTTATAATTATCAATAGGTTTAGTGGATAGGTTAAAGGGGTTGTAGGAATTTATAGGATTAATAGTTAAGAAATTGTTGGTGTTTGTTATAAGTGAATTTAGTAATAAATAAATAAGTGTTAAATAATAATTTAAAAGTTCGGTTACAGACATCCCATTGAGAGCTGAATGTTCCAAGTTCTCTCACTCGGTATTTTGTCAACACTTGTGGATTTTCACATAGACTGCAGGAGGCAGCTTCTCTAGGGATGGCAGAGTGAGGCATTGATTTGTGTATAGTTGTGCCTGGAATTTGTTTAACCGTGTCTTAGCTCATCTTTGTAGAGCTGTATAGGCAGAATTTAGTAAGATTTCTTGTAACAGTATCTGTAACATCCTTCAAGAGTAGACACCAAGACTCAAATTTTGAAGGAAAGAATGAAGCAAGGAGAAGACAAAGGCCAAGAAAATATTATTAAAATAGTGGTAAGCTTTCATACAATAGGATGGCGGTGGTGCAAGGGGGTTACACAGCTTGGTCTACTGAAGTACTCAGAGAAACCAAGGTCACAGGTGACAACTTCCTGAACAGAACACCAATAGCTCAGGCTCTAAGACCAATCAATAAATGGGACCTCATGAAACTGAAAAGCTTCTGTAAGGCAAAGGACACTGTGAAGAGAACAAAACGGCAACCTACAGATTGGGAAAAAAATCTTTACCAGCCCCACTTCTGACAGAGGGCTAATATCCAAAATTTATAAAGAACTCAAGAAATTAAACACCAAGAAACCAAATAATCCAATTAAAAAAACACAAAAACAAAAACAAGGAACAGAGCTAAACAGAGAATTCACAAAGGAGGAATCTCTAATGGCTGAGAGACACTTGAAGAAATGCTCAGCATCCTTAATAATCAGAGAAATGCAACTAAAGACGACTCTGAGATTCCATCTCACACCTGTCAGAATGGCTAAGATCAAAAGTTCAAATGACAGCACATGCTGTTGAGGTTGTGGAGAAAGGGGAACACTCCTCCATGGCTGGTGGGAGTGCAAACTTGTACACCCACTATGGAAAACATTCTGTGATATCTTAGAAAACTTGGAATATCCCTACCTCAAGACCCAGCCATACCAGTACTGGGTATACTTCCAAATGATTCCAATCCACAAGGAAATCTCAACTATGTTCGTAGCAGTTTTATTTTTAATAGCTAGAAACTGGAAACAACCCAGATATTCCTCAACCGATGAAGGATAAAAAACAAACAAACAAACAAACAAAACAAAACAAACAACCCCCCCCAATAACTGTGGTGCATTTATACAATGAAATACTACTCAGCTATCAGAAACAAGAAAATAATGCAATTTTCTGCCAAATGGATGGAACTAGAAAAGCTCATCCTGAGTGAACTAACCCAGACCCAGAAAGATGCACATAGCATGTATTCACTAATAACTGGATTTTAGCCATATAGTACAGGACAACTATCCTACAACCAACAGACTGAAAGGAACAGGAACATAGACTTTGTTACTTGTTAGTGAGATACTTATGCCCTAGTGGAGCTGCCATGTAGGCCCCCAGTGCAAGATGAAGCTCTTTGTCCTCATATGACTGCTGAACTGAGGGGGGCTGATAGGTAGGGGCACCCCACACTGCAGAAGTAGGATAGGTGAGAGATAGGGGGGGAGAAGGTGGGAGGGTGGGACTGGGAGGGGTGATGGAGATGTAACTTGAAGTAATAAATAAACATAAAGACAAAAACAAACAAACAAACTCCCAAAGAAACCAAGGTAATAGTCTGAGAATCTCCTGGAAAGCTAGGAGCTATTCCTTACTAATAGAAGGCTTCCCACAAAGGTGCTTACTGTCCTGTAATACCAGTTAGGTTTTTTACAGGACTGGAGAAGCCCTTGCCTGGAAAGTAGACAGAACAGTAAGAGGTCTCCAGGCACAGGATATGAGGTAGTTTGCTGGAGTACACCTGGGATTTTTGTTTTCCCCCTGTCCTCAGGTATAAATAAACACCTATTTTGAGTCCAGGAAATGGAAAAGAAATATTTCTTTCATTATTTGCCAGAAGTTCTTTTATGGAATTAAATTTTCATTTCTTGGGAGCAGTACAGATAATTCACATAATGTTAAGGGGCAACTAAGCATGAGATTGTATGTCAATGAATGGCCATAATGTGGAAATAAATGGATCCTTTGGTAATAATCCACTTAAGATATTACTTTGTGGGTACGAGAAAAGTTCATACTGTAAGTCCCTCTCCAAATCAGGAGATTTCTTCCCAAAATTGGCTTTGATTTCAGGAAGAAACTCAGCAGTTCTAAACAAACCAGAGGCAAAAAGAGGACTTAGTGAGATTTTTAATTGTCCTGTTTTGTAGGGTCAGGCTGTGATGAAAATTCCTTGACAATTATTAATAAATTATTTTCCTCTCTTTTAGAGTTGAAATGGAAAAAGTGTACTTTTTAAAACTATTCAGAATCATAACTCATGGTAGTATGCTGACCCTGTTCAAAAGCCATACACTTCATTGTAGCAGACCATTTTAATGATTCCCCCAACTATATCACCAATATTTGGGATCTACAGAAGCAAACCAAAATAGATCCTTGAGTTACTTATTTGAAAAAATAGAAGAAATCAAGTATTTTCTCTAAAATTCAGAGGGCAAAATTTCATTCTGTTATTGGCATGATGCTACACAGTGGACTCACTGAAGTTTTCATGGAAAAAGTTGGGTATGGATCCTCAGCAGGGATAATGCTTTCATGTTAATGCCAGCATATGGATGTGGTTGGGTAGGTACTGACTGACTGTCCCAGCCTGCTGAACTTCAGGAACTTGGCAGCCTCAGACTTTCTTAAACAGGAATAAATATATTTCCTATAAATTCATGACTAGCATGTAGATAATCTGTAAATGTTATATGTGTTTAACTATTCTCACTGTTTTAAAATTAATTTTGGGTCAAAAATTAAAAACGGAGTTAAATGGCTGTGGCGAAACACCTTGCACTTAAGAACATTTTCAGGCTTTTACTGTTCTAAATAGTAGGATGAGTGTAGCTTGGACAAGAGAGGGATGACTAGAAAAATTTTATCTACCCACTTTGAGAATTGAAAGACCCCTGGCTAAGCGTGCCTATTTGTTAGTTGCCATTTTTTTGCCATGCTGTTGCTTGTTACGGAATGGGGACTTTCCATGCTGGGCAAGGCCCAACAAAGACAAGATATCTGTTGCTTGGGGACTTTCCATGCTGAGTGAGGCCCAGCAAAGACAGGATATCTGTGGTCAGACATTTGGGGGCTGACTTACTGGCAATAGAAAAGTAGCCTTAACAGAAAGTCCAGTGTGCTAATGGCAGCCTTATCAGAAAGTCCAGAGTGTGCTAACGGTAGCCTTGTCTGATTTCAGAAATGCCAAGCTTGTCCCTAACCTGAACCCATGGCCTCATTTAAATCGACCAATGAGAACCCTGTAACCATGCATCTGCTTCTGTAAGCCCGCTTCTTGCCACCCCAACCCTATATAATCAACCCTTACCCTAGCCCGGCACGCTCAGTCACCCGAAGGCTGTAGCATCTGCAGGCGCCTGTGTGAACAATAAAGTTGCCTCTTGCACTTGCATCCGGTGGTCTTGGTCTCTGTTCTTGGACGCTGGGCCCCAGGGGGAGTGTCCCCATTTCGGGGGTCTTTCATTTGGAGGTTCCACCGAGATCTCCTTGGGACTCTTGCCCAAGCTGGCTGAGAACCAACCAGGAGGTAAGCTAAGCTGGCCAGCATTTGTTTTGTCTGTGTCTGACTCTCATCTGTCTTTCGTTTCGTTTGCGCTGCATTTGAAAGTTGGTTTGGATCTGTGACCGTTCGGTATTTGGATGGCCTGAGAAGGAGCTGACTAGCTCGGACTTCTCCCCCGCCACCCTGGGGGATGCCTCAGGGATCTGGGGAGCCCGCTATTTCGGGGCTCGGTACGAATCTGTGGGATTCATACGTCTGCATGGCGAAGCACTCACTTCCCCGTCTGATTTTGTACTTTCAGTTTTGCGCCAAAACTGCGCTGCGCATCTTTTTTGTAATTGTTCTATCTGTTTTTCTTATTTGTCTATTTTCCTATTTCTACATAAAAGATATGGGGCAGACCATAACCACCCCCTTGAGTCTCACTCTAGAACACTGGAGCGAAGTCTGGGAGCGTGCTCACAACCAATCGGTTGAAATAAGAAAAGGACGATGGCAGACCTTCTGCTCCTCAGAATGGCCTACATTTAATGTGGGCTGGCCAGCGGGAGGAACCTTGGACATTCCTACTATCTTACAGGTCAAAGAGCGGGTCTTCGACAAGGGACCCCACGGTCATCCCGACCAGGTTGCCTACATCGTCACCTGGGAAAGCCTGGCCTATGACCCACCTCCCTGGGTCATTCCCTTCCTTCCTCCAAGTCCCTTCCCCCCAAAATCCCTGCCTTCCCCTTTACATCCTCTCCCTTCACCTTTACCCTCTGCACCTCCGGCCACTCCTCAGCCCCCAAGTCCTCAGCCTCCCAAGTCTTCCATCTACCCGACCCTTATCAAGAAAGATCAGAAGCCTGTCCTTCCCCCAATGGATCTCCTCCTCATTGATTTACTCACTGAGGAGCCTCCACCTTATCACCTGGCACCTGTCCCCGCCACTCTGGCTCATCCAGGGGTGGATAAGGAAGGAGGGCAACCCGAAACCACAATGGGGACCCCTTCTCCACCCAATTCCCCCATGGCCGGGCGCCTTAGGGGTTGCAAGGATCCACTCCCAACGGGGGGGGGGTACCCTCACAGATGTTTCCCTTAAGACAGACAGTGCAGGAGGGACAATTACAATATTGGCCTTTTTCTGCCTCTGATTTATACAATTGGAAACTGCACAACCCCCCATTTTCCAAGGACCCCGTGGCACTGACCAACTTGATCAAGTCTATCTTGGTCACTCATCAACCCACATGGGATGATTGCCAACAACTCTTGCAGGCTCTCCTCACTTCAGAGGAAAAACAGAGAGTTCTCCTGGAGGCCAGGAAAAATGTTCCCTGTGAGGACGGGAGACCAACACCACAGTTGCCTAATGAAATTGATGATGCCTTCCCATTGACCTGCCCGAATTGGAACTTCACCACCGATGCAGGTAGGAGACACCTACGCCTTTATCGCCAGTTGCTCATAGGGGGCCTCCGAGGGGCCGGGCGCCAGCCCACCCATTTGGCTCAGGTAAAACAGGTAATACAGGGTGCAGAGGAATCCCCTGCGGGTTTTCTAGAAAGACTAAAAGAGGCCTATCACATGTACACCCCCTATGATCCAGATAGTCCGGAACAGGAAGTAAATGTATCAGTGTCATTTATATGGCAGTCAGCTCCAGATATCAGAAATAAATTACAGAGACTGGACAACCTGCAAGGGTACACCCTCTCCCAATTAGTTTGGGAGGCAGAACGAATTTTTAATAAAAGAGAGACTCCAGAAGAAAAAGAGGAAAGACTGCGCAAGGAGACTGAACAGAGGGAAAATAGGCTCAGAAAGGAGGCAGAAGAAAGAGATAATGCAAGAGAGCGAAATCGCAGGAGGGAACTTAGTCGCTTGCTGGCCACCGTAGTGCAGACTCAGCATCAAAATACCGGGAGATCAGTCAGGGCAGGGGACAACAGGAGGCCTAGAGTAGATCGAGATCAGTGCGCCTACTGCAAAGAGAGAGGACACTGGGTCAATAATTGCCCTAAGTGACCCAGAAGACAGAAGACAGGGTCGTCAGAGCCCAGAACCAACCTCTTGACCCTGAACAAAGACTAGGGAAGTAGAGGCCAGGAGCCCCCCCTGAGCCTAGGATAACTCTTACTGTTGGGGGGCAGCCAGTCACCTTCCTAGTAGATACCGGAGCCCAACACTCAGTTCTTACTCGCTCCCCGGGACCACTCAGCAACTGCACAGCCTGGGTACAAGGTGCCACCATCAGGGAAAAATATCGCTGGACAACCAAACAGAAGGTACACTTGGCTACAGGTAAAGTCTCCCATTCCTTTTTACATGTTCCTGATTGCCCATACCCATTACTGGGGAGAGACCTACTGACCAAATTAAGGGCCCAAATCCACTTTGAGGAAACTGGAGCAAGCATTTCAGGTCCGAGGGGAGCCCCACTCCAGGTATTGACGCTACAATTAGAGGATGAATATAAACTATTTGAACCACCTAGGGAAACACAAAAGGGATTAGACTTTTGGCTCAAAAAATATCCCTTGGCCTGGGCGGAAACGGGAGGAATGGGGCTGGCCACCCAACAACCTCCCTTGGTGATACAATTAAAGGCAACTGCAACCCCCGTCTCTATCAAGCAATATTCTATGCCCAATGAAGCCTATCAAGGCATTAGGCCACACATCAAGAGACTGTTGGACCAGGGGATATTAACCCCCTGTAGGTCCCCCTGGAATACACCCCTTCTGCCTGTAAAGAAACCCGGCACAGGGGACTATCGACCGGTGCAAGATCTCAGGGAAGTCAATAAGAGGGTGGAAGACATTCATCCTACGGTGCCCAACCCATACAATCTACTGAGCACCTTGCCACCAACACACCCCTGGTATACCGTATTGGATTTAAAAGATGCCTTCTTCTGCCTAAGGTTAAACCCTCAAAGCCAGCCCCTGTTTGCCTTTGAATGGAAGGACCCAGAGCTGGGTATCTTGGGACAGTTGATTTGGACCCACCTTCCTCAGGGGTTCAAGAATAGCCCCACTCTCTTCGATGAGGCTTTACATCATGACCTGGCCGGCTTCCGGAACCAACACCCGTCACTGATCCTGCTACAATATGTGGATGATATCCTACTGGCCGCCTCCACTGAGCAGGAGTGCCACAAAGGTACTGGGGCACTCCTACAGACTCTAGGCCAAATGGGGTATAGGGCCTCTGCCAAAAAGGCCCAGATTTGTCAGACTGAGGTGACCTACCTGGGATAAAAGCTGGGAGACGAACAGCAATGGCTAACCGAAGCACGCAAGGAGACGATAGACCGCATCCCCTCGCCCCAAAACCATCGTCAGTTGCGGGAATTCTTGGGGACTGGACTGCAGGATTCTGTTGATTATGGATCCCTGGGTTTGCCGAAATGGCGGCCCTGCTGTACCCACTAACTAAGCAACAAGTCCCTTTTGCCTGGACTGAGACACACCAGGCGGCATTTGAGGCCATTAAATGGGCTCTCCTGTCAGCCCCTGCTCTTAGCCTGCCCAACCTCACAAAACCCTTTGAACTTTTTGTGGACGAAAAATATGGCTTTGCCAAAGGAGTTTTAACCCAGAAGCTTGGGCCTTGGAGGCGCCCCATTGCATATCTGTCCAAGAAATTGGACCTGGTAGCATCTGGATGGCCTCCATGCTTAAGAATGATTGCAGCCATAGCAGTCCTAATTAAAGATGCGGGGAAATTAACTTTGGGACAGCCACTGACTATCCTGGCACCCCATGCAATTGAATCTTTGATTCGCCAGCCCCCCGATCGCTGGCTGTCAAATGCCCGCCTGACCCATTATCAGTCTCTGCTCCTGGATGCAGACTGCATCCAATTTGGGCCGATGGTGACTCTCAATCCAGCCACCCTGTTACCCCTGCCCGAGGGGCCAGAATCCCATGACTGACAGCAGGTCCTCGCGGAAGTACACGGAACCAGATCTGACTTGACAGACCAGCCTCTTCAGGATGCAGATCATACCTGGTATACAGATGGTAGCAGTTATTTGCTAAATGGAGAACGTCGAGCAGGAGCAGCGGTAACCACCGAGACCAAGGTAATTTGGGCAAGTGCCCTACCCGGAGGCACCTCTGCTCAACGTGCTGAATTGATTGCTCTGACTCAGGCCCTCCAGCTGGCTGCAGGTAAAAAGCTTAATGTCTACACGGACAGCAGATATGCCTTTGCCACTGCCCATATCCATGGTGAGATCTATAAAAGAAGGGGATTGCTGACCTCTGAGGGAAAAGAAGTCAAAAATAAGACTGAGATCTTAGCCTTTTTAAAGTCCTTATTTCTCCCTAAAAAGTTAAGCATCATGCATTGCCCAGGACATCAGAAGGAAGACAGTCCTATAGCCAGAGGGAACCGCCTGGCCGATGAAGTGGCCAGACAAGCTGCCCTTGGGCCTCAACTCCTGATGGTCACCATCCCCTTCGAGACAGAAAAGGCTCCCAAGCTTCCTGCCTGGGACTATGATGAAAAAGATTTAGACCTCATACAAAACCTGGGGGCAGATTATGATCCGTCCCGAGGTCTCTGGGTTTATCAAGGAAAGACTGTGGTTCCTATAAAAATGACCCTGGAGCTGATTGACGAGTTACACAAACTAACTCATTTGAGTCCCCGAAAAATGAAAACCCTGCTGGACTGGGAGGAAACTGGACAATATCTTCTAAACAGGAACAGAGCCCTGCAACAAGTGGCTGACAACTGTAGGGCCTGTGCTCAGATCAACTCAGGGAAGACTCATGTCAGCCAGGGAACCCACCTGAGAGGCCATAGGCCAGGTGTCCATTGGGAAGTAGATTTTACTGAGATCAAGCTGGGCATGTACGGATATAAATATCTCTTAGTTTTTATAGACACTTTTTCAGGATGGGTCGAGGCCTTCCCAACCAAACATGAAACTGCCAAGACAGTGACGAAGAAATTATTAGAAGAAATCTTCCCCCGGTATGGTATGCCGCAGGTGATAGGGTCAGATAACAGGCCTGCCTTTGTCTCCCAGGTAAGTCAGTTGGTGGCTAAGCTACTGGGGATTGATTGGAAATTACATTGTGCATATAGACCCCAGAGCTCAGGTCAGGCAGAAAGAATGAATAAAACAATTAAAGAGGCCTTATCTAAATTAACGCTTGCAACTGGCTCAAGGGATTGGGTGCAACTCCTACCCCTGGCTCTATACCAGGCCAGGAACACTCCCAGCCCACACGGGCTAACTCCCTTTGAAATTCTGTATGGCACGCCACCACCAGCCATAACCTTTTTTGATACGGATATCTCATATTATGCTAATACTCCTTCCCTTCAAGCCCACCTACAGGCCCTGCAATTGGTGCATCAGGAGATCTGGGAACCTCTTGCTGCCGCTTACCGAGAGTCCTCGGCCACCCCCGTCGTCCCACACAAGTTCCAGATCGGAGACACCATCTGGTTAGACGACATCAGATCTGCAACCTTGAGCCCCGCTGGAAAGGACCCTACACTGTACTTCTGATCACCCCTACAACACTAAAGGTCGAAGGGATTGCTGCCTGGGTCCATGCATCACACGCCAAGGCTGCCCACCCGGGACATGCACCCCACGAGCCGGAACCAGCACTGCCATGGAAGCTTCAGCGCACTCAAAATCCATTAAAGATAAGACTTACCTGCACTTAGTATTGCTAATGATGATGATGCTTTTGCCCCTTAGAGGAATGACTAGCCCCTTTAGCCCTCACGGGCCCATGACATTATCTTGGTAACTCATTGATCTCGACCAGGGAGTTGTAATCAACACCATGCAGAAGGTGGCCCCAATAAACACTTGGTGGCCAGACCTACGTTTCTGTTTGCGGGCTCTTATCCCATCAGCAAAGAGTACTCCCCCCAATCTAGTCTGCAGCTATGGATTTTATGTATGTCCAGGATGGATAAAAGAAAGGTCATGTGGGAGAGCCCATGAATTCTTCTGCTGGAAATGGGACTGTGTTACTTCCAATGATGGGGACTGGAAATGGAAGGTAGGCACCCCGGACAAGGTGAACTTCTCATTTGTCAATGCAGGCCCAGGCAAATACGCAATAATGGGCCTCTACAATAACGGGCCACAGGATTGTCTGCGCTCACACCTAGATTATGTAAAAATTAGCTTTACTGATCAAGGGAAAAGGGAATCGTCAGATACCTGGGTTGATGGTATAAATTGGGGAATCGTGTTCTGGAAACATGGTGGAGGGGAGGGGTCCCTTCTCACCATCCGCCTTAAGATAGAAGAACCTCCGCCTGTGGCAGTCAGACCAAACCAGATTGTAGCCGACCAAAAAGCCCCTTCCCAGAAAGCCCCTTCTCAACCGCAGCCCCCACGCAAAAAGCCAGTCACCCCATTAAAATCCTCCTTAACAGTAAAAACTACAACCCCTGCCACCCTCCCGGCCACTAAGGTGCCCGCGATTTCCCCTAAGAGTCCAACTATAACTCCAGGCACAGGGGATAGACTCCTTAACCTGATCAGAGGGGCATACCAGGCCCTGAACCAGTTGTACCCTCAGCGCGCCAAGCAATGCTGGCTCTGCCTGGACCCTCGCCCTCCCTATTATGAAGGGATAGCCTTCAAGGGAAACTTTACTATTCATTCCAGCTCCCCACCCGCTGATTGCTTAGAAAGAGACCACCAGCTAACCCTAACTCAGATTACTGGAACAGGCACGTGCATAGGAACTCCACCCCTAGGATTTAGCCTCTGCAGTAAAACCATAACTGTGACAATGGGTAGTTATTACTTGGTTCCCTCCTACAGAACATATTGGGCCTGTAACACCAGATTAACTCCTTGTGTGTCGGCGGCCGTTTTAAACCTGGCTCAGGATTACTGTGTCTTGGTTCAATTGTGGCCACGCATATACTATCATTCTGATGATACCATGCTACAATATTTTGAAAATTTCCCCAAAAGATACAAACGGGAGCCCATCTCCCTCACGTTGGCCATTTTGTTGGGGGTAGGGGGAGTCACAGTAGGCATCGCCACTGGTTCCGCTGCACTAATACGCACAGACAGATATCTGCACTTACATCAAGCTATGCACAAAGACCTAAAAGCCCTCGAGAAATCTGTCAGGGCACTGAAAGAATCATTAACCTCCCTGTCTGAAGTAGTGTTACAAAACAGGTGTGGATTAGACCTCCTATTCCTTAAAGAAGGTGGCCTATGTGCAGCTCTAAAAGAAAAATGTTTTTATGTGGACCAAACTGGAGTTGTCACAGAGACCCTAGATAAATTAAAAGAAAGATTAGACAAAAGACAGCGGGAATTTGAATCCCAACAGGGATGGTTCGAAGGGATCTACAACCGATCCCCTTGGATCACCACCCTAGTATCATCCCTGTTGGGACCCCTTGTCCTCCTCATGCTTATTCTCACATTTGGCCCATGCATCCTCAATCACCTGACGCAATTTGTTAAAGAGCGCCTGTCTGTCATCCAGACTTTGGTCTTAACCCACCAATATCAGGCTCTGAAGCAAGTAGATACTGAGATTCCCTGATAAGTAAAAGGTTTTACTTATGATAAAGAAAAGAGGGGAATGAAAGACCCCCGGCTAAGCGTGCCTATTTGTTGTTGCCATTTTTTTTGCCATGCTGTTGCTTGTTACGGAATGGGGACTTTCCATGCTGGGCGAGGCCCAACAAAGACAAGATATCTGTTCCTTGGGGACTTTCCATGCTGAGCGAGGCCCAGCAAAGACAGGATATCTGCGGTCAGACACTTGGGGGCTGACTCACTGGCAATAGAAAAGTAGCCTTAACAGAAAGTCCAGTGTGCTAACGGTAGCCTTGTCTGATTTCAGAAATGCCAAGCTTGTCCCTAACCTGAACCCATGGCCTCATTTAAATCGACCAATGAGAACCCTGTAACCATGCATCTGCTTCTGTAAGCCCGCTTCTTGCCACCCCAACCCTATATAATCAACCCTTACCCTAGCCCGGCACACTCAGTCACCCGAAGGCTGTAGCATCTGCAGGCGCCTGTGTGAACAATAAAGTTGCCTCTTGCACTTGCATCCGGTGGTCTTGGTCTCTGTTCTTGGATGCTGGGCCCCAGGGGCAGTGTCCCCATTTCGGGGGTCTTTTAGAATGTGTATGGATAAGTTATGATCACCTAGATTTCACATTTCAGTGTAGTTCCCAAGACCATGCATGTTTTGTTTTTATTTCTTTTTGTGCTCTTTTTGCCTTCTGTCCTTGTAATGAGACTTGTGCTCCCAAATTATTCATTATGTTCTACTGTTGGGAGTTGTAGAACAACTGATTGTTTCTGAAAACAAAGGACCATTTGCATTTACAGAGTATGGGCCTTAGGACACATTATTCTCAATGCCTTTCATTCCATGTCTGGATGGGTCTGCATATTTAACTCTTTGTAAGATACTTGTCACTGCTTGGGGGTTTTAAACCTCTGAAATTGGAATAGCAGACAGCAGGTTTTGACCTGATGTGGTGCAATACAAAATTTAAGCAATGTTTTCCTGTTGAAAATAGAATAAATAGCATCTTGCTAATAGTTTTTGTGGAATTCTCACTAAGGAAAATTATTCAGTTCTCTCATCTGTAGGACCCCAGCTTGTGAAGACTCATGCAGGTCCTGTGCATGCTACCTCTGTCTCTATGAGTTCAAATATGTGTCATTTGTGTTAATTTAGAGGACCTTATTTTCTTGATGTTCACCACCCCACTCTGTATCTTACATTCTTTCTGTATTCTCTTCCATTGGGTTCCTTGTGTACCAAGAGAAGGGATTTGATGGAGATATGCCATCTGGGGCTGAATATTCCATAGTCTCTTACTATTTACATAATGTCTGGCTGTGGGTTTCTGTATTTGTTCCCATCTGTTGTATGAGAAAGGTTCTCTGATAATGGCTGAGCTACCCATTGATCTATGAATATAGCATAAAGTTTTAGGAGTCATTTTATTCACACACACACACACACACACACACACACACACACACACACACACACATACACACACACTCCAAGGTCTCTGGGCTATCTAGTCTCAGGTTCTTTGTCACCCAAGCAGTATAAGGTATGGATTCTCTCTCATAGAGTGGGCCTTAAGACAAATCATACATTGGTTGCTTTGTGGCACTTTCTGCAAGCTTTGGGCCACTATTGCTCTTGTATACCTTGCAGGCTGCACACCATGATAGATCAAAGGCTTTGTAGCTGGCTTGTTTACCTTTTTCCTTTGGTAGCATGCAAAGTACATTCCTCTGTAAAAGATGCTAAAATGTAGGAATGGAGGCTTTATGTAGGCACCAAATTGACTTTTCCATGTTCAATGAGTTGTGTGGGTGTTGTCTTCAGCAATGGGGCCTTACTGCCACTATGTGGAGAGCAACCTATAGTCTTGGGAACAGCCTGGGTTGTTTGGGAATTCTCATGACCCCTTTAGTAAAAAACTCAATTAGATGTAACCAAAACCCAGAACTGGAAGCTTTATTTGGTGACATCAAAGGAGAAGAGGACACGTATGTCCTTTCCTAAGCCTGAAGCAATCTCAAATAGACAAGCATTTGCAAATGAAAATTTGGTTTTCTCCAGGGGAGTCCGACTGGGGAAAGAAATTAATCTCAAGGAAGGCTGCATCCCAGCAGTAGATGGCCAACAGAAAACAAATTCAATGGCATCTTTGGAGGTTCCTTGTATCATAATGTGATGTCAGGGCTTTTCCTTGTTTTATTTTTTTAATTTCATCTTATTTTTAATTATTATTATATATAATATATACATTATATATAAATAATATATATATAAAATAAACAGAGAGACAATATATATTTTCTTTCTACCCTGTAAGTCCTTTGTGTATATATTGTGGCTTCCAGTTTAGTGTTTTAATGTGATTCCTAGATCTGTGAATGAGTAGGTCCCTGTTTCTTGTGCTTTCTCTTGGGCTCTTTTCCTTCTTTTGTTTGTTTGGTTTTTTTTTTTTTTCCAATTCTGGTATGTCAGCTTTTGTTTTATCTTATTATATTATATTTTATTATTATCCCTTAGAAACCCGTTTGTTTTCTAGTGAGAGACAGAAAGGGCATGGAAGGGAAGATGGGAATAAACTGGGAGGAATGAGGGAAGGTAAATCATAATCAGGATATATTATGTGAGAAAAAAATCTATTTTCAATGAAGGAAAAAATGAAAAATAGTTATTTTTATATTTGGAAAGGTACAACCCACAATAATATAGGGAACTAAGACTCACATTTTCTAAAACTTGGTAAAAATTCTATTAATGGCCAAAATAATGCAACTCTGTTGGCTGAGCTATTAAGTACTCATGATATATGAGTTCAAAACCTGTATTCCTTGTGCTGTGTAATTTTGCCATTTTACTTGACCTTTTGAAGATGTCTCAGTTTATTACAAAATAAAGTCACACCAACTCTCACTCCCACACACAGGCTGCTGTGATGTTTAAGTAGATTAATACATGCATTGATAATCTCTGAACAATGAATATTTGGAACACTGCAAGCTCCTAAAATGTTAACTGCTTGTATTTAGTGGCCCAATAACACTGTGCCTTCTAGATGGGAATGTTCTTTGCTTCCTCTTAATTTCTGAACTCTAGTTCGGTTGAACAGAAACAAAGCAAATGCTTGGTGCCGCACTTGTCTTTCTGAAGCAGTCATTGTGTGGCTTCCACTCCCAGATATGTATAGAGATATGTAAAGCTCTTACTTAGGAAAAGATGAATCCAGCTCTTTTGACTTCACCAGTTGTTGTCGCGTCCCCCTCGACCAGCAAGGAAGACGCAACTCGCAAAAGCTCTTCTCAAGCAGTTTATTCAGGTCCCTTGAAAACAGTCTTTCGAATGCCCAGGCAGACCCAACCCACAGGCTAAATACTATATGAACAGCCAATCAAGTAAAGCCACGTGGTGCTATCTTAGAGGCCCACGTATGTGGAAGCAAGCCAGATCAGCAGTCTTGGCCAAATATGGACTTGTTTACCACAGAGAGCGCTCACCATCGGGCTGGTGGAAGGCGGAAACCGGTGCCATTTTTAGGGCGCAGCACGTCGCAGCTCTCTACAGTTCCTCCTTTTTTATTTTTTCTAAAGTTGGTAGAAGTCCCTGGAAAGGCTTCGTAATCCCCATATCTGGGGATCTCACGGTGGGCCTGAGCCTGTAGGAGGGCGGTGCTCAAACTCTTACCCGTCTCTGGGTCAGCCTCCCCACTCGGGGCTGCCCTGTCTTAGGTGGCCAAGACTTACCCATCAACTCTGTCATTGACTTGCCAGACCCTAATACCCGTGGAACGAATACCTCAGTGGGCAGGGACTATGCTCAGTGAAGATTTAAGGCTTCATGGCAGCGAACCATGCCTGAGGGGACTGGCCCGCCTCAATGGCGACAAGGGCCTGTATAATCATGGCTGCATTACGCTTCTGTGTGGCTCTCATCTTGTAGATGCACCATAGGCAAACCAGAGAGGCTAGTATCATCAGTATCGCCAAAGAGCCTACGCTCGCCCACTCCTTAAGACGATCCATAGCCGTCTGTATCCAGGAAGTCAAACCAGTAGCCAGGCTCAGATCCACCCTAGTGGAGTTGATGTGGACGATTGTTGCTCTCAGCTCTCTCATCAAATTTTCAAATTCAGCCGACCAATCCTGTAAGAGGAATTCTGACAATTGTCTAGACAGATTAGTAGCCTTTGTAAAATTTTGATACTGCACGGAAGTAACACACAAACCTTGCATTTTCCACTCACACCCCAATTGTGCTAGTTGCCAAAGAGAATCAATCTGTTCTTGTATTAAATCTATGCGTTGATTAACTATCATAAGGCCTCCTTTGAGATGAGAATTCATAGAGGTCTGAGTATCCAATGCCTGTGCTACAGTGGCTGAGATGTTATTCAGGGCATTGGGGTCTGTATAGAACTAGACAAGGCAATAGCTGAGGCAGTAGCTCCCACAGCAGCAATAGTGATGGCAGTAACAATAGCTGCAGTGATGCCAAAATCTCTTTTAAGCCTGAATAGCATCATGGTATTAGGGGCCTCTACAGGAACTGGTACATATCGAGGCATTTTAGTCACCACAGCCACAGGAAAGGCTGTGGCATTCCAGCACAGGGCATAAAAGCATATGCCCGGAGTGCATACTAACTTTTCTTCACCCAAGGATGCACTCCCATTACTTACAATCCACAGAAAAGGAGGCCAGAGACACACTGGTGAGGCTGAAAAAGTCTTATTGTGGTAAGAATGAAACGAAGAATTCCAAGTACCAGAGCCACTACCACCTGAAAGATTCAATTTGGTAGCGGACCCTAGGGAAAAATTACCTCTTTGATAAATTCCTTCCCCAAGCATAATGACAGGTCCCAAGTCCATGCAACTTCCATTTACCCCACACAAAAGCCACAAATCAAAGGATTGGTGGCAGTCTGCTGAGGATCCCTAGTAGATATATCAAGCATTCCTGTACAAGACTTATTCACTATATTACTAATCATGGTGCTAAAGGAAAAATAATCTTGTTGAACCCAAACTGCTCTGCGCTCCTGACATCCAGTCCAGGGAAAAGGTCCTTCCTCTCCTGTGGATCCTCTACAAAAAGGTGCCCAGCGTGGCTGTCTGGGGGGGGGTCCCAGTCAGAGACTCGTGTGGGCCACTATCCTTCAAGGCGAGAACCGTTGCCCGAAAATAAACCACTACCCCTACCCCCAAATCTCAGTTGTGGTAAAAAATCTGCTGACTGCTGAGATAATTTAATGCATTCTGTATCATCTGACCTATTGAAGCTCATTAAAAAGCACAGACTACCCTTTAAGCTGACATTTCTATTACCCTCTATAGAGCTTTTCTGATCATCAAAGGGAAGGTAGGGTAAGCCTAAGCTTCTATTACTGCTAAATAAGCGTGGAAACACAGTTGCATCATGTCTGACCAGCATCGGCTTTGGGAATATCGACAGGATCCCCCATCTCGGCTCAGTCATTCCTGACATACTCACTGCTACTATCACCAGGATCCTTAGGAAGGTCTTCATGACGAATCTTCCTCACAAGGCGTTCAGGCACCCACACTGGATCTTGTTGATCCTGAGGAAAAACACAAACAGACCCTCTCACCCATGTTAGCACGGGGTCAGGCCCTCGCCAAGAGCCTGTCAAAATATCCTTCCACTTCACCATTCCTTTAGGTGGACCATGGGAATCCTGATGTCTATCCGCTGCTGAGCGGCCTTGAGCATCCAAATTTAAAAAATTTAAAGTAAATAAGGCTAAAGACATTCTCTCCTTGGGGGTATGGCCTTGGCCTATTCCCCCTTTCTGTTTTTGCAAACATTCTTTCAAGGTGCGATGAGCACGCTCCACAATTCCTTGTCCTTGAGGATTATATGGTAATCCGTGATTAAGCTGTACCTCCATCTGGTTGCAGAAGGAGACAAAGGACTGAGCCATATAGGCTGGTCCATTGTCCGTTTTCAGCTGTTGTGGTTTTCCCCATGCAGCCCAGGCTTCTAAGCAATGCCCTGTGACATTGCGAGCCTTTTCTCCACTCATAGGTGTAGCATGTATGATACCTGAGCAGGTATCCACAGATACATGAATATATTTTAAGGTTCCAAACTCTGAAATGTGGGTAACGTCCATTTGCCAGATTTTGAGTGGCATCAACCCTCTAGGGTTCACTCCCACACTGGGCGGATGATGATGAATCACACACTGAGGACAGTCCAAAACCACTTGTCTAGCATCTGCTCTAGACAAATGGAATTTCTGCTGTAGAGTTCTGGCATTTACATGAAATAATTGGTGAAACTGTCTGGTTTGGTCCAGGAATGAGCTCCAAAAAATGCATTCCATCCTAGTCCATTGATCAACTTTATCATCATTACCCTCACTTAATGGTCCAGGTAATCCTGTATGTGCTCTGATATGTTGAACATAAAACACCTTTTTCTCTGCCAGATTAAAACTTGTAACTCTTGTAATAAGGCACATACAGTACTACTATTCTTAATAGGACCTGCCAGTTCTAATACTTTCACTGCATTGACCACATAGACTGAATCTGAAATCAAATTGAATGCAAATTGACATCTTTTAAACACCTCAATTACTATTTTCAACTCTACTATTTGGGGGGAGCCCGGTTGAAATTGACATAGCACAGGCTCTTGTCTTTCTATCAAATAGGCTCCACAGCCTGTCTTTGAACCATCAGTAAACACATTTGGTGACCCTTGAAGTGGTACTGCTGAAGTAACCTTAGGGAATATCACTGGGTGCTCCTTAAAAAATGATAGCAATGGATGTTTAGGATAATGGTTATCAATCACTCCTTCAAAGCTACATTGCTGGATACCATTCAAGGCTAAAGCAGCAACTGCAGTGGGATAATGATCTATGGATTTTTTTGGAGAAATCTTAGAATAAGTCCATAATAATGGTCCGTCCTGCCATAACAATCCTGTAGGTTGACCATAGATGGCAAATATGCACAATGCAATGGGCTGTCCTTCGTGCCATCTCTTTAGGAAGGCACTCTGTAACCTGTAGAATCTTAGTTAAGTTCCCACTCACCTCCCCTTTGTTAGGAAGGGATTTCCAAGCCTTGATAGCTGTCTGGTTTATTTGTTCATAAACCTGATTGGGATATCCTGTCTGCTCTTTGGCAAATCTCCCCTGCCCAAGCAGCATATCTCTATCCCAGGCTGGATTTCCATTTCTCTGATTAATGGCTGCTTGCTCAGTGGCATACTCAATTAAGAAATCTTTCCAGTCCAAGTATTGCCCTGGACTTAAGCAGGCGCGGGCCAAGCCACTCCAATCACTCGGAGTCATACAATGTCGTCTGCTTAATGCTTCTACTTGAGCCAATGTAAAAGAAGCGGTAATGCCATAGGTACGAACCGACTCTGCAAGGGATTTAACTACTTTAAAATCAAGCGGTTCCTCGTACCTGTTCCCTTGTGGGTCTTGGTATACCGGATAGGCAAACTGTAATTCTCTTCTTACTTGTGTCCACATCCCTGGGCAGAAAGATCTCCCTACTTTCAGGGACTGAACAGGCTGATCTATCTGAACGGCTTCTTGGTATGGAGGGGGAGTTGAAGGCACCACGGCAACGGCTTCACTTACACCGACTGCCGCCAACGTGTCTTTCTCTTTTACCTTTTTCTTTTCTCTTTTTCTAATAGCAGTCCTCTTCAACTGTTCTATTAGAGCGTATAGCTCCCCTTCAGAATCCGTGCCCTCTGAGTCCTCAAAATCTCTAAAATCTCTAAGATCGGGTAGAGAGGGACCTTCTTTTTGCTTCCCTTTTCACTGTCTGCCTGCTCAGATCTTTCCCCTTGCAGCAGTTCCAAGGCTGATTCTCCCTCCTTGATTGCTTTACAGCATCTCTGATCTTCTAAACAACTCCTCACCATCTTCCAAATCGGTCTTACTCCATGCTTCAGAGTACCTTGCTCCCAAGCAAAATCCAAGTCCCTGCCTAATTTGTCCCAGCAGGATACCGTAAGATTCCCGGACACCACAAACCACGGAGCCACGGAGTCGCATTCATTCAAAAATCTTTCTAGGGTTGACTTCTTAAGTTTCAATTTCCTAGCTAAAAGTAGCTCCTGAAGAGCCAGAAAAATTGGATGTGACTGAGACAATCCCATGATTAAAAATTTACTTTCGGTTCGCAGTTTTCCCGCGAAACTTTCCTTTTGTTCGCAATCTCCGCAAAACTTTACCCTTTTTGTTCGCTATTTCTGTGAAACTTTACCTTTTGTTTGCTATTTCCGTGAAACTTTACCTTTTGTTCACTATTTCCGTGAAACTTTACCTTTTGTTCGCTATTTCCGTGAAACTTTACCTTTTGTTCGCTATTTCCGTGAAACTTTGCCTTTTGTTCGCTATTTCCGTGAAGCTTTATTGTCCCAATTTACCCCGGGAACTTACCAGTGCACTGCCCCTGACTGCAGGAGTTCTAGTCTTTTCTGGGTCCCTGTACGGGCCACCACTTGTCGCGTCCCCCTCGACCAGCAAGGACGACGCAACTCGCAAAAGCTCTTCTCCAGCAGTTTATTCAGGTCCCTTGAAAACAGTCTTCCGAATGCCCGGGCAGACCCAACCCACAGGCTAACTACTATATGAACAGCCCACAGGCTAAATACTATATGAACATCCAATCAAGTAAAGCCACGTGGTGCTATCTTAGAGGCCCACGTATGTGGAAGCAAGCCAGATCAGCGGTCTTAGCCAAATATGGACTTGTTTACCACAGAGAGTGCTCACCATCGGGCTGGTGGAAGGCAGAAACCGGCGCCATTTTTAGGGCGCGGCACGTCGCAGCTCTCTACAAGTTGTTATTATTTAACTATTGGCTTATGCCCAATGGGGTTCTTGTGGATGTCTCAACTTTTGTTTTCCATTGAACAGGCATGTTTTATAATGTCATAACTAAGTTCTAGTAAAGGCCTCTTGGGAACTAAACTTCAAAGGGAAGAAGTGAACAAGTGTCAAAATAGAAAAAGGCTCTTTGCTTTGGAGCCCAGACATCTATGTGGTGTGATAACCCTCAAGGAAGACGTACCTTTACTGTTCTTTATGACTTTCATAGTGTTCCATGAAATCATATTAGATATCTTTTAAAGGAGTTGGCAATGGATCCAGTAGACCAACCATCTCTAGCAGCTGTCATCTCTTTATAGTATCATTCCACCTTATAAATTAAATGATAAGGGGGAACTTGCTGTACTTATGCAGAGATAAGTTATGTAAAAAAAAAAAAGACAACTCATTAATAAATTTAAATTCTGGCTCAGTGTTTTGACTGCTTTGATCTTGATTTTTATCTGCTCTGCGTCCAAGCACCTGTACTCTTATTTGTACATTCTGATATGAATATGTGTATCTTATTTATTCCCATGATGTAAAGTTCATGCTGTCAATAGATTCATATTAGTGAAAAGGTTAAAGCTAAGATACTGCATATTCAGATTCTGAGCATAGATAAGTGTTTATTGCTGTCTTTAATTGGTCAGTTCTACCTTATTATCCAGGTGAATGTCCACTCAATCAATAGTTTCTTTTCTTCTTGAACCATGTCCTTGGAAGAATAGAGTTTGTTCCTGACAATAGATTTGTTAGTCCTATGACTATGAGTCAGAAACTTTCTCAAGAAAGCCCATTTCCAACTCGTGTGTAGTAAATGAGGCCAAGTCAAGCAGGCATGGGAAAGTATTGTATTAGCTGTCTGTGGCTGGCCAGTTGCCAGTTCAACACTGCCCCTGCTTACCTTCTGTGCTCTGCTCTACCATGCAGGGGCTGAAAACCCATGAACTGTATTTTCTCAGCATCTCTTATTTGAAAGGTTCTAGGTTAGATTTTTAGAATAAAGGCACAGGTGCAAGATTTCAAGAAAGGGAGAGGAAAACAGGAGACGTCCCGTGGCTCCGCAAGCATGAGAGAGCTAGGAGAGAGGACACAGAAAGTGTCTCGGGCACTGCTCTGCCTTGTGTCCCTTATTGCTTAGGCACTGATATTCTGGCCCGCAAGCAGTTTCTCTGCGTTCCAGCAATTTCCTGAGTCAAACCTAGTAACAAATCTGAAAATTCCTCACAGCTGTGCACACCCTACTCTTTTATCCTTTTTGTCACTAACTTCCCTGCACTGAATCTAGGCTTGCCTCCAAAGCCCAAATTACTTTCTTTTTTGCTGCCCAAACTCTCACAGCTATACTCACCTTAACTAAGATGAATTCATTGTGAAGATTTTCAAGAAACCTCGCCTTTCTGCCTTCTCATTCTTGAAGTAAATAGCAGGCTTAAATTTTGAGGAGTTCTGATTCTAGCTCAAATGCTCTCCAGAAAGAATTTTTTTTTTTAAAGAGCTGAGGAATGAACCAGCTGTTGGACTGAAAGGGGAAACTTCTGGAGGGAAGAGGGTGGAAGGGCGGGATAGGAAGGGGGAATAGGGAGGGGTTTGTTACTGAGATGTAACTTGAAGAAAAAAAAATAAAGTATTTAATTAAAAAAAAAAAGAGCTGAGGAATGGGTTGACTTTTGCAAATGTTAACTATGTAAGAGTGTGGGGGGGCCAAGATGGCGGCGACCTACACTGGCGCATTTTGAACTATATAAGAGTGTGATGTGGCCAGTCTCTGTATCAAAAAAAATATTGATACTATATTTAAATGCTGATTTAATATTAAAAAAATGAGCTTGAACAATCTGTAAAAGACAGAGTATTTTGACAACACCAGGCCTATATTCCTCTTACATGTGGTTGGCTGGAGAAAGACACAGCTACTTCATCAGGTTTGTCATTGTGCAATGGGCTTCCAAGGCTGTGTCAGTTAGCATGAACCTCACACGCACATCTCCTCCCTTGCAGTAAATAGCTATGATTCTGAGCTTCTGTCAAAGGAAGTTAAAGGAGCACTGGAAAGAGAGAAGTCCATGCACTTTTTAAAAATCAAGAATGCATTGTTTTTGCGCAGACTACTTCGACAAACTTACCCCAAACCCTTCACTTACTTATTTATATTAGATTCCCTACAAACATAAATATAAATTTGTGATATCTAGTCCAGTTTCTAGTGCTAGTTTTTCATCATTATTTGTGTCACAAAAAGACATATATTTTAAAACTATTTGCTGGAGACCTCCCCCCCCCAGATGGGTGGGGGGAATATTAAAAAACACAAACATCCACCATTCTGATCACAAGTTTCTTTGAACTCTGTGTGCAGGTAGTTGAATATATAGATCGTTTGGTCTAGACTTGCATGTATTTATTGCAAATGGCAAGTTGAGATTCAATAAACCTGTCAGATACCTGAGATTCATTTCTGACACACAGGTAATGCCAATGCTATTGTTCCAGAGGCCACAATTTTGTAGTAAAGTTCCAGGGCCCTTTAAATAATTTTGAACATTAAAATCCTCTAGATAAAACTTTAAAGAGAAAGGCCTATGCCCAGGCAGTGGTATCTTGAACAGCTCCCATCTGATAGGGTTGGCAGCATGTGCTTTTTGTCAATTGTCACTTATCGAAATAAGCAGAGGCAGGTGGAGAGGGACGTTGGAGGTGCCTGGGCATCAGGTGCAAGTTGAAATAGAGAGAGGTGGTGCCAACTAAGGAGGCAGGATATTGCCAATGACAAACAATTTTATTTTTCTTAGACTAGGCAATTCTTCTCATCTGTAGTAACAAGAATATCAGTAAGTTAATTCCTTTAAGAAGTTTTCTAATGGCCAGCTGTCATTGAAATCACAAAGACTGCCTTGCAGATGCTACCGGTGATGGGCCTGTCTACAGCAGGTCAGATCTACAGGCAGACCACTGTAGACTGAAGAAAATGAAATGAAGAGGGAAATGTTTAGAAATGAATTTTTTCCATTGTTTGTACTTTCCATGCAATATTTTCCCCTTTTCATGTAGTCCTGTCCCAAGCTACTGAAGTCATAAAAGTTTCCATGGTTGAAACTATCCATTGCCAGAATTAGCAGATTGGCAGAGTACTTTCTTTGGGTGGTAGTCACTTACAATATAGCAAAAAAAAAAAAACCATAAAAAACAAAACAAAACAGGACTATAACACAAAATACATGTGTCCATGACATTGCTTGATCTGGGCTTCAAAGAAACAACTGAAAGCTGAACTTCAATGGTGTCAGATGAGTGGAATGAAGTCCTCCTAAATGAAATCACAGCTGGGGTCAATAACGCTCTTCTATTTTCACCTTACATTTGCAACCTCTGTGTGCATACCCCTAATTAGTACAGTTTGAACAGAGGAGATTTCTGATGTCAAATATGTAGAAAATTTCCAAAGAAGTATTTCCATTTTAAAGAGATCTTAAAACACTACCTGAATAAGCATCCCCTTTAAAAATTCTATTCCTGCAGGGAAAAAGTAATTATATGCATTTAGATACAGTTGACTTTTGCAAAAAAAAAAAAAAAATCCTTAGTTGACACTGCCTAATCACAATGAATTATTTCATAATTATGAAATAATAATAGCCCTAAAACTAAAGTTCAAAGAAGCCCTTCAGTAAAAATTAGCTCCTGATGCTTATATGTACTTACTAAATGGTGTCTTAAAATAAAATTCACAGTAATTTCTTTCTGTTAATTTTACAATTAAACTTTTCTATCATGTACCATCTAGTCATTAGTCAGCTGTCATCTTTTGTTCTTTGACTTATGAACATCTGGCAAAATTATGTATAAATGGACATGATATTCATAATATATGTCACAAAACTTTTGGATTATTGTTCTTCCTCTGCTGACTCACTTTTGAGAGGAGGAAGAAAGGGCTGGAGTCCTTCAGAATACTAGAAAATTAGATGCCTGAGTGACAAAGCAGCCTTGAATAGATAGCAACT
The DNA here is from genome assembly GCA_907164525.1 of Lophiomys imhausi. NCBI lineage: Eukaryota > Metazoa > Chordata > Mammalia > Rodentia > Muridae > Lophiomys > Lophiomys imhausi. The sequence goes on from CAJQZJ010032746.1 coordinate 3,658,793, forward strand.
GTCAATCACCTTTTTGCCTATGAAGTCATTAGCTTTAAGACACCATTTTCTTCATATAATAGACGTGTATCTTCCATTCAGGTGGAGGTGACAACAAAAATACTTTTCCCACTTCCATTGACTCTATTTTCTTATGATTTTTCTAGTTTAGCTGGCTCCAGAGAACAGGTGTTCTGCATCTATGAAGGTCGGGTTTGCATTGTTTTGCTTTCAAGGGGTGTTTTAAACATTCTTGTTGATGATGTAGCATAAATTGTTTGTGTAATTAGTGTGGCTAATGAACTCCCCACCTATCTTTTAGTAGGCAATTATGGAACTGATGTATATTATTAGCAGGCTGTGTGTATCGATGGGAGGAGGACTGGTGATTATGAATTCTGTCCTCATGTCGCCAAGATCAGATCCCGAACGGTTTAATCATCATCACTGTTAACCTTTGCCATATCTTCTTCCTACATGCCATATATTATAAAACTGCATTTACATTCCATCTTGACTTTGATATTTACTCCTTTAGAAAAGAGGTGCCCTGATTAGACAAGGCAAATGGCAGTTGAAAGAAATGTTTTTAAAACATGTGTGTACCATTACCAATTCTCCACTAGCAGCTCTCCGGATTTTTATTTTTACTGAGTTTACCAAAGGCTTTTTGTTGTTATTGTTTTCTGAATATTGGGTTTGATTAGATATGAATAGGTCTACTGTAAAAAGTGACAGTTGTCACCAACTTTTGTTTGTGTGAGGCCCATTTTTAATAGGGTGCAAGGGGGCAAGAAGGAAGCAGGTCCTTTCATGAAGAATTTGAGATTAATGAACATTCCAGCACACAATACTGTGTGCATTAATTTATATTTCACAAAGTCCTATTATGAAAATTGCATATAATTATAGGTTGTAGGTTATACAAGCCTTTTTTCTCTTGTCATTTCATATCAGATATTGCTTTAACAATATTGGCACTCATCCATGTCAGGAATTACTATGTGATCAATCAACCAGTAACTTTAAAATGTTTATTAGTTATCTATGTGCATAGAAATGTGCATATATATATATATGCTACAGAATAAATAGTGTTTCAATATATGAGGAAACAGAAAATAATTGCCCAGATTAAAAATAGGATACATGATTTTTTCATAAAATTTACAAAAATATAAGTACCTTTTTAAGAGGCTCAAGCAATTTATCTGCATATCATAATTGGTAGGGAATACAAAGAAATTAGTATTGTCTTTGCTTTCTGCTTTACTATAATTCTAGTAACAGAAATTGGATGATTGTCTATAAAAAAGGAATTAAGAATCATATTTAGGGTATATTTAATATATAATATTAATCAAATTATAATCTTTTTTTGTTTGTTTGTTTGTTTTTTTTTTAATTTATTTTTTATTTCTTCAAGTTACATCTCAATCACAATCCCCTCCCTACTCCCCCCTCCAGTCCCACCCTTCCACCCTCCTCCCCCTCAGCCCCCCCATCCTCTTCCCTTCTTTTTTTTTTTTTTTTTTTTAGTTTAAGGTATTTATTTTTCCCCCCAACAGCTCTCCTTTTCAGCCCAAAAAATGGTTCTTTTTCTTATAACTATAAATACAATACAAAACAACAGAAATAAATAGGCCACAATTATAAGAGTTATATGGCTTAGCATACATTCCCAATGTCCAGTCCATATGTATTTGGCACCTGACTTTAACATTCTACTATCTAACCATCTCCATGTGTTTAAAGTTCTATATCTAACTCAGCTTTCATACTAACTTTCCTCATAATTTTAAAAACATCTTCTTAGATCCAGAATGCCCTCTTGATTCCTAAACAACTCAAAATTTAACTATGAGACTCTAGGTATCTATTCTTCAACCACCTCAGAGACCTGAGAGGGATAAATACATCTGATTATATAGGAAGTGCAGGGCCTGCAGCTTCCAAAACTAAAAAATGACATACCAGTGGCTGCCTGGACAGTTCCCATTTTCTCTCCATACATTACAGCATCAATCTTCAGCCATTTGGCCCCATTTCTCTGACAGACATTGGTTGTAGAGCAGGAATTATGAAGGACTTACCTACCCTGTCTTGGCAGAGCTAGGAGAGATGAAGGGAGAGGCCAAGAGGGGAGGAGGGAGGAAACTATGTTCTAGAAATAAATAATACTATTTTAAGAAAAGAATTAATAAGCTTAAAAACATAATAAAAATACAATATAAAATTTTCAAACTATAATTTACCTTACTGGCATGAAAAGAAAATGGCCTTAATTTCAGATTAGAATGTTAGACTGCAGGTGGCTACAGAGATTACACAAACTTGATAGCAGCTCAAATTATAATCTTAAGACACTGGGTGACATTGCTTGCCCAATGCTGCTCTCTATATTTAGTATTCTGGAAGCACTGACTGCTTGCTGGAGTTCTCCTGGACAAAGTTACAACTAATCCTGTAACTTAACCTTATATTAACTCTGCTATATAATGCTCAAGATGAGAAAATTAGTGTGTTCACTCCAGGTCGGTGCTTTGACTATCAGACGCAATTTATCCCCTGATTTTTCAGGGAAGAATACATTAGGCTTTTAGAACTTTCTCAAATGTCAAACTTAATTATTACAGAGAATATTAGAAAACCATGGCTATTAAAGATTCCAAATTTTGGTGTGGGACATAGGGTTCTTGTTTGCAAACAATAGAAATGGACACCGATCATCTTAGTAGAAAGAAATTTGGTTTATTGGGTAGCTTAGAGAAGAGAAGGGATTCTTTAAGACAAAGCCAGGTAGCAATCAGAAGATCTGGATGGTTAGATGACTGTACTTGGAGCTGTCCTTGCTAGACCCTTAGGTGCTGTGTATTTGACTTCTTCACCATTGCTCTGAAGACTCAATGTGCCTCTTTTTGTCTTGCATTTTAAAATTTTATTTACTTTTATTTTATGTACATTGGTGCCTTGCCTGCACATATGTCTCCGTGTCAAGTCTCCTGGAACAGGAATTACAGAGACTTGTGGGCTGCAATGTGGGTGCTTGGAATTGAGCCTGGGACCTTTTGAAGAGCACCCAGTCCTTTTAGCAACTGAGCTATTTCTCCAGTTTGGGCCTTGAATGTTTTAAAGTATTACAGAGCAGAGGAGAAGCTATAATCTGGCTAATTCTGTGCTGTGGGCATGTAGCCTCATTGTCAAGAGTTGGTAGATTTGAATGTATATTTCGTGTGTGTGTGTGTGTGTGTGTGTGTGTGTGTGTGTGTGTGTGTGTGTGTTTGCTTCTCTGTGTACAGAGAAAGAGAGACAGAGAGAGAGAGAGAGAGAGAGAGAGCTCAAGCAGCATTTGGAGAATTGTCATCACCCTGCTTCTTTGATATATATGATGATAGACATTTATTGAAATAGTGATCACATGTTGACCAAAGGAGGATGCTAATAATGAGAGGCAATGGATAGTAGGAATTTTCATAAACTTTACAAACGAGTATTGTATATGTAAAGCATCTACTGACAGTGCTGTGCTTCACAAAGTTGGAGTACTGGTCGTTTCTACTAAGGGATGCACTCTTCCTGTCCAGGAATGGTGCTTGAATGTGATGAGTAAAATATGACAAGAGTTCATTTCACATGGCTCCAGCTACATGGCTTAAGGAATAGCTCATAAAGAGTAAGTGAGGTGATAATTATAAAATCCAAAAGCTGTATTGTGCTATGAAATGTCAAAATAGCGAAGAACATGGAGAAACATTTCTGTAATTGTTTAGAGCACTATGAACTTAAATTCACAAGGCCTAAAAATGATGTCTCCAACTGACCATTTCAGAACCTTTAGTAACTGTATATGAGATAGGAGAATATATCTCATGGTGTGATGGTCTGGTAGATTTGGATGTATATTTCATGTGTGTGTGTGTGTGTGTGTGTGTGTGTGTGTGTGTGTGTGTGTGTACAGAAAGAGAGAGAGAGATTGAATATTGGAGAATTATCATCATATCTTCAATGAAGCACCATAGTAAATGTGTACAATAGGGTTGAAAATAGAACTAGGATGAGGATGCCTACCTAGTTCAGACACTGATGAGGAAGATTCCACAGGAGATTCCTGAGTACTTAGTGTGATTCTTGACAATACCAATATTATCTTCATGACAGTCCTTCATATCACATTTAATTCTCAACTTTACGTTCCTTCCTTGCTGAGGTTGTAGGAAGGAGACATGAATTCAGTGTGTCCCCACTTGTGTCTTTCCTTTGGAATGACATGGTTATTTCATTTACAGCATGTTCGAATGATCTACTAGAGGGGTCCTTTTTATGAAGATGACAACTCATTTGAGGTTTTGCCAGAGCAGACATGTCTTAAATGACAGATTTGTAATGACCTTTTTAGTGTCAAGTAACTTGGCACACAGCTGACTCTCAAGTGACACGGTCACATTCTTCAGCTTTCTGAGGATAAATTGAGCCACATTCAGTCCACTGATACCTTTTCACATTGTCTCTTTTCACTGGCCAGATGATTGGTCTCTTTGTAGGGAGCCACACAGAGTGAAATGTCATCTACTATCTACCCAACACTGACAGTACTTCTCCAGTGAGTTTGTCCCTAATAAACAATGAAGAGAGAGTGAGTTCCTCCATTGTAGAGACCTGAAAAGCTCTGGGAACTGGCAGTTTCCCAATTTTGATTTTTATTCTAATTACATACTGAAAACAATTCACAGAATTTAGTGTCTAATTTAAGATATTTCAATCTAAGTTTCATCCATTAATTTGTCAAGACCATGTTGAGGGAGAAATTTGAAAGTAAGTTCTCCCTGTCAGGAAAACCCTTTCAAACTTTCAAAGAAAAACCTGTCTTAATCATGTATTCACCTTTCCCCAAATAACTGAACACAAAGAGACCCATAATGTAGGCATTCTGAACAATAATTCCCACTTTAGATCTCAACAAGTCAAAGGGGATGTGCCCTCAACCGCTGTTTATAATGAAACATTTTCATGTCTTTCAACAATTACTTGTGTAATGTTGAGAAATCCTATTCCAACAGATTGTTTCATATTCCTTCAAATTCCTTTTGAATTTTTATGCTCTCTGATTTAGAAAAACATTCCACTAAAGGTAATAATTAGGTCAAAAATTGAGTCTATCATTATCATTAACTCATAGGTAGAGTGGGATACAAACACCCTCCTGTGGGAATAAACTGCACTAATGCCCAACCACATCAGAAAAACAAGTCAAGACATCTACCTTCCCTCTGGTCTTTAGATGTTTGAATGGCTTGTCTGTGCTTTCCCTGCTCTCTCCCACACTCTTCATACACAACCTTAGTGTAGATAACATCCAGTGTAAATGTGCGTCTAATATAGCATATGTCTACAACAGGTGAATTAAAGGGCGAGTGAACATTCAACCCATGCATTTCCATGTTAGCAGATGGTCTTTGATAAAGCATAATGGGAGCTCAAAGAGCAGTGCAGGTCTTGTGATGGCAAAGCATGGTCAGGTTGGTCGTCTACCTTTTTTCATTCATGTGACTACATGGCAGCATCACAGCATAGTTCTCTGCCATTACCACTGTTCTTTACCAGCACCACCAAAGGCCATGTGTTCAAATGAGAAAGGCATGAATTTTGTGAATTTACTGTCTCATCTTTGCCGTTTTAGTTGTTCTCTCACACCTGACAAAACCTATGTAAGTGTGGTTTAGCTTTTCAAAACAGCATCTTGTGGTGTGATGTGGAACCTTAGGTGTGAGAAAAGGGCTGCATTAGCAGATCAGTGTGTGTTCATATATGAAAATGGGTAAGTTATTGGTAAGAAATCCTTGTTGCTGTGGAATCTAAGTAGAATTAGAGGGCACATGACAGAAATTAGAACAGACTCCTCTGCTGTTTTCTTTTCCTCTCATCACTGTGGGAAAGTTCTTTCATCACTGTGATCATGCCACTTCATGGGGCTGCTTGGGCAAACCCCCACTGCTAGACAGGCCCACTGACTTCCACCTAATAGGGTCATATTTATGTGACTAGAAGGGCTACTGACTGGCTTCATTCCCCAGGAAGCAACTCTTAACTAGTTCTGGCAGGGACATTATAAGCTCCCAGGCTTTATCAGATCTGTGAAGCCAAGTGTGATTTACAGCTAAAGTTGGTGCAAAGACATATCCAACAGTTGGAGTTTAAAATCAGAAGCATCCTCTCCAATGAGGTGGAGGAAATTTGAGTCAGAAGCCACCAAATAGGAGTGATTTCAGCTTATCTTGAAAATTTCCAGACTTATTCATAAATTTGACAGGAGTGCTATCAGAGAGAAACACGTTGAAATGATAAAAAGTAAACACTCAACATGAGACCCAGAGATGTGGTTATCTTTCAGATGGCTGGGCGGGTGCAGAGAGCCATAGCAACAATAGAATAAGATGCTGCAAACATTTCCTTTATGATCTCTGGATCTATGGGTGAAGGGAAATTATTTACTCAAGAAGATACCTTGAATTTTCAAAATTATAGCTAGGCTATACTAAGGGAGGATGGACAAGAAAGTGATGAGACACCTTTCATTTTTTTTCACATAGGAAAATGTCAGACGAACAAATTTGACATAAGTTCTATTTTGATTATTTTCCTGACTAGCAAATGATACAGAAATAAAGATCTCTTTTCTGTTTGGTGGCTGCTGATAAGGTGGTGCCACTTACTCCAATAATAAAGTTAAGTGGGGATGGGTGGACGGCAAGTGAAACTTTGTGTGGTTTGCCTATTAGGTAGCTTGACAGCATTAAAAAGAACTTGTTTAATTTACCTTAGGATAGATTTTTAAGTCTTCAGAGAAAATGATAGATCTATTTTGTATTTTAAGTACTGTGAAAACAGAAGGCCATTTTTTTTTTCAAAAGACTCAGCCTTAGACAAAGAAATAGGGACAATGGAAGAAGCTGAGATTGGGAGAAATGCTCTTCTTGAGGGAGGAGTTCCACTATTGACTATCATCAATAAGTGGTTATCCATGGCATCATATACATACAGGTGACCTTATACACATTATAAAGATTAAGAATATTGAATCTATGTATTTATGAATGCACACACAAAAACGCATATACACACAACAATAATAACAATTAAAGAAAAAAAAGACATAAATTTGACAGAGAGCCAATGGAAATTTTACAGTAGGGGTTGAAGGGGAAAAAAGGAAGGGGGGAATGATGTAACTATAATTTCATAAAACAAAAAATAATCTGAAAGTATACCCAAAAGAAATTGTATTAGCAATTCATTTTTTTTTCATTACACAAACACACATGCACATGTATGTATGCATACACATACACATTAATTATTTTCTATTACTGTGATAAAGCACTATAACAAAGGCAATTTATAGAAGGGAGGATTGTTGGGGTAGTGTTAAGCATTCTAAATGTTAATTGGTCCTGTTTGCTGTCTGTTTCTTATATTGACTCTGATTGGTTAAATAAAATGCCAAGGCCTTAGATTGGGCAAAGGCAGAGAAAGGTGGGACTTCCTGGGATTAGAACAGGAAGCCTGCACTTTAGACAGAGAATTAAAGCATTCCAGCAAGCAGCAGGAAGAAGGATTCCAGCCAGGAGCAGCAGGAAGGAGGCACACACCATGGGTTAGAGAAAAGATCCTCATTTCACATGGCCAGGAATCAGCATATCATAGAGAATGGCAGTCCAAGGGGACATATGTATATATGGGGTCATATTTGGGTAACAGAATTAAGAGCTAGCTTAGATGGGCCAAGGTTGCTTAATTCAGGCCAAGGCTTGTTAAAATCCATGTGGTCTCTGTGTGCTCATTTATAATGTCTGGATAAGAATTAACTGCCACCAAACCAATTAATGATAATATAAATACTGGTTAAATAGTTTAATTAGCCATTTTTTTCCTACATATGGCATCCAACCAAGGCAAGTAGAATCCATGCTGACAGTCTGAGAAGGCCTGGTTGAAATCCGGTTTCCTAGCCAAAGAGCAGAGAACTGAACTCAAATTCATTTCAAAGGTGCGGCTACCTTAACAAAAGCTGTTGCCTTGCAGCAAAGGCAGAGAGCTAAAGCTTGGCTCTCCTTACATACTAAAAAACTGGCAGCCTTCTAAACAGAACTTGAGAGTGAAATTAATCACCCAGATTAAAAATGGAGGAATTCGTAATGCCTCAACACTTTCAGATTCCAATTGAGTTTGTTCCTCTTACCATGCAAATTATTTTTATCCTGACAATTGTGGATTTGTATATCTTTTTTGAGAAAGTTCAGACCAGGATAATCTTAAAGGAAATGATTTACAGATGGAATGCTAAATTGCCACCAATGATAATAAAGGAAAGAGGGAGGCTCTTCCTAATAAATAATACAAAATTGATGGCAGCTGGAGCTAAGAGCTCCCTGGGTACTAGGTGCCTGTCAGGAGTTTCTGGCATTGGACTGCCAGTGAAATGCAGCCAAAACTAGAGTCCAAATAATAATGAACAAAGCTTGAAGTGCAGCATGGTTACACATGCCAAGGCTGTTGGAATGTTGTTTCTTTGCTTGATTTTTGTTTAGATGTCTTTGATTTTCCTATATCAGGAGGTAGAAAGGATATTTTTCTGGTTTGCATTGCTAAAACATAACAGATTATTGAAGATTTTAGGCAGATTTCGCATTGTCACTACAGTTCAAAGTTGCTCTTTGCATTACAGAGTTACTTAAATCTGGGACTGAAGTGAAATATTTGAGCAGGGTGGTACTGACATACACCCTTAATCCCTTAATCTCATTACACTAGAGGAGAAACAGGCAAACCTCTGGATTCTAGACCAGCCTGGTTTAAACAATGAAGGCAGGGCGGGAACTCTGCTGAGGAGATAAATCTGCTTACTAAAAGACAGTCTAGAATTCAAAAATGACATATTTTTTTTCCTTGATGTTAAGTTTAATAATATTCTTACTGATCTAACAGATAAATACACATAATCATAAATTTACGTAAAGAGAAAAGGGTCACAAGCCAGTCTCCTTAGGTGTGGGGCTCCCCCTGGAGAACAGGTTTCAAGAGGTATTTTGCCCCTAAAAGAGGTATGTTAATTGCTGGGTATGGTGGTGCACACCTTTAATCCCAGCACTTGGGAGACAAAGACAGGTGGATCCCCGACCTTCACCAAGGTCAGCCTGGTCTATAAAGTAAATCCGGGACAAGGATACAGATAAATCCTGTCTCAAAAAAAAAAAAAAAAAAAAAAGGAGAGAGAAAGAGATATATTCTGCTAATCAATGTGTAAGGCCCCAGAATTAGGCTTGGGAAGAACTTGCAAACTGCATGCCTCCCATAGCCAACAGCTAAGAAAAGCTAACATAAAATAGCACATCATGCTAATCTACACCAATCTCCTTAAGAATGGAGCTTCCATGGGAGAATTGGAACTCAAACTAATACAAAATGGTTTAAGTAATGTTATTGTTTAATAAGGGTAATTCAATTATTTAAATTCATACCTGATCTCAAAACTTGGGAGATAAGGAAAAAACAGGTTCCTTTGTGTTCGAGGCCATTCTAAATCTACAGAGCTCTACAGAGCAAATCAAGACAGCCCAAGCTACCAAGAGAAACCCTGTCTCAATAAGGATAGATTTATCCACATAAAAGTTAAATCTCCAAAGAAAGGAGAAAAGGAAAAAAATATATATGAATGCATACCTTTGTTCCCAAAACATGGGAGACAAGACAGGGACGAATTGGTTCCTTTTGAGTTTGAGGCCAACCTAACTTACAAAAATCCAGAAAAACACAGAATAAACCTGTTTTAATCAATTAATAAAGTTATGTCAACTGTAGAGGAGAAAACTTAAATTCCATACAGTCATATGCTCTATTTTCCATTTAAAATAGATTATATGTAGCATATATATGTAATACTATTACATGCCATGTTTTATATGGCAGGAATGGATACTTGCAAATGTCTTTCTGCTGTTCAAAGGACAGAAAATATTCCTTAATTGATTTGTGCATCCTGCACATCCAAGGCATTTTGGTAATTGCAGAACTATATGTTACTTGTGAGAAATTATATATTTTCAGAGCAAAGGGACCAGAGTCCAAAGAAGATAAGAAGAGTAACCCAAAAATGATCCAGCCTCATAGACTGCCTCAATAGCTGTTTCCTCAAAAATCTGCACCAAGAACAACTTCAAACAGCTTGCTGAGATGGCCCAGCCTCAAAGACTGTTCCAGACAGGATGTCAGTAAAGCCCTGAATTTTCCTAACCAAAGTCCAGCTTCGGACTACAAACTGCTCAGGACATTCAAATTGCTGAGCACATAGAGACTGGACAACAAATGTTACTATGAAATTGATTAACCATTTTTTTCCATTTTATTTGGGCCCCAAACAGGTTTTCTGCATCCCAATTCAGCAGGAAGCAGTTTTAAAAGAGCAATATCCTATTCCCAAAAGTGGGGTAGATGATAGATATTGTTTAGGGGGAATGGTTACAAATTGTTAAATGGTCTTATTAAGCAAGATATAGGAGATTAGATTCAAGGACTTTCCTATTTCTTTTTCTTTTCTCTATCTTTCTTTCACACTTATATAGGGGGGAAAGAATTGAAAAGAAAAAAGAGGGGGAATATATGTATATAATATAGAAATGATAAGATATAAGGATAGATTATTGAATCTGCTCTGAAACTCACTCAAATAAGATTATCTTTCAAAACATTGGTATTGAATTTTGTATATTGATACAAAAATAAGGTTATCTTTCGATACATTGGTCTAAAATTTTGTATATTGATACAAAAATAAGGTTAAATTTTGATTCATTGGTATAGAATTTTATATTTAGACACATATTATCTATATTTCAACTTATATAAGGTATTGCACCTATACAAATCGTTTAAAAGTACAGGTTTATTTCGATCCTTTTATGGGTTGCTACTGCAATCTATTTAGGTGTGTGGATAATACAAGTTGACTGCCTAGTCAAGCTTCTGGTCATGTCAAATATTGGTCTTAATTTATTCCAAATAGACTTAATATGTAAAACAGATAATAAATGATTAAAAATAAACAGTTTGTTTGTTCATAGATAGATAGAAGATAAATAGATAGATTTATAAATAAAATAGATGTCGTCAAAGCCCTCAGAGGCATACAGAAAATGGCATTTAAAGACTTTTTATTGTTTTAAGAATTGTTTGACAGTCAGCTCCTGACAGCTCCCATTTGACTTGGAAGAAGACAATGAGCATCAAAAAGAAATCTCCCATCAGGAGATAATTCCTCAAAAAGAAATCTCCCATCAGAAGATAATTCTTCAAAAAGAAATCTCCCATCAGGAGATAATTCCTCAAAAAGAAATCTCCCATCAGGAGATAATTGCTCAAAAAAAAAATTTCCCATCAGGAGATAATTCTTATTGGGCAAAAGTGTCCCTGCTCTCTTAACAGACTATATAAAGTCCAAAGACGGACCAGAGCTTAAATGCAGGTAAGTCGATGTCCTAATTCTGCAGAGACAGAATGGGAAAATCCTTATTTCCTGCTGCACAATTTAGTCTGTGAAAAATACTTGTCCAGAAGGCTGAAGATGATGCTCCAATGATATCAAGAGATATTTGGGACTGTCTAGGCAACAAACTGTCATATTTCTTTTTGGTAGCTGCTCTCCTATGCTTCCTACTCACTCAAATAATAACTTTATCCCTTCTTATGTCTTTGATGGGGTTGAAGGCATAATAGTTAAAAGATTTCAATTCAACTTGAGTTGTTTAGGATTTAAAAGGATATTTTCAAGTCTAAATAAAATACTTAGGTTTATAAATATAGGATATGATAGATATTACTCAGGTTCAAAACTTTAGATACAGCAAGATAGATAGATGATTTTTTTTCTTCTTCAAGATTGCCTGATACAAATATGCTAAACATTATGTGTATAACTTTTATATATGGTTTTCTTAATTGTTTCATATTTGTTCTTATTGTTTTTACTATATGAGTTAAAAAATTTAGCCTTTTTTTTTTTTTTTAGACAAAAGGAGGGAATTGTTAGGGTAGTGTTAAGCATTCTAAATGTTAATTGATCCTGCTTGCTGTCTGTTTCTTACATTGACTCTGATTGGTTAAATAAAATGCCAAGGCCTTAGATTGGGCAAAGACAGAGAAAGGTGGGACTTCCTGGGATTAGAACAGGAAGCCTGCACTTTAGACAGAGAATTAAAGCATTCCAGCCAGCAGCAGGAAGAAGAAGTATTCCAGCCAGGAGCAGCAGGAAGGAGGCACACACCATGGGTTAGAGAAAAGATCCTCATTTCACATGGCCAGGAATCAGCATATCATAGAGAATGGCAGTCCAAGGGGACATATGTATATATGGGGTCATATTTGGGTAACAGAATTAAGAGATAGCTTAGATGGGCCAAGGTTGCTTAATTCAGGCCAAGGCTTGTTAAAATCCATGCGGTCTCTGTGTGCTCATTTATAATGTCTGGATAAGAATTAACTGCCACCAAATCAATTAATGATAATATAAATACTGGTTAAATAGTTTAATTAGCCATTTTTTTTTCTACAGAGGATTCTGTTGCAGAGGATTCTGATCACACTGTGAACCCTGAGACTTTGTGCTGGAAAAACCTGTTTGTAGTTGTGGTGTTGCTCAGCCCTAGCACACACCTTTAAACCAAGAGCTTTCTGTTTACTGTAAAAAGGATTAAGTAAAGTCAACCACATATCAAGAGGCAGAGCAACTAGTAGGCACACAGTGAACATAGGAAAAGAAAACATGGAAAGTGAGAGGAAGTCAGGAGGACAGATAGAGAGATGTTAAACGAAGTAGAAAGGAGGGACATTCAGTCTGAAGGGTTTTTAAGACATCAAGGTAAAGGAGAACTGGATTTTCCTTCTGGCATGTTGGTTAAGGAGGAAGGTCAGCTGGGTGCTTTCTCTGCCTCTCTGAGATACCAGGCTTTCACCCCAGCATTTGGGACCCAAATCTTTATTGGTTAAATCGAATATTTGAGATTTTGTTTGAAAACAACAGGGTTCATTTGGGCTTATGTTTCCAGGGAGATGAGAGTTCATCACTGTCACTGGAGAGAAGCATGGTGGCAGACAGGCACAACAACTGGAGCAACAAGCTGAGAGTGCATATCATAAATGCAACCATGAATCTTAAAGAATGAACCTAAGACAATGCGTTGTAAAATTCTCAAATCGCACCTCCAGTGACATAACTCCTCCAACAAGGCTATACCTCCTACACCTTGACCCTAACAGATCCACCAAATGGTACCAATAATCATTCTATGGGAACATTTCTCATTCAACACCCCCCCTCTGTGTATGTGTGTGTGTGTGTGTGTGTGTGTGTGTGTGTGTATGTGTTTATGTGCATGTGTGGATAGATATGCATATATATGTATATTTTATACTGTTTACTATAGCCTCTGACCATTTGGAAATAAATATCAGTATTACCATGCTGAACTAAAATATTTCAAGCCAAAAGCAAATAAATTTATATCCATTAACTTTCACAGCTTTATTAAATATGTGTGTGTGTGTGCATACCTGTGCTTTTTAAAAAATATATTTGGAGGAGTCTATCTATCTACCTACCTATCTATAATTGGAGGAAATTACTCAAGAGATTCAAGGAGGTAACATGACTTAAACATTCATGTTAAGATCTATTGAGCAGTCTAAATTTCTCAATATGTGAATAAGCCATCTATTTCAAAATAGTCCCAATACACGAATTTAAAGAAATGTCACAAATAACTATTAGTATAAAGCATGTTTACAAAGTGTTGTGTGGAAAGTATTTATCTTTTTAGTGTATGATAGTCTCTGCTCTGAAGGAGACAAAACAAAGGCATATTCAATTTTCCCTCAGGCATACACAGCCCACTTTGAAGAAAAGTAAAGGGAAGAGGATGGTTTTATGGAGAACAACACAAAAGACTATTCTTTTCTTTTCCTTTAATTTATTTCTGTATTCATTTTAGCATCCTGTTCACAGCCCCCTCCCTTCTTTCCTCCCAGTCCTACCCTCCCACACTCTGCCCGCTTTCTCTTCTCCCCTTATCAGAGAAGGGACCAGCCAACCCCAGTACTTCATGTTCCATCAAAACTAACTGCATCCTCTTCCACTGAAGCCAGTCAATGCAGCCCAGCTAGAGGAAAGTTATCAGACTATAGGCAATAGGGTTAGTATCAGAGACGGACAGTCCCTGCTCCAGTTGCTAGGGGGCCAACACAAAGACCAAGTTGCCCTTCAGCTTTATGAGTATAGGGGCCTGGCTTCAGTCTGTGCATGTTCTTTGGTTGATGGTTCAATTTCTGAGAACCCCCATGGGCCTTGGTTAGTTGCCTCTGTTGGTATTTTTGTGTAGTTCTTGTCCCCTTCTGGTGTTTCTATCTTTCCCCCAACTAAGACTCCCATGTCTCTGTTCAATGTTTGACTGTGGGTCTCAGCATCTGTTTTGATCTTTTGCTGTATGGAACCTCTCCATTGTTGGTTGAAATGCAAACTTGTACAACTGTCGCGTCCCCCTCGACCAGCAAGGATGACGCAACTCACAAAAGCTCTTCTCCAGCAGTTTATTCAGGTCCCTTGAAAACAGTCTTCCTAAAAGGGCCGGGCAGACCCAACCCACAGTCTAAATACTATATGAACAGCCAATCAAGTAAAGCCACGTGGTGCTATCTTAGAGGCCCACGTATGCGAAAGCAAGCCAGATCAGCGGTCTTTGCCAAATATGGACTTGTTTACCATTGAGAGCGCTCACCGTCGGGCTGGTGGAAGGCGGAGACCAGCGCCATCTTTAAGGCGCGGCACGTCACAGCTCTCTACAGTTCCTCCTTTTTTATTTTTTTCTAAAGTTGGTAGAAGTCCCTGGAAAGGTTTCGTAATCCCCCTATCCAGGGATCTCACGGTGGGCCTGAGCCTGTAGGAGGGCGGTGCTCAAACTCTTACCCGTCTCTGGGTCAGCCTCCCCACTCGGGACTGCCCTGTCTTAGGTGGCCGAGACTTACCTGTCAACTCCGTCACTGACTTACCAGACCCTAATATCCGTGGAACGAATTCCTCAGTGGGCAGGGACTATGCTTAGTGAAGATTTACTTCACGGCAGCAAGCCATGCCTGAGGGGACTGGCCCGCCTCAATGGCAACAAGGGCTTGTATAATCATGGCTGCGTTACGCTTTTGTGTGGCTCTCATTTTGTAGATGCACCATAGGCAAACCAGAGAGGCTAGTATCATTAGTATCGCCAAAGAGCCTACACCCGCCCACTCCTTAAGATGATCCATAGCCGTCTGTATCCAGGAAGTCAAGCCAGTAGCCAGGCTCAGATCCACCCGAGTGGAGTTGATGTGGACAATTGTTGCTCTCAGCTCTCTCATCAAATTTTCAAATTCAGCCGACCAATCCTGTAAGAGGAACTTTGACAATTGTCTGGACAAGTTAGCAGCTTTTGTATAATTTTGATATTGTACGGAAGTAACACACAAACCTTGCATTTTCCACTCACACCCCAATTGTGCTAGTTGCCAAAGAGAATCAATCTGTTCTTGTATTAAATCTATGCGTTGATTAACTATCATAAGACCTCCTTTGAGATGAGAATTCATAGAGGTCTGGGTATCCAATGCCTGTGCTACATTGGCTGAGATGTCATTCAGGGCATTGGCAGTCTGTATAGAACTAGACAAGGCAATAGCTGAGGCAGTAGCTCCCACAGCAGCAATAGTGATGGCAGTAACAATAGCTGCAGTGATGCCAAAATCTCTTTTAAACCTGAATAGCATCATGGTATTAGGAGCCTCTACAGGAACTGGTACATATCGAGGCATTCTAGTCACCACAGCCACAGGAAAGGCTGTGGCATTCCAGCATAGGGCATAAAAACATGTGCCCGGAGTGCATACTAACTTTTCTTCACCCAAGGATGCACTCCCATTACTTACAATCCACAGAAAAAGAGGCCAGAGACACATTGGTCACATGCACGATGGCAGTTCTCAGATTCTGCATCAGCTTATCAAACTCGCCAGACCAATTTTCCTGTAAGATACTGAGAGAGTTGCTTAGACAAATTTGCAGCTACAGTATAATTTTGATATGGCACAGAGGTCACACACAAACCAGTCATTTTCCACTCACAGCCAATCTGGGCCACCTGTCACAATACATCCAAGGCCGTGGCTACATTGGCTGACAAATTATTCAAGGTAGCGGCAGTCTGCACTGAGGCATCCAGGCTTCCAACCCCTTGTTCTTATAAGGGGTGATAGCTGCTTTACATTCCTTTGTACATTGCTCATACACAAGTTGTTTAATTAAGGGCATTGCCAAATCAGGGTCTCCAAATACCCTTCCAGCTGCTTCAACCATTATAGCCACGAAGTCTGAGAAAGGCTCCAGGGGATCCTGAATAACCTTGGTTAGATTGCCATTCACTTCCCCTTTGTTAGGCAATGATTTCCAAGCTCTGGTTGCGATTAAATTGATTTGCTCAAACACCTGAGCCGGATACCCAGTTTGTTGTTGAGCATATCGACCTTGCCCAAGAAGCATGTCCACATCCCAGGCTGGGTTTCCTGCTGCACGATTAGCAGCAGCTTGTTCATTAGAAAACTCAATCAAGAAAGCCTTCCAATCTAAATACTGCCCAGAGGACAGGCAGGCACGTGCCAAGCTCCTCCAGTCACTAGGAGTCATGCAATAACGACTAAGAGCTTCCACCTGAGCTACAGTGCCTTTGTTAACATTTTCAGACTCTGAGCTATCTTCTTCCAAAGTATCTTTCCCAGATTTGACCGAGCGCTCCTCTTTTAACTGCTCTAATGCCTCTTGTCCCTTTTCCACGGCCTTGCAATATCTCTGATCTTCTAAACAACTATGAACAAGTCTCCAAATAGGCCGTGCTCCTCCCTGCAATGTACCTTGCTCCCAGGCAAAATCTAGATCTCTCCCAAGCTTATCCCAGCAACTGATAAAGGCCAGCAAGGCTAGTATTCACTCCATTTCTGTGAGGCACTCTCTGCTTTCCTCACCTTGCTCTGCCAGTTGTGTCTTCTACTCGTCCGAATCCCGGAACTTTATTGCTCCCTCCCGGAGACCTTATTGCCTCTTTACCGAGGTCCTTATTGCTCCCTCTGGAGACCTTATAGTTTGCAACTTCCCGCAAAACTTTACCTTTAGTTCGCAACTTCCCACGAAACTTTACCTTTTGTTCTCTATTTCCGCAAAACTTTACCTTTTGTTCGCTATCTCCGCGAAACTTTATCTTTTGTTCGCTATCTCCGCGAAACTTTACCTTTTGTTCACAATTTCCGCGAAACTTTATTGTCCCAATTTATCCCGGGAACTTACCAGTGCACTGCCCCTGACTGCAAGAGTTCTGAGTCTTTTCTGGTTCCCCGTACGGGCCACCACTTGTCGCGTCCCCCTCGACCAGCAAGGATGACGCAACTCACAAAAGCTCTTCTCCAGCAGTTTATTCAGGTCCCTTGAAAACAGTCTTCTGAAAAGGGCCGGGCAGACCCAACCCACAGGCTAAATACTATATGAACAGCCAATCAAGTAAAGCCATGTGGTGCTATCTTAGAGGCTCACGTATGCGAAAGCAAGCCAGATCAGCGGTCTTTGCCAAATATGGACTTGTTTACCATTGAGAGCGCTCACCGTCGGGCTGGTGGAAGGCGGAGACCAGAGCCATCTTTAAGGCGCGGCATGTCGCAGCTCTCTACATACAACCACTTTGGAAATAAATTTGGGACTTCCTCTGGAAAATTGGGAATAATTCTGCTTCAAGACCCAGCTATACCATTCCTGGGCATATATCTTTAAAAATGCTCCATTATATCACAAGGACATTTACTCAACTATGTTCATAGTAGGCTTACTCATAATAGCCAGAATCTGAAAACAACCTAGATAACCTGCAACCAAAGAATGGATAAAGAAAATTTGATACATTTATACAATGGAATTCTACTCAGCTATTGAAAACAATGGAATCAAGGCTGAGTGTGGTGGCACATGACTTTAATCCCAGCACTCAGAAGGCAGATGCAGGTGGATCTCTGTGAGTTCGAGGCCAACCTGGTCTATAAAGGGAGACCAGGACAGCCAGGGCTATTACACAGATAAACTCTGTCTCAAAAAACCAATCAACCAATCAACAAACAAACAAACAAACAAATGCAATTAAGGCTTTTTGCAGGAAAACAAACTAAATAGCAAAAAAAAAAAAAAACATGAAATTTGTAGACAAATGGATGGATCTAGAAAAGATTATCCTGAGGTAACCCAGACCTAGAAAGAAACATATGATACATACTCACTTATAAGTGGATATTAGTCATATAGTACAGAATAAACCATACTACAATTGACAGACCCAAAGAAGCTAAGGAACAAGGAGTGTCCAAGGAAGGATGCTTGAATCTCACTCAGAAGGGGAAAAATACAGACATTGGAAATAGATGAAGAGAGGGAACTCGGTGGGAGATGGGATGGAGAGAGGGAACGAGGGTGGGGATCAGGTGGGGGAAAACAGTGGTGGGAGGTGAGAGGGCTGGGGGAGAGAAGGGAAACTGATGGGAGAGGTATCTCTGGGCCAAACTGGAGACCTGAGAGGGAGTAGGCTCCTATGAGGATATGTCCTTGACTCTAGCTGAGAATCCTAGCAGCAGGGAATATAGAGACTGAAGTGGCCACCTCATAAGTCCAGGCAGGACTGCCAGTGGAGAGAGGGGGACACCAACCCATTCACAAAACCTTTTACCCAAAGTCGACCCAGCCTACAAGACCAGCAGGTATAAGGATGGAGCAGAGATTGGGGGAATAGCCAACCAATGACTGGCCCAACTTGAGACCCACCCTATGGGAGAAAGCCATCCCCTGACACCACTAATGATGGTCAGATATGCCTGCAGACAGTAGCATAGCATGACTGTCCTCTGAAAAGACTGTTCTTAACTTGAGATCTTAGATGTGTGCTTGGTTTAGAAATATTGAATGAAACACTTGGAAAAAGAGTGATAAGCTTTTTCTTAGTTGGATGCGTGAAGCTCATGTCCTCTCAATGATGAATATGGAGACTTCTTTTGCTGTGTAAGTGTGTGTATGTGTGTGATGTATGTGGGTGTATGTATATTTGAGTGTGTGTATGATGTATGTGTGTGCATGTATTTATGAGTGTGTTTGTGTGTGTGTACATGTGTGTGCATGCCCATGTGTGTCTGTATGATTTACTAGAGTGGGGAAGGGCTAGGAGAGGTGGACACACTTGGTCAGTCTGGCAACCAACACATCTTCAAATTTGGTTTTTATCCTAGGGTGAGCTCTGAGGGTGAGATGGCAAAGTTTTTCTCCTTGACATTTTAATTTTCACTTCTCCAAAGGACTCCTGACATATTTTTAAGTAGGTGCTATGTGTGGTTCTTAATTTATGCATTTAAGTAAGCAGATCTGACAAAACAATAAAAGCTGTATAAGGTTTACGTGGGCAAATTGCCATTGCTTGAACTTTGGATACAGCATGCACAGTGTGTTGGGAGTTTGCTAATTAATGCTATGCACATGCCGAGAAATTGTCTCCTGAATATTGTTCCTTGTCATTGAGAATGTGTTTGCAATATCAACACAAAAATGCACTTTCAGATGGTATATCCAGGTCAAGAAATACTGTATATCACAATATTTTTAGTTCCTTATTTGCACCCTTTTAAAAATAATCTTTTTTCCTCTATAAATTACCTTAGAACACTTTTTATGACTACTTGTCACCTAAATACCATCAGTAAACAATCCTTGCTTTAACTCATATGACCATCTTTGGGGAATGCTACTCATAGATGAAGCATTAGATATTTGACCTATTGAATATAAATAAAATCATAGGTTCTTGGCATAGGAAGTGTAATATGTACCCAGAAGATACAAAGCAATATGAACAAGTATTGTGTCTTGGTTTTGGCAGATTTATTCTTTCTCACATGGCAATCCTAAAACAAACAACTCAGGATGGTGGAGAAGACACAGCTCAAGTAGGCATTCAGGGACCCAGGGTCCTTCACTCTTGTGGATCTGTCATCTTTTAGAGGTTTGTCTATGTGTATTTAGTTAAGTCTGGGTCATTGCCAATTAGGTGTCATACAGTGGGAAGAAAAAAGAAAAGAAAGCAAGGACAGGAAGCTTCCCCTTGGAAGTAACAATACAGTTGCTGGGCAACACATCTGTGCTAAAACTGTATTGGTCAGAGGTTGGTCACACAGATAGAAAGGTGCCATAGATGTGAGTTAGAACAGACATACAGGAATCTCAAGATCTGATTTTATCTCTCATTTTGACTGGCTTGAATATTATATAAATAGGCAAAACAAGCTGGTTATTATGTAGGGCTCTTTACAGGTTTTTTTTTCCATGTGTGTATGTGTGTTTATTTAATACTTCAAGTTACATCTCCACCACAGTACCCTCTTTCCACCCCTCCGGGTTCTACCCTCCCACCCTATCCTCCCTCTCCCACCCATTCCACTCCTCCAATGTGGAATGTCCTTATATATCAGCCCCTCTCAGTTCAGTGGTCATATGAGGGCTAAGAGCTTCCTCTTGCACTGGGGGCCTACATGGCAGCACCCCCAGGGGAAATTATCCCATTAATACATAACAAAATCTATGTTCCTGGTCATTTTGGTGTGTTGGTTGTAGGATAGTTATCCTGTACTGTATGGCTAAAATCCAACTATAAGTGATTAGATGCCATGTGTATCTTTCTGGATCTGGGCTAGTTCAGTCAGAATGAGCTTTTCTAGTTCCATCCACTTGGCTGCGAATTGCATGATTTCCTTGTTTCTGATAGCTGAGTAGTATTCCATTGTGTAAATGTAGCACAAATTTTTTATCTATTCATCAGTTGAGGGACATCTGGGTTGTTTCCAGTTTCTAGATATTACAAATAAGGCTGCTATGAACATAGATGAGGATATGTCCTTGTGGTTTGGTAAGAGATCATTTTAATGGATACCCAGAGGTGGTATAAATGGGTTTTGAGGTAGGGCTATTCCAAGTTTTCTAAGATATCTTCAGACTGATTTCCATAGTGGTTGTACAAGTTTGCACTCCCACCAGCAATGGAGAAGTGTTCCCCTTTCTTCAGAATCTCACCAGCATTTGCTGTCATTTGAGTTTTTGATCTTGGCCATTCAGATAGGTGTGAGATGGAATGTCAGAGTCATCTTGAGTTGCATTTCGCTGATGATTAAGGATGCTGAGCATTTCTTCAAGTGTCTCACTACCATTAGAGATTCCTCCTTCATGAATTCTCTTTTTAGCTCTGTTTCCCCATTTTTTGATTGGATTATTTGGTTTCTTGGTGTTTAATTTCTTTAGTTTTTTTAAAATAAATTTTGGATATTAGCCCTTTGTCAAAAATGGGGTTGGTGAAGATTTTTTTCCCAATCTGTAAGTTGCCACTTTTTTCTAATGACAGTCTTCTTTGCCTTACAGAAGCCCTGAGGTTCCATTTATTGATTATTGTTCTTAGAGCCTGAGCTATTGGTGTTCTTTTTTTTTTTTTAAAGATTTATTTATTATGTATACAGTGTTCTGTCTGCAGGTATATCTGCAGGCCAGAAGAGGGCACCAGATTTCATTATGGATGGTTGTGAGCCACCATGTGGTTGCTGGGAATTGAACTCATGACCTCTGGAAGAGCAGCCAGTGCTCTTAACCGCTGAGCCATCTCTCCAGCTATTGGTGTTCTTGTCCAGGAAGTTGTCACCTGTGTCAATGAGTTCAAGCAAGGCTTTCCCCCACTTTCTCTTTCCCACTTTAGTGTGTTGGGCTAGCCAGAAACAGAATAAAATACCTGGTGGTAACTCTAACCAGGCAAGTGGAAGACCTGTATGATAAGAACTTCAAGTCCTTGAAGAAAGAAATTGAAGAGGACAACAGAAGATCGAACAATCTCCCATACTCATGGATAGGTAAGATCAACATAATAAAAATGGCCATCCTGGCAAACGTAATATGCAGACTCAATGCAATTCCTGTCAAATTACCAACACAATTATTTATACACCTGGAAAACATTTTCAACTTCATATGGAATAACAAAAAACCTATAATAGATAAATCAATCCTGTACAATTAAAAAAAAAATCTTGAGGTATCACCATCCCAGGTTTCAAGATATACTACAGAGCAATAGTAATAAAAACAGCATGGTACTGGTATAGAAACAGACTAGTTGATCAATAGAATTAAATTGAAGACCCAGAAATGAACCCACACATCTATGATCACTTAATTTTTGACAAAGAAGCCAAAGCCATACAATGGAAAAAAGACAGAATCTTCAACAAATGTGCTGGTCTAACTGTATGTCAACCTGTAAAAGAATGAAATTAGACCCATACTTATCACCTTGCACAAAACTTAAGTCCAAGTGGAGACTCTTTACAGTTTTGTTTCCCCTAATTTCCATTGTTTTAATGAAGACTTGAAAAAATTATAAAGTCATTTAAAACTTGAAAAATTTCTTCTTTATCTATGAACTTTGTGAATTAATGGGACATTCATTTGGCTTGTAATTCACAGATTCTGGGACTACACAGACTATCATAGACTAAGTCTATTTTTTAAAAGATAGTAGAGATCAACTCTAAAGTTTCTCCTTGGAATTGAGTCATCTTTATGATTGTAAAAGCAGTTGCACATAGTTCAGTGAATGTCATACATTGTACACTTCCTAAGAACCTGATATTGTCACAAGCAAAAGGAGAGGTGGAAAGTTAAGTAATAATGTAGGTCTCAAAGATCAGTGTTGAGCAGCTTTCTGGGTATGGATGTTCTGATAAACAAAATTTGGTATGAATGACTTTCCATTTGGCTCTCTGGATGTGGTAACATCCCTTCACCTTCTGTTTTATTGGAGTGAGAGGTTGCTGGGTGGAGACCCTCTGATTCCCTAATTTGTTGAATGCTTGGGGATTATTCTCTATGTGTTGGGTTCCTATGTAAGAGTCTGTTGGAAGAGTGGTGAAGATATTTCCCGTCTTCCTAACACTTGTATTACATTAATAAACATGAAGGCCACTGAGCTTCTTGGCATTAAATTAAGGGTCTTATACTTAAACTCTTGTCAATATGCTGAGTCAGCTTGAAAGAGCTAGCAGAGACTAGAGCTTGGGAGAAATCATGGTTCTACCCTATGATTCTTATCCAAAGGTTATTCTGGTCCAACATTAAAAAAAAAAAACAAAAAAAAAAAACAAAAAAAACTTTTATGTTGCTATGCCATGTTCAGTGGTCTGTCTACTATGTTTCATTGATGAGATGCTAAGGACTGGGAAGGTGTTTTGTGACTGGTGATCTGCAAATGGGCTCCTTCAGTGTCTCTCATTCTGATACTCTCTTTCAGTTGAACCATTCATTATGTGTTCTAGTTTGGTATTAGAACAGATTTTCTTCCCATGATGTGAGCAAAGACCTTAGCTGTCTATCATCATTTTATTTGATGATTTTGAATTAGCTGTAAAAGTACTCTCAAACTTCCTACTCTACATAAATATAATGAATACATTTATACACTTATTTCAAAAGATGCAGGCTACACTGATTTTTTTAAACTTTACCTTACAGGTTTATTTTGTATGTTGGGCATATTTTCCCCATTTTTCTTTCTTCCCTTTGTCTTTTATCTTCTAGACATTCTCACTGTTAATTTAAGTCACTCATAAACACATATGGTTCTATACAACTATATGAAATCTAGGTGCTGCTGATGAGAGAAACTATACTTGTCTGAGACTGGCCTAATTATCTTAATATGATGACCTCTACTTGCACCCATGTTCCTGCAAATGACATAACTTCATTCTTCTTGTGACTCAAAACAATTTATATTATGAATGAATATCACATTTTATTTATATTAAGAAGGACTCAAATTAGTGTCACCACTGTACTTCAACTTACACCTGCAAGAAAATTCAAGAGATATTCATGTGTCATTTGAGGCCCTTATTCCAGCCAGAGAGCTGATCAATTTAAGGACATTCTCGTGTTTCTTGGTGCATGGAGAGTATGAACTTTTCATTGCATTTTAATTCATGTTTTGCCCCTTTTATTGTCACATTACCTGTCAGATATGAACTTTGTATCCAAAGGTTCTTTTTCCTTATATAACTATGAGAATGTTTTGCTAGCTATTTTGCTCCCCCCTTCCTCCCCTATTATATTAAAAATGGCATTTTGACTTCTTCTGTTTGTTTTATAACAGAGACAAAATTTTGCTGAGAGAAAACAAGAATCTTTTTCCTGGAGCCAGTTTTAGAGACCACTGATACACAAAATCCATTTGTTTGGCTTTCAACTACCCAAATTTGACCATCTTTTGGTAGTGGAATTGTCCCCCAGGATGGATGACATTTGATCTGTGTAACAGCAGCAGGGCTCCGTTGAGGTTGTTCTTTCTATGTGATTTCAAAGTTGGAAGCACAGAAAATCCATTAAAGCAGGAGTTAGAGCAGAAATAAAGGTGATGACATAGCCATTTGGGGTGGGAAAGGTGAACTTCTTCAGAGGGTTTCAAGAACATGCATAATGAAGACAATTTTGGAGTCTTGCCTCCATGGGACTCACAGCTGCCTCCCTCAGATCCCCCAGAGAAGTCTGGGGATTAAATACAGTATGACCTGATTAAATCCTTACCCTGCTCCTACTGACCCGCCTCCATCTCACACAGAAATATCTCTGTTTTAATTCTGCCCTCATTTTATAGGTCTGATTGAACCCTGCAAATACAAGGACTAACTTCCATGGTGCCATTCCGAGATGATGTGAACTGCTTCATGTCTGCAGAACACCACAGAAAGAGGAAAGGCATTCCTTCCTCTAGTCACATAATGGAGATGGATTGTAGCCACTTGCGACATCGCTGCAAAAGTTACCTCTTAACTTCTATTAAGACCCATTAAGAAATGTCTTTTCCCTGCCTTGCCTCCCAGCCTCCTTGACAGCTTTAACTGAGCAAGATCTTCAGCCATTCCCAGCAAACTCTGTGCTCCATCAGGCATAGCATTTAGAATGAAAATCTTGTTTTATTTCCCAGTCCATACAACCAGCATCATCAGTCTTTGGGGGTTATTGTTGATAGTCCTGTCACTCAGACTCAGCAATAGGCATGAAGGCTCCTTCGATTATCTCTGTTCCTTAACAGGGGCTGTACTGTTACCTCATTTGCCTGTTAAAAACCCATAGAGGTTCCTGTCTTGTTAAATGCAATTCTGTTGCAATTACTGTCAAATGCTGAATTAAAAGTGGTTAGCTCATTAACAGCTCCCCAAACAATCGATTAAAAAGTTTTATTTTTCATGTAAAGATGGTTTGCATTTACATAGGAACTCTTTTCTCATCTTAGGAATATTATTGCAACTTGAACTGCTGATTTTTTCCTTGGTCGTTGAGTTCCTGGGGCAGAGGGGGAATGTGCAGTGGGAACAAATCGCTGTAACATGAAGCCACTTCCTCATCAGAGGCTGTGTGTGGAAGAGGCAGCTGAAGGTATGTGGTTAAACATTAAATGCAGGTGTTATCTCTAGAGCAGAGGAAGATATCAGGGTGGAGGAGGATGTGGCCTCCTGATGGCAACTTCCTGAGGTATCGTGCAGCCCTCTTCCCCAGAGAACATAGGAGAGGTGACACCTGACAGTGGAAAGCTAGTGGACAGTGATGCGACATGGGCAAAGCATACTCAGAAGATCAATGCTGGAACCCAGAGGCTGGGACTTCAGGAGGATAGTGACCAGATTACATCAGGACCGCCTTGGAAGAAGGAGCAGTAAGACAGCAGGAAGCTTCATAGGTCCCAATATCAATAAAGTCCATGCTAATTATCATACCTAGAAGGATGCTTTAAGAACAGAAAGAGGGTCACATGGACGTGTTTATACTTCTCAGTGACTCCTTAATCTCAGAAATCCTAAGGTTGCTAGTGATCTCGTCAAAGGGTGAGCTCTCCTTTGGTGGTCTGGGGTGAAGTATGAGGTTCTGCTTGTATATAGCAAGTTTCTAGAGTATGTCTGGGCCTGATTTGAATAGTGTGAATTTGGACTACAGTAGGAATGATCCAGTCTCAGCTCACCTGGGTCTTAGCCTTGCTAATGCAGAATGTCTACATTCTAGCCATTCTCGTCTCCCTCTCCATCTCCTAGGATGTGTGATTTCTGTCTATTGTTCATGGAAAGCCTTCTGGATCCTTCTCTGACCTCAGATTGAACATCATCTCCTCAGAGTGGCTTTCTCAGACCACCCTAAGCATGATAGCCCTCTGTTCCTAATTCTTTTCCTTTCTTCTACTCCCCTAGTACTGGAACTGAACTTTGGTGCCTCACTCTAGCTAGCCAAGTGCTCTGCTGCTGAGCTATATCCCAAACCCTTTTTATGTTTTTACTTTTTGAGACAGGGGCTCATTATGTTGCCTATGCTAGCCTTGGACTCACATTTTAGTCCAGGCTGGCTTTGAACTTGTAACTTTCCTGCTTAACCCTCATGAGTAGTTACAATTATAGGCTCACACTGTTGGACCAGTTATCACCCCTAATTATTATTTTTTGAATGTAAATTCCATTTCCACCCCTTTCACATATCATTTACTCAGTAAATATTCATTTATTTTTTTCATGTTTTTAAAATATATGTTCCCTATTAGAAATAAACTTCCAGGAAGACAGGAACCAGTGTTGATATGTTTTCTACTGTGTAATTATTAAATTCTGTGTGCTACAAACTGTATTGAATGATTTACATTTCCTTCATTCATTCGTAGCATCAACCCTGCAAGTTAGAACAACATTAGAGATCCTTTAAGAGCACCAGAGGCTGTGATGGTTAATCCTCATTGTCAGCTTGACTGGATTTAGAAATATCTAAGAGATACACTTCTGGCTATGATTTCAGGGAATTTCTAAGAGGTTTAACTGAGGAGGAAAGTCCCATCCTAAATGCAAGTGACCTCTTGCATTTGACCTCTGGGTCATAGATCCAAACTGAATAAAAGGTGCCAGGAGAAGAAAAGTCTGAGATGTCCTGTATTTACCTCTATTTTCCCATTTATCTAGGTGAGCACACAACCTCCTGCTACCAAGTCTTTCCTGTTATGACAGACTGAACTCTCTCAGTCTGTAAACAGAAACAAATCCTTCCCTTCTAAGATGCTTTCTGTCAGGTATTTTATCACAGCAATGAGAAAAGTAACATATTACAGACATTTCAGGAATCTGAGAATAGAGAACCAGAGAAATGGCTATTCCATGTGCTGTAGCTCTCACCTTCTTTATTTTTTCTTAATCTCCTGAGTAGAGATGTTCAACTAGGAATCACCACTCCCACCTCAAGTACCCCATTTGTACACTTGGGAGATACTTTCATTCCTTTCTTTGCACAACTGAGCTACAGACAATTCATAAGTACTGGGGCAAATGAAAAGGAAATTCTACATCAATCTTCAATAGTGCCCAATTTTGTACCAGTCTGATATATATTGTTTTCTATCCATGTTTTAAAAATAACACCAGTCAAAATGGCTATGGAAGAATTTTTCTCTTTCAGTTTTTTGAGAAAGGGTTTTTCTGTGTAGTCCTGGCTGTATTAGAATCCACTCTGTAGACTAGGCTGGACTTGAACTCAGATATCTGCCTGCCTCTGCCTCTGGAGTGCTGGGTTAAAGATGTGTACTACCATGCAAGGCTACTGTGGAGGAGATGTTAATTTGGGGCATGGGTATTGCCTACCTGGAATGAGTATGTTCTCTACTGAATTACTTCTGTCACCAAGGGGAGAAATCCCTTCCCAGCTTCTCTCCCCTGTCTGGAAATATATATTCTGGTAAGAGTTCATTTGGACAGTATTTGGCATGTAGAGGTCCTTGGATAGCTTTTCCATTTGAGACAAGGCATTAGTAGCTCTCACTTTATTGTCAGGGAGGGCATGACAGGACTGAGAACAAAGCAGACAATTTCCATTGCCCTGGATGCTCTTGATCAGGGGCATATGAGGTCACTGATATAATTCTGTACACAAGTGAACATTCCATTTCTTATTGTGGACAGAAGGAAGGAGAAAGAGTAATGCCAGGTTCTGACTCTGCAGCCTCTTCAAATGCTGGCTTAGCTGCTGACCCTCCTAGAAGGCAGGAGAGCATGGGGGCCTGCCATATGCTTGTTGTTTCTGATGGATTGCAGTCTAGCTTCAGGGCAGGAGGCTCAACCCCCAGGGCCACATTCTTGTAGCTTGGAAAGATGTTGAGGCTTGACACATTTTATATCAGCTAGACCCAATGAGAGTTTCAGGTACTGTCTTCAGGCTCCCTGACTCTTCCTTCTTTGTGTTCCCCCTAGACTTGACAGATTCACACCAAATTGCATTCCTCTCCCCACACCCTCTGATACATTCAAGCTGAATATGAAAATTGGTCTCTAATTGTTGGATATAAGCTTGACTAGTTTTGAATTAACAGCCAAAGCTGTATTCATTAATCTGAACAGGGAAGAGCAGGCAGACTGTCACAACATGGCTCAGTTCAGTAGTCAAGCAGAGCAGGTGAGAGAATGGGAGGCACTTTGAAAGTGCCGCAGCCCATCTTCACCAGCCCCGGCAGCCAGTGATGAAGACGGGAAAGCGGCCAGCCACAATATCGCCATGAGATGGGAGATGGATGGCATACCTCAACGTCCATCGTCCCCGCGGCATCCTAGGAGTGATTGATGGTTATCCACAGTAATTAAATTTGAGAGTTTTTAAATGTCACTCTAGAGTGGAATGTCATCTCATAAATGTGTTGTTTAATGCTTATCAAACAAGTGGATAAGGTAGGCTTTGAAGGCTGTGGAGTCAGGAAACAAGGACTAAAGTCACCACTTTTCAATTGGAGAGAAAAACTATGTGGATAAAATTTTGTGCCATCATAGTATGTTCTCTTTAACACTGAACCCAGCTGGAGCAGAACGCTTTGTGGACAGTCTATGATGGTTCTGAAGTGGGGATTCTCTGGGTTGTGGTAAAAGGAATGGTTCATAAAAATCAAGCGGGGAATTTTAAGACTTCTCTTTCAATAAAGACTGCGGGTATTGTAGAAATCATAGCCTAAACAGGAAAGGGAAGTCTAGCTGAAGAAATTCCAGTGTGTGGATAGCTAATGAGTTTAAAAACACATCAGGGAGTGGTGCTTGCCAGCAGAGATAATGACCTAATATGCTTAGGGCAGGGTTGGATTATGGAGTGTGGAATTCCCCTAGGTGATTGGTTAGCACCAAAAGACAATGATACAGTGACTGATGCTTTTCCTGGCACTGATTTGCATGTGTTCTTTCATTTGCTCATAGATTAACTCTTAAAACTCTTGTCTTTGTTAGAGTAGTACAATGACTACTATGAGCCTGGAGCGTCAGGTGGAAATAAGCTTCTAGAAAAGGTTGGAGTACATCTCTTTGAACATCATAAAATAGCTGATACAGTTACCAATCCTCCACCCAAGTTCCTCCACCTGATATGTGGGCGTTCTCTCTGTTTACCTCTCTGTTCTGGTTAGATAAGTGGTGGCTTCAGTTTTTCAGGTAGAAACAGCAAGCTTTACATCTCTTCAAACCAAATACAAGTTTAGGTCACTCAAATATAGTTCCTTTAAATAAAGTGGGAGAGAATGAAAAGAAATTAAGAGGGAATGTGAACATAAACCTCAGAAAGCCCCGGAGATAGAGGCCTATTCTTTCCTGGCTGGAAGAATGAACAGTACATACAAACTGAGGAGCTTCTTAGACCTGAAGGAAGAGGGGATTGAACCCACTTTCTATGTGGAGACTGCACTATGGAAAAGTGCAGTGAGGGGAAGGCTGTAGGTCTCAGAAGATATGCTATAGAGAGCCTACAGGTCTTTCTATGTGTCTAAGCAACAGCAAAGAAGCATTGGAGCAGCTAACTCAGTCATGTAAGTCAACGACAGACCCCTCAGGTCATATAAAGATTACTGACAGCAATAGTCTGTCCACACTGTCGCGCTGACACTACAGGGAACAAATAAATTGGAATTAGGTGGTGGTGGAATAGGGCCTCAAATATACATGAGATTCTCCTTAAAAAATTCTTCAGGAATCTGTGCAGTGCTGGTGCATGCCATTTATTCCAGCCCTTGGGAGGCATAAACGTGGATCTCTGTGAGTTCCACAGCCTAAGGAACAGAGTGTGTTTCATGACAGCCAGAGAGCTACACAGAGACACCCTGACTGGAAAAACAAAATGAAAAAAAAAAGAATAATAAGAAAAAAAAAGTTCTTCAGGAAATAAACCTGTGTACTCTCTTTGATGGAGTAAAGGATAGGAAGTAAATCTTGAAGTAGAGTTTGTCAAGTTAGTGAATGGTCCAACAGTGGGAGTCTATGGGGTAATAGAAAGGCTTTTCGCTTAGAACCAAGTCTTTGCTCTGCTCAGAGTTCTTCTTTACGTAAAAGCAGGAAGAAAAGCAGACTGAGAGGATCAGATCTGTGAAAGAAGGGCTCTACTCTATTTGCATTCCAAAGTTAGAATACTCTTCAGTTTATTCACGACTCTATTAATCTAATTTCAAAAGAGAAAACCGGAACTGAAAACAGAGGTTATTCTCATTTCAAACAAACTCCTCAGGCATGACGAGTGAACAGAGACACAAAGGTTAGGCTTTGTTGCTTCCTTTCCAGCTGAAGACAAGAACAATGAAGGTCGTGCTATGTAATTTCACTTACAGATGGATACATATAGCTGGGATTGAACAGAATGAATTATTTTGAAAAAATTGGGAAATAACAGATATTTTATGTATCAGGGACCAGTGTATGGCCTCGGATAACAGATTAGTTCAATGGTATTGGTTTGCATCTTGCCGTTCTTTATAAACTGAATGACTGAATGAGAAATACCATAGCAAACCACCAGGCATAGCCAATCAAAAGTCCCAAACACCATTCTACAACAGGAAAGAACAGCTTTGAAGTTCTGGAAGAGCTTCTGCCCCAGGAATTTCCAGGACATCTGGCAAGTCAACAACATTCTCATAAACATTATGGCCATGGATATGAGTTTTTGCAACTATGTATTTGTTTTCCAAATGTTCCAGCTGAGAAAGTCACACTGAAAATTCCCTCCATCCAGCAGATGGCTAATGGGAAAGCCAATATTTTCTGTGGAAATCAGTTTCTTCTAACATTAAACATTTTCAACAGAGTGAACAAATAAGCATTTGGTTTTTATTTCATTCTCTCATATTTAGTAAGAGAATGTATTGCAGGCTATTAATTCTAAAAAAGTATATTTTAAAAAACCCAAAAAACCATTTTCCCTTCGTGATTGTAGAGGTGAAGATGGTTAAATCCAGAAATGTTTGGTGGTGGTGAGGATGGTTACAGCTCTCTTATGTGACATGAGATGAAGAGGTTGGGGGAAGTTCTTGAACCTTAATTTATGTTATTATTTTCATCTTCATTATTTATTGGGGTGGGGCACGCTATTAAATATAGTTGGAAATACACTTTCATAGCCCATGGAGATCTAAATAAGACATGGTTATCATAGAAAATGAAATAGAATTGAGCAAAATTCCATTACTACATTTATTTATAGTAGAGAAAGAAGCCTGGTTTGGAAATAGGGTCATTGCATAAGCAGTTGCTCAAGTTTGGGTCAGATTGAGTGGGCCCCTAATCTAATTAATATACCTGCTGTCCTTATGAAATTAGAGAAGGTAGACATAAACATGCCATAGGGAGAACACGTATATGACGGGCTGCTCCTTCAAGCCAAGGAGCGATCAGGAGTCACCAGAAGCTTGAGGAGAGGCATGGGCAACCGTTCCAAATGGCACTTACTGGAAACCAGTCTTGGAAACAGCTATAATCTTGTGCTTCAGGGCTCTGGAGCTATGATATAGCATTTGTGCTTTTCAAAGCTGTCTTTTGTGGTACTTTGTTACAGCTACCTTCAGAAACTGGTGTATGAGGAGGTGATTCAGATATGTTGACATAGGGATTGAACTTGACTCCTTTCACTTTTTTCTCATAATACTGCTAATACTTCTAAATATCTAATGAGTTAGTACCTCTAGGTCCTCCATGCACATAGAATATCCACTTATAGAGGAGCCATGTTGGGATATATCTATCATGTTATGATTTTACATGGTATAGGTATGGAAACAAAGTCTGAATAGACATGTCACTGTCATATTAAATCAACCTCTCTAAGTCAGACTGAGGTTAGGGTCAGTATCCCAGAAAAGATCCCTCTTGGAAGGCATTTCACTTAAAGCCTATGTGTGCTCCTGCATCTCTGAGCCCGAAGGCCCTGGCACTTCTGTGATGCTTTGTTGGGAGGCAGAGCATTCCCATTGGGTTGATCACTGTGATGGAGTCCTGTCCACATAAATAGTAGCACTGTGGTGCATTTTCAGCACTAATGTTACTACATGTCTTTTGCCTTGTGTGGATGATATACTCAAGTCTTGATTCAAACAAGTGCAATTTAACATATAAAATATAAAAAAAATTGGTAAGGGTAGATCCCAATAATGGATGCCTATAATCTGCCAGACACTTTACTACTGGTTAACCTATATTATTCCATTTAATTCTCAGGGCAGCCCATGGGGTTGGCAGCATATTTGCCCTATATTTCCAGGGTGAGAAGTGGGATGTGTGAGACTGAGTTGAAAGCTCCTGCATTGACTACTTTTTTGTTTCTGTGATAAACCACCAATGTGAGGTGTTGAGAAAGCCTGAGTATATGAGGCCCTGAGTGTGTCATTGACATGAGCTTGTTAAGTCAAGGACCAAAGTTTCCAACACATGGATCATTGGCAAAGTCTCTTTCCCATGTGAGGCTCAGAGGAATGGAAAAGCCTGAGTGGAGATGTTGCCAATGAGTGCAGAAAATGTCCACAATACCTTTCTGCTCACAGATGTTTACTTTCTGAAGACTGTTTCCTACAGAGACTGTTCCCACCGAGATGACATAAACCTGCATTCTTGTTTATCTGTATACAATAGCCCTGCCCCTTGTTTAGGAGTATATAATAATCCTGCCTCCTTACTCAATCATATATAATAAAAATAGTGAGCTTTGGTGATACAGCAGCTTATCCATCAGCCTAGCCCACTGTATTGCAGCTTTTCTGTTCATTGTTTGTCCTTTAATCATTGCCTTGATGCCCTAGTCAGGTAAGTCCCTAGAGCTATGCAGGACATGGCGTACCATAACCAAGGTAAGTTATAAAAGGAACAGTGTATTTGGGCTTATGGTTCCAGAGGGTTAGAGTCCGGGATGTCAGAGCAAAAGCATCTGACTCAGGAGCTGGAGGCTGAGTGCTCACATATTGAAATGAAATCACAAAGCAGAGAAAGTGAACTGTGAAGGGGGCGAAGCTTTGAGATCTCAAAGTCTGCCCCAAGTAACATACTTCCTCCAGAAAGATCGTATCTCCTAGAACTCCCCAGACAGTGTTCAAATGTGAAAGTTTAGGGGGAACATTTTCATTGAAAATACCACAGCTTCAAACTTGTCAGGGGAGACGCCTACATATGTAAGCCCAGGAGGTACAACCCAAAAAGGTTATTGCTTTTAGACATTACATTTTCTTCTGAAAGGCAGTGTGCATACATTTAAGTATTTCACTTCATGTATATATATATTGAAATGTAAAGAATTCTTCAAAATTATACTGAACAGATCTCATCTTCTCACTAAACAGAAGTCTAGCAACACTCTAGAAGCTTCTGTGTAGTCTTTCTGTGAGCATACATCTTCAAACACAAACTTCTTCCCACAGGCAATGCTTTCTCATGAGCATGGTGGATATTTTCTGGATCATCTGCAATTTTATCATCTACGCTTATAGCTCTCAGCAATGATTTCTCTTCTCTTTCTTTCTCCCCTTTCTCCTCTCCTGTCTCTCAATCTGTTTCTCTCCCTCCCAGTCACCTTTCTTTCTCAATGCCTCTAATCTCTCTCTCTCCTCTCCTCTCCTCCCCTCCCCTCCCCTCCTCTCCCTTTCCTCCCCTCCACTCCCCTCCTTTTCTCTTCTTCCTTCTCTACCCTATTCCTTATATCTATTTCTTTCCTCTCTGTCTCCATTTTTCATCCCCTTTCTCATCCTTTATCCCTTCTCTCCATTCCTTTTCATTTTCTTCTTGCTCTCCATCTACCCTATCATTTACAGTCTTTGACATTAGAGACTATGATATTATTTCCCATTAAATTCTTACTTGAACCAAGTCTCACAACTTTTGGTTGATATATGCCACTCCCAATGTACATTGTTTCTTATTTCATATTTGTTCCAGCAAATTCCTTCCCACTAATTTTGTTCCCCAACCACTCTTTATTTACAGACTTCTACCTGGGGGTACTTTCTTGGTGTATTTTCTATCATGGTGTGATTTCTTCCTTTCTTGAATTGTGTTATTACATAATCTAGCTAATATGGTTTCCTCACCTCATTGTGTAATCCATTTCTTAATAGTAAAGGTCTTAAGGAGGTTCCTACTGCTATTAATAGTTTATTTATTATTAATTTACGCAATCAACACACAACTGTTAAAGAAACAGTGTGACCAATATAGGTTCTGCATGCCTTCTGATTGTACATAGACTATAATCCTGCAAATTCAAACACTATTCAAAACAAGTACATCTATACTGACTGTGTGCATACTTGTTCTTGTCATTCCCTAGACAAAGCAGTGTAACATCTATTTAAACGCCATTTTACATTGTGTTGTACACACAATGTAAGAAATATTAAGACTATGTTTTAAAGTATATTGGATGATGAACATGAATAGGCTGAACGCAACTACAGTGGCCTTTTATCTAAAGGACTTGCAGATCTATAGATTGTGGCGTGCACATGGGTCTTAGAACCACATTTCACAGATACAAAGATTTTATTGAATGTAGCAGAAACTAAATTTTGCAAAGTCGCTGCCATTGTGAGCCTCATATTCTGGAGTATATAGACAAATAGCAAAAAAAAAAAAGGAGTAAATATGGTCATGTCAGATTATAATAGACATCTTGAAGGAATAGGTAAGGGTGATGAGAAAGGGATGTTTCCTGGGATCTCAGATGATTTTTACCAGAAAGGTGAGATGGCTCAGTAGATAATGGAAAGAATCCACTCCACAAATTTGTCTTCTGACTTCTATCCATCAAACCACCCATCCATCCATGCATGCATACATAATGCATACATACATACAATCATACATACAAACAAGCATACATACACTGAGACATATGCTCATGTGTACATGCTCACACTAAATGAGTGTAATTTTTTAAATTCAGAATTTTGAAAAGCACATAGGGCTCTAAATCTTCAGTAAGATAGGACAGGTAGTACAAGACTTGGGGAGGAGAAAAGCTTGGAGCTGAGGGAGTGAGGAAAGAGGTAGGGGCTAAGAGGACAGGAAATGGTGTTCAATTTATACACAAGACTGCATGGGCCTTGCTAATGAACTTAAGGGGTTTTTTCTCTTTTTCTTTTGTCTTAATGGAAAGAATCCACTAGACTGAACTGAATACTACTATAACGTAACAAAATAGAATGGATCTGTATTTACTTATTTAGGAGTTCTCCTCTGTATTGTCTTTGAACTTTTAAGGTACATGTCTGTCCCATAATTAGATGACCAGCTTCCTCTCTAAAGTTGTTGCTAATGTTGTTGGAAACCATGGTGGATGGCATTTTAAGGCTATAATTGTACTTACACTTTTATTTTAGTTTTTAACAGTGTTAAACTTTTCTGAGAGCTCTGAGTATACTTGAAAACCCATCAATTCTGTAAAGTTTCAATTGGACACCTGAAGTACCTTTGTGCAGTTATTACACCATCAACAAACACAACCTGCCTCACAAGCAACGGTGAGAAGTGCCAAAACACTCGTTAGCTGTTCAAAATCTAAAGTGTGTCTTCTTTATGATTGGGGGTGACTTGATGAGAGTTGAATTCCCACTGACCTCTCCTGTTTCTCTCAAAACAAAGCTTGCAGAGCCCGAAGAAGAGCTGAGGGTTCTGATGAAAACTGACAGAAGGAGCCATTGCCTCCCCAGCTAAATTCCCAAGGACTTTGTGTATCATCTCCATACAGCATATGCTTCTGAGATTCTTTAAACATGTGCGGCAACTGTCAAGAAGTGAAAATGAACCCAACCAAATTTATCAGTGCATACAAAATAAGACATGAATGTATAAGGTGGGGAGAGGGCTCTGTTAATAATAAAAAGGTGTCTTTTGTTTGTTTCATTTTTTGTCTCTCTGTCTTTTTAAATAATTTTTTGACAACTGACAGCATGCATTTAGCCCTGCGTACTACTTGATGTGGTTGATGTTTTGGTTGTTCTTTGTATCCAAATAAGCAACAAAGTGCTGAAAGAATGGTCTGTAGCTTTGTGAAACCAGCAGGCTGGAAGTAGGCCTTTAGGGGCTGCTTTCAGGCCAGGTGTCTCTGTATCTGAATGGTATGTGTATATGTCTCTCTTTCTTTCTCTGCATGTGTGTGTGTATGTGTGTGTGTGTGTGTGTGTGTGTGTGTGTGTGTGTGTGTGTATGAGAAAGACTCTTACATTAGGATGTTCCCTGAAGACAATGCCTTTTGCTGTCTCGTTCACCATTCTATCCCTAGCAACTAGTGCAATGCCAGAAAAATGTTGATTTTTAACAATGAAAAGTAACTACCAGACAATTGTAAGACTAGCATTTCCTCTCAAATCCCATATCTTAGAAGTATTTTTAAAATTATTTTGCAAGCATCCTCTGACCCATTTGTTTTCAGACTACTCTTAGAGCAATGAGTCACTGACATCTCTGGAAGGGTCAAGTGAGCAGCTATGTGGTTGGTTGAGCCATTTAAGTATAATCCATTTGTAAGTCATTTTGATGAGTGTAACTTGTGCACTTAAAGGGAGCACTCCCTTTTCAAAATCCGGCTCATTAGCAACTTTGAGGACTAATGGGGTGTGATCAGAGTATTAGTGTCCTGCCCTGAGGCGGGAAAGATTTGTGCCTCTGTGAAGTAAGGAATCCCAAGTTGTTAGCATCAATCTTCCCATCCAAACATGGTTATATCCAGACACACACACACAAACACATACACACACACATGTACACAGATGTATATGTGTGTGTGTGTGTGTGTGTGTGTGTGTGTGTGTGTGTGTGTGTGTGTGTGTGTAGAGAGAGAGAGAGAGACAGAGACAGAAATAGATTAGATTAATAGATCGTAGATAGATGGATAGATAGATAGATATAGGTATATAGAAAAATATAGATTAGATAGATATATGATAGATAATTGATAAATAGATAGATGATGGATAGATATAGGTATATAGAAAATATAGATTAGATAGATATATAATAGATAGATAGATAGATAATAGATGTAACTATACACAGACACACAGATGCACAAAGACACAGACACAGACACAGAGAGGGGCAGAGAGAGAGAGAGGGAGGGCGAGAGAGAGAGAGAGAGAGAGAAGAGAGAAAGTTCACACAGAAATAAATTCATGGGACAGTTGTATTTAAGGCTTACAGAGGATGCCAGGGTGAGGATGAGATAGTAAAACAAGGAAATGTAATAATCAAAGAGCAGGCATAGCATTTGACAAAATTTAGTTAACACAATTTTTTTTTATGTTTTTGAGGAAGACGTCTCTTTTGTGTAGAGAGTTGAAGTGAAATCATCTAGTTGCAAAAATGTAGAGTTGGGAAGACGAGAGCCTTCCAAACCAAAGGGATGGCAGAACTGGAGGTTAGAAAGACTGTAGTTTTTTTCCTCTAAAAAATGTGCATTTATCTATTAATCTGCTATCTATCATCTATCTGTCATCATCTATCTATTTATCATCTATCTATATATCTAACTATCATCCATCTATCAATCATCTATCTATCTATCATCTGTCTTTGGTATGTACATGCATGTATGCCATAACACATGTGGAGGTCAAAAGACTTGCTAAAGTCAGTTTTCTTCTTCAACCATGTGGGATATGAGGATCAAGCTCAGGTCATCAGACTTGGTGGAAAGCTTCTTCACCTGCTTGTTGGCCCTGGATGTGTTTTCTAAGCATCAAAAATATTCTCAGGTGGTTGGTTCATGAGAGAAGGGGAGAGTGCTGTATGATGAGTAGAAGGTCTTATTTACAGAGACCTCTTAGCCATAAGAAAATGTATGGATTTATTCTAACAACTGCTATGTTCAGCTACTGAAAGGTTTTGAGTAGGAAGGGTACACTCACACTAATAATTTGGAAAGCATGAATATTTCCTTCTTCTCCAGTGTGTGGGGCCCCCACATATCAACCCCCTCAGTTTTTCGGTCACATGAGGGCTAAGAGTTTCCTCTTGCTCTGAGGCCTGACGTGGCAGCCCAGCTAAAGTAAAGTGTCCCAGTAATAGGTCATAAAGTCCATCCCTGAGACTGCCCCCTACCACTTGCTAAGGGATCTGTATGATGTCGAAGTTGCCTATCATCTATATTTGTATGGGGGATATAGGTCTCTAGGTTTAGTCTAAGCTTTTTTCTTCTTCCTTTTTTTTTGTTAGTGTTTCAGTCCCTGTAAGCCTCTAGGGGCCTAGGTTGGTTGGTTCTTTTGATCTTCATGTGTTGATCTTGACTCCTCCAGGTCTCTCTATTCCTCCTCCTTCTCTTATATAGGGCTCCTAGAGCTCCAACTAATGTTTAACTGTGTGTCTCAGTCTTTGTTTTGCTCTACTGCTGGGTGGAATTTCTAGGATAGTTATGCTAGGTTTCTATTCCTTTGAGTCTGTGGGTTGTTGGATCCTTATCCTGTACTATATATCTAAAATCCAGTTATAAATGATTCATGCTATGTGTATCTTTCTGGGTCTGGGTTAGCTCACTCAGGATGAGTTTTTCTAGTTCCATCCATTTGGTAGCAATTTACATAATTTTCTTGTTTCTGATAGCTGAGTAGTATTCCAGTGTGTAAATGTACCACAGATTTTTTTTTTATTCATTCTTTGGTTGAAGGGCATCTGGGTTGTTTCCAACTACTAGCTATTACAAATAAAGCTGTCATGAACATACTTGAGCCAATGCCCTTGCAGTTTGGTGAAGGATCTGTTGAAAAAATGATCAGGAGTACTATAGCTGGGTGTTGAAATAGAGCCATTTGCAGCTTTCTGAGGTATTGCCATGTTGATTTCAAAAGTTGTTGTACAAGTTTGCATGCCCATCAGCAATGGAGGAGTGTTCCCCTTTTTCCACATCTTCGCTAGCATGTGCTATCACTTGAGGGTTTTTTTAGACTTTAAAATTGATGTCTTTTTTTTTAATGCTTATTTATTGCTTCAAGTTAGATCTCCATCACAGTTCCCTCTTTTCACCCCTCCCAGTTCCATCCTCTCAATATCTCCTCCCTCTCCCACCCATCCCACTCCTCCGGTGGGTGTGGAATG
The DNA here is from genome assembly GCA_907164525.1 of Lophiomys imhausi. Lineage (NCBI taxonomy): Eukaryota > Metazoa > Chordata > Mammalia > Rodentia > Muridae > Lophiomys > Lophiomys imhausi. The sequence goes on from CAJQZJ010032746.1 coordinate 3,698,330, forward strand.
TCCTTACATATCAGCCCCTCTTAGTTCAGTGGTCTTATGATGGCTAAGAGCTTCTTCTTGCACTGGGGGCCTACATGGCAGCACCCCTAGGGCAAATTGTCCCATTAATAGGTAGTAGAGTCTATGTTCCTGATCCTTTTGGTGTGTTGGTTGTAGGATAGTTATTCTGTGCTACATGGCTAAAATCCAATTATAAGTGAGTAGATGCCATGTGCATCTTTCTGAGTCTGGGTTAGCTCACTCAGGATGAGCTTTTCTAGTTCCATCCATTTGGCTGCAATTGCATGATTTCCTTGTTTCTGATAGCTGAGTAGTATTCCATTGTGTAAATGTACCAATTTTTTTTTTTTATCCATTTGCCAGTTGAGGGACATCTGAATTGTTTCCAGTTTCTAGCTATTACAAATAAGGCTACTATGAACACAGATGAAGATATGTCCTTGTAGTTTGGTGAGGAATTTTTGGATGTATACCCAGAAGTGGTAAGGCTGGGTTTTGAGGTAGGGCTATTCCAAGTTTTCTAAGATATCGCCAGACTAATTTCCATAGTGGTTGTACAAGCTTGCACTCCCACCAGCAATGGAGGAGGGTTCCCCTTTCTTCACAACCTCATCAGCATGTGCTGTCATTTGAGTTTTTGATCTTAGCCATTCTGACAGGTGTGAGACGGAATCTCAGAGTTGTCTTGAGTTGCATTTCTCTGATGATTAAGGATGCTGTGCACTTCTTCAAGTGTCTCTCAGCCATTAGGGATTCCTCCTTTGTGAATTCTCTTTTTAGCTCTGTTCCCCATTTTTTTTTTATTGGACTGTTTGGTTTCTTGGCATTTCATTTCTTGACTTCTTTGTATATTTTGGATATTAGTGTTCTGTCAGATGTGGGGTTGGTGAAGATTTTTTTCCCAATCTGTAGGGTGCCGTTTTGTTAGAATGACAGTGTCTTTTGCCTTATAGAAGCTTTTCAGTTTCATGAGGTCCCATTTATTGATTGTTGGTATTAGAGCCTGAGCTGTTGGTGTTCTGTTCAGGAAGTTGTCACCTGTACTGATGAGTTCAAGGGTTTTACCCACTTTCTCTTCTAATAGATTTAGTGTGTCAGGCCTTATGTTAAGGTCTTTGATCCACTTGGACTTAAGTTTTGTGTAAGGTGATAAGTATGGGTCTAATTTCATTCTTTTACATCGACCAGCAGTTAGACCACCATTTGTTGAAGATTCTGTCCTTTTTCCATTATACAGTTTTGGCTTCTTTGTCAAAAATTAAGTCACTATAGGTGTGTGCATTCATTTCTGGGTGTTCAATTCTATTCCATTGATCCACTGGACTGTTTCTTTACCAGTACCATGCTGTTTTTACTACTATCGCTCTGTAGTACCTCTTGAAATCTGGGATGGTGATGCCTCCAGATGTTTTCTTTTCTTTTTTACAGGATTGATTTAGCTATTCTGGGTTTTTAGTTATTCCATAGAAAGTTGAGAATTGCTTTTTCCAGGTCTATAAAGATTTGTGGTGGTATTTTGATAGGAATTGCATTCAATATGTATATTGCTTTTGGCAGGATGGCCACTTATACTATGTTAATCCTACCTATCCATGAGCATGGGAGATCTTTCCATCTTCTGATGTCCTGTTCAATTTCTTTCTTCAAATAGTTGAAGTTCTTGCCATACAGGTCTTTCACTTGCTTGGTTAGAGTTACCCCCAGGTATTTTATATTGTTTGTGGCTATTGTGAAAGGTGTTGTTTCCCTAATTTCTTTCTCAGTCCATTTATTTTTAGTATAAAGAGGGGCTTTTGATTTTTTTGAATTAATTTTGTATCCAGTACCTTTGCTGACAAAATCCAACACTCCTTCATGTTTAAAGTCCTGGAGAGAATGGTCATACAAGGACCATACTTAGAAATAATAAAGGTGATATTCAGCAAGCCAGACACCAGCATCAAATTAAATGGAGAGAAACTTAAAGCATTTTTTCTAAACTCAAGGACAAGGCAAGCATGCCCACTTTCATCATATCTCTTCAACATATTACTTGAAGTTCCTGCTAGAGCAATAAGACAACTAAAGGAGATCAAGGGGATACAAATTGGAAACAAAGAAGTCAAATTATCCCTATTTGCAGACAATATGATAGTATACATAAGCAACCCCAAAAATTCCACCAGAGAATTCTTACTGCTGAGCATTTCTTCAAGAGTCTCTTGGCTGTTAGTGGTTCCTTTTGTGTGAGTGTGTGTGTGTGTGTGTGTGTGTGTGTGTGTGTGTGTGTGTGTGTGTG
>CAJQZJ010032746.1:3713979-3801301 GCA_907164525.1 Lophiomys imhausi
TATATATATATATATATATATATATATATATATATATATATATATATGAGGGATGAGGGTTTGGAGGGAGGAAAGAGAAAAGAGAAATGATGTAATTATAGTATAATCTCAAAAAATAAAAGAAATAATTTTAGAAAGAAGATGTGAAGACTAGAGAGACTCAGTGGCTAAAAGCATGTGCTACTCTCTCAGAGGACCAATTCTCAGCACCCATATCAGGGAAATCACAGCTACATATAATTTTAGTTCCAAGGAATCTGTTGTTGGACTCTATGGGACCCTGCACATAAGTGGCATACACACACACACACACACACACACACACACACACACACACACACACTAAAATAAAAATAAACTTAAAAATGACCTTCTACTAAGTTCCACATGTTAAAGCATCAACCAAATCACAATAGCATGACTATAGAAACCAGATATCTCGTTGGCTTTGGAGCATTCCTGATTCAAAATATAATGCACAGGTTTGTAATCATGGCCCAGTGATCTTTTCCTGTCTGTCTGCCTTTCTCAGTCTCCATCTGTACCAGCCCCAACTCCTTTCCATTCCATCACCGTATAACTTTTCTTGTTGTTTGTTTTGAGGCAATAGCACTGGCTATCCTGGAATTCACTCTGAAAAACAGGCTGGCACCAAGATTGCCTAGATCCTTCTTCCTCAAGTATAAGCAGTATCATTTTTAATAAAAGGATTTACTTCATGTTCTGAAACTAGAATCCAGAAGGCAATATTCACAAATGGTCAGCATACTTCCAACTACCCAGTAGTGTGACCCACACCCAACACTGAAGCTTCCAGCACTTTCCAAAGTGTCATAACAAAAAGGCACAGTTACAGAAGACAAGGTCAAATGGGGGGGACATATAGTCAATGCAAGAATTTTATAGGATGGTCGTGCTGTAAAACTTTACTGTCACCAATTTGTAATTTTAGATTTCCCAAGTAATACATCTTACCCAAATGTAATGAAATTTAAAAATGAAATAATTAATGCCCCAGCCCATAGTGGGAGTCAAATCCTGTGCAGAGGGAGCCTTCAGAGTAAAAAAAAAAAAATATTGAAAATATGAATAAATCATAACTGATTTTTCCTACTAATTAATCATTATATTCGGAGACCTCTCTGGTAAAAGAGTAGTGGTTAACGATTCATAAAAACTTCTTTTAAGTTCAGAACTGTCAGATTCTAATTCTATGCTCATTATAATCCTCATCTCAGTCATTCTACTGTAAATTATGTTCAAAACACCTGATTTGTTAAACATGAATTAAATGGAAATGTAAGATCTATTTTCCTAATAGAGGTCACCCAACTGTTCCTGCAAAGGGCCATGTAGTAAATACTTTAGGTTTTAAGGCTATATGGTGTCTATCAACTGTCTACCTCTACTTTGGTAACTCCAAAGCAGCAACAAAGATGTGCTAATCGAACTATGTGTTTTGCATAACTGCATATTCTCAAACAGTAATGATTTTGATTTATTGACCCCCTTTCTGTATCTAATTTAGAAGTTTGGAGATGGTGTTTGATCCTGAAAAATATGTATCACAATTTTAATGGGATACAAAAAATCTTGGAATGGAGAGATGCCTGAGTTAGTAAAGTTGCTGCTGCTCAAGGTGAGGATGTGAGCTGGAATTCCTAGCACCACATGAAATGCCAGGTCCCAGGATATATGCATGGAATCCCAACAGGGGGGTATACAGAGACAGAAGATTCCCTGGGGCTTGCAGGTAAGTTTGTTGAATTCCAGGTTCACTGAGAGACTCTGTTTGAAAACAAACAAACAAACAAACAAATCAAGTGGACACTGATTGAAGTGCACATGTGTGAGTGCTTGTATGCATGGGTATGTGCACAGACACACATGCACACATACCCACAGCCACCACCACCACCACCAGAACCACCATGCACAAGAATGCACGTGAAAATCTTTGTATATAAGTCATAGGAATATTTTTCCTAGTCATCCATATATTTTTATAAATATATATGAACATATATGAATATAATCACACACACATGTCAGTTCACATGCATGCATGAACTGACATATAGGTGTGTGTCAGTTGACACATATGTGATGGAGGAACACATATAAATATATGACTTATGTATATATATATTTCATTTTTCCTTCAGTGCAATTCTAGAAATCTACTTATTCTTATATAGCAAAGAAACAAGTTCTAGTTCTCTTCAAGGGTCAGCCTGCTCTATAGGGGAATAGAAGCAATTGCAATTGGAAAAGCAAATATTCTTTCTTACCAAACTTTTATAATAGAAAGTGGAGAAATAAAAACTTCATTAACAGCCAAAACTGAGCCTTGGATGCTCATTGATTTTGAAGGCACAAAATAGGTGGAAAAAAATGAACACATCAATCTTTCAGAAGCAATGTACCTCTCTGCAAATGAAGTTAACTTTCAATTTCACCCCCTTTTTCTCTTCATCCACGGCAGAGACACCAAAAATCAGCCTTCTCTGAGTTAGACTGCATTAGGGCACTAAGATTCTTGGGATATAGATTCTTAGCGAAATGACAACTACATTGTGAGCTATAGAGGATATAGCGTATGATCCCCAGGGAAGAGTACTAAGTAGACAGGAGGCAAACAGCTGTGAGCTGTCTGTTTCAGCACCTGTCCTCCTGAGATGCTTAATAAAATAGCCCACAATGCATTACTCTCTCATCAGTGCCAACCGGCATTTGTGGAGAGATAAATAAAGCTATTTTCCAAAATGGGAAATATTCTGGTGTGCTTGTATTGAAATGACAGTTTCTTTATGGGATAGAAGACGGGCAGGAACATACCAGCCAGGTAGCTGCCCCTGAGCCTACCGCCAGTAGAAGGTCTCTAATGAGATTCCAAATTAGATTGCTGAACCTCAAAGACAAGGTGCTTCACATCGGTGAGATGTTCAGCTTGACTTTATAATGAGTTCACCGAGCAGAATGAACCACATTTGAAATCAAATACTTTGCGTGCAGGATGAAATAAGTGGGGATCAATCATAGTCAGGGAGATAGCAATTGCTCAGAACGTAATGATATACTGAGCTAAGGGAAGAAAAGATAGTGTGGAGAAAGTGCACGAAAGAGCCATATCATGGCTAACATAAATGGACATCTTCCGTGGAAGGACAGAGCTGTATCTCTTAGCTTGTGGAGAGGACATCTGTCAAGGGAAAGACAGTGAGAAGGATAAAAGGTTCCCATTGTCTATCAAAACAAATCAAGTGGGAAGTTGCCATAAACATTACCATCTGAGGAAGTATTTTTCTGGTTTTAGTTTCCTTACAGCTTTTACCTTGGTGGCAGCCTTGTGGAACTAAACAAATACTCCTTTGTAACAAAATTGTTTGCTTTTGAATGCACTTTAGATTCTACATGGAGGCTACTTGCAGCACAGGTGAGAGTTAGCAAAGGCCTAGGACAAGTCTTTGAAGAACTTCCTTCCCTGAAAATGGCCAGAGCAATATAGAGTCATGCAGAGGCTCCCAGAACCCTGTACCTGACTGCACAGTCACTCCAAGAACCCATGACAAGCCGGCAGGGTCACCCCTGCAATAACCCAACAGCTTTCATCCCAGACACATTGGCATGATTAGTGTTTCTGCCAGGGCTAGGGTCCTCCTGAGGTAGGGATTATCAGATGGAAACAATCAGGGGTGCTCCAGGTGACCCTTTCTCTGAACCAATATTGTTACCTGCATCACTGTCTAGTGGGGAAATGTCACTGGAGGCCTCATTAACTGCAGACAGTAGAGAGGCTCACAGTGTAACTTCTGGCCTTTCCTCAGGATTTGAAGTTTATATTAGAGAAAGAAGAAAAAGACAGATGTCATGACTTGTCTGTTTCTTTTTCATCCCGCAGCTGTCACTCACAGGGAACAAAACAGAATAAAGGGTAAAATGGGAGCCTGGTGAGTGGCCTGGCCTGAGAGGTCAGACTGGTTTGTTGAAGTCATTGTTTTTACTGAAAAGGACAATGACCTGGTGTCTTTCTCCCCACCTTCCTTTTGAAGATTCTCTTGGATATGATGCAGCTATTTTGCTGTGAAGCCTCGTCCAGGTCCCCATAGTACCATGCTGTGTCAGTGCTGGGGATGGCCCTGCTGCTGGCCTCAAGCTTCCTCTGGAACCCTCTAGAATACATTCTGGGAAGTCATAGGGGAGTGGGTCTCATGCCTTCTGTCCCTAGATGTGTCTGTTAATGATAGTGTTCTGCTTTGAGGGGAGAGAGAAGCTACCCTCTTAGTGTCCCTTTTTCCCTTGGTAAAGTTACAGGTGCCCAGCTTGTGAGTAGACTCAAATTCGAAGTGATAAGAGGGACAGTTTTGGGTTCAACTCAGCAAAAGACATATGTAGCAAAGCAAAGTAATGACCGTGTATGGGATGATCCTCCTGGGAAAGGTACCTTAAAAGCTATCACAACAAATAACTTGCTTGTACCATCTCCTAACACTGGTACTCTAAAGATAAAGAGCTACCCAGTGAGAAGGATGGTTGGTGTTATAGATTATATATGTGTATATGTTACATACATAAAAGGACACACACACAAATATGGGCACACACACAGAAAGGGAGAGAGAAACATAAGGACACATACATGCACATGCACACACACACAAACACACACAGAGATATGTACTTGTACATGCACATACACATACACATGTGTTCTTTCACCTTTGTTCTTATAGAGACAAGGGCGGTAAGGACTCTCATTAGGACAAGTACAAATTGATTCAGAGTGTTCAAGGGCAAACCATTACAAAAGGAACTGTTGTTCTGCTATCTGTCTCCCTCTCCTTGGCTTTTAAATTTACTCCTCTCCATTTTGTTGAATTTTTTCCTTATTCTTAAACTCTCTTAGGAAAAATTCTGTGCAGTTTCCTAAGTTGAATCTCATTTTGTTATTCCAGCCCATATTCTGATTCCTAGGGGAAAGACATAGCCAGAATTCTTATGTGTATGCTTGATAAAGCATTTATAAAAAGAGACAATGAGTCAGAGACCAACAGAGACACCAAGAATATCCAGCATAGACATATAACACCACCAATATGCCATCTCAAAGGAAGCATTGCCATTAATATGCTGAGGATGAGAATCCTTGTCTGATGGTCAGGCAGGTGGCAGCGTTTACTGGGTACCTGCAGGGCTGTAGACAACTGTCCCAATCACAGTGGGGGAATTACAGGGAAACAAGCAGTCGAATAAAAATGGACAAACAGTACTGGAAACATACAGAAAAATACTTATACCCAGAGACATATGTAAATCAACACAATGCTATCTGCATGCTAAGGATGTTGTTGCAGAGACAGAAGCTACTGGAGTCCACCAAGGATTGTCCCTCAGGCCTTATTGAGTAGAAAGCCCTTGAGTAACTACATGAACTTGCAGAAAAAAATGACTGAAGAAAGTTATTCAGCATGTCAGAGCAGCGAGGCAGTGGGACACTACATGACTTCCTTGAGTTCAGAGTTTCCTGATCCAGTTGCCCCTGTACCGCAGTCCTCTCCTTTGCATAGTCTATCGTAGCTTGATAGAGGCTTTTGGGGGGAAGTTGGGGGAGAAAAAAGGCCCATATTTCTGTCTGAAAATTTAAGAAATTAAAACCTAAGTGTTCAGAATCTTCTACCTTATTTATATGAAGAATTTTACTTCCCTCTGCCAACATATATTCAATATGAGCAAATTTTGCTATGCCATCATATTTTCTTGCCCTTTTGACTTTGATAGGTGGTCTAAAAACTGCCTCGTGACTGAGAAACAATATCCACAGACATGATGATGCTGTCTCACGCTCACAATAACCTTCTTGACTGTGAACTTGGTATACTATGTGCTTAGTTGCAGCCATTGTGTCTTTGATAAACCTTTAGAGCTCTTTAGGATATGAGATAATTGTTTAACTCTAGCTCTTCTGTCTCTCCGGTGTCCAGCATATTAGAAGGAAAACAGCATTATCTGAATACCTTTAATTTTTCCCCTTCACATTCTTTCTTCTGAGTATGAAGAAAACACTTAAACATTTAGCTCCTTTATGTCACTCCCATCTTCTGGTCACATCCCTTATATGTCAGGAAGAGGGTGTATTAGAAATGTTTATATTGCTATGACAATGCACTAGAGAAAAATAAACTTAAATGGAAAAATTGTTCATTTGAACTCATGGTTTCAGAAGTTTGTGTCCATACTCAATTGGTCCTATTACTTTTTAGCATTGTGGGCTAAGAGTACCATGATTGAGTATACCTATTAGACTGAAGAGAAACAAGAAAAGGTGTCAATGTCCTAATGTCCCTTTAAAGGGAACTCCTCCCATGAACCAATTTGATTCTGCTAGATACTACCTCCTACAATTCCACCACCTCCCAAGAATGCCACAGGCTGATGACCCAATCTTTAACCCATACAATCTTCGGGGCATTTAACATACAAGCCATAATAGAATCCTCTGATTCATGTTGCTGTTACTAAAGTCCTCATTCTTTTTGAGGGACGAATATTGCCAAAATAATTTCCCAGATGTGATGAAGTAATTTTTGCAAGGTTAAAATACTGATAGTCTAGGAGGAGATCAGTCTAGGTTCCTTCATTACTTTTTAATTACTCCAGCAATCCTCACTGGGAGTGACTTACAGTCTTTTCCCAGGGGACATTTGGCAGGATATGAAGTAGCTACCATAGTCAGAAGTCTGGAATGTCCCCAAACATCCTTCAATAAATGGGATTTATCAAACTGGATCTTTCGTTGGATGAGACCCTGACATACCTTTACAAATGTGATTCATTCTTGAGCAATTTGGTTCATCTAGAAGGAAAAGAATAGATATTCCACAGCTTAAGAAATGAATATTGGTTTTTCAGAATAATTTTTTATTCTTAGCTTCTCCTCCTAATCAATTTTCAAGATACGGTCTGTATCAAGATCAACAAACTTTCGTGTAAGGTAGTAAATGTTTTAGGTTCTCGGTGCTTAGGTAAAATTGAGGGTTCTTAAAAGAGGGCAGATAAAGTTCTTGTGTTTCATCTTGAGCTGCATTTCTCTAATGATTAAGGATGCTGAGCATTTCTTCAAGTGTCTCTCGGCCATTAGGGATGCCTCCTTTGTGAATTCTCAGTTTAGCTCTGTTCCCCATTTTTTGATTGGATTATTTGGTTTCTTGGCATTTAATTTCCTGAGTTCTTTGTACATTTTGGATATTAGCCCTCTGTCAGATGTGAGGTTGGTGAAGATCTTTTCACAATCTGTAGGTTGCCGTTTTGTTGGAATGACTGTGTCTTTTGCCTTACAGAAGCTTTTCAGTTTCATGAGGTCCCATTTATTGATTGTTGATCTCAGGTCCTGAGCTGTTGGTGTTCTGTTGAGGAAGTTGTCACCTGTGACAATGAGTTCGAAGATTTTTCCCACTTTTTCTTCTAGTAGATTAAGTGTGTCAGGCTTTATGTTAAGGAATTTCATGCACTTGGACTTAAGTTTTGTGTAAGGTGATAAGTATGGGTCTAATTTCATTCTTTTACATGTCGACATCCAGTTAGACCAGCACCACAAGATGACTCTGATATTCCATCTCACACCTGTTAGAATGGCTAAAATCTATAACTTAAATGACAGCACATGCTGGCGAGGTTGTGGAGAAGGAACACTCTTTCATTGCTGGTGAGAGTGTAAGCTTGTACAACCACCATGGAAATCAGTCTGGAGATATCTTAGAAAACTTGGAATAGCTGTACTTCAAGACCCAGTCATACCACTTCTGGGTATACATCCAAATGATTCCTTACCAAACCACAAGGACGTTTCCTCATCTAGGTTCATAGCAGCCTTATTTGTAATAGCTAGAAACTGGAAACAACCCAATGTCCCTCAACCGAAGAATGGATTAAAAAACTGTGGTACATCTATATGATGGAATACTACTCAGCTATCAGAAACAATGAAATCATGCAATTTGCAGCCAAATGGATGGAACTAGAGAAGCTCATCCTGAGTGAGCTAACCCAGACTCAGAAGGACGCGCATGGCATCTATTCACTTATAGTCATTTTTTAGCCATATAGTACAGGATAACTATACTACAACCAATGCACCAAAGGGAAGATGGACATAGACTTTTTTCCTGTCAAGAAGATACTTTGCCCTAGTGGTGTTGCCTTGTAGGCCCCCAATGTATGAGGAAGTTCTTGGCCCTCATATGACTGCTGAACTGGGGTGGGGGACTGTTATGTAGGGACACTCCACTCCAGAAGAGTGGGATGGAAGGGATAGGGGGTAGAGGGTGAGGGGGCGGGTTTGGGAGGGTGAAAAGAGGACACAATGATGGAGATGCAACCTGAAGTAATAAATAAACATAAAAAACTTCTTGTGTTTCCCATTAAGTTTGTAGAATGTGTGAAATCCAAAGTGGTAGGAATTATTGTTATCTGTATATACTCTGGAGAAATGATCACTGGTTCAAAGTGAAGTGCTTGTAGTGAGGTGATCCTAGCAATGAGATTCCAGTATTATGTTAATAGGGAAGCTCTCAGTACTCCAATGGCCATGAGTACTGTATGCTGGAGAGGTAGCTGCTAAGCTGGAGAAAGGAACACAAGACACCAGTGGGTGCCGGCCTCTGTCTATATGCCACATAATATTAGTTTAACAGACTTTAGAACAATAGGAATCTGGGTCCTGGGCTTTCATTCCCTGATTATTACCAGCTTGGATTTGATATTTCACTACCTTCCTCTGTGTGTTTGCCAGCTGCCTTTCCTCTGAGAGAATTATTTAATCTCAAATCAAGGAAATTTCCTGATGTTGTAATAGGTATTTAGCAACATCAAAGTTTAAGTTAAACATGACAAAAATTACATTTAAATGTTATTTTCTAAGTGGAATCAGCCTGTTTGAATTTCTCATGTAAATAAAGCTTTGCATTTCTAGCTCTTGAGGTACAATTTGAGTCATTGAAAGATGTCTGCATTCAGATGGAGTACTGCTTTAACCAAACAAAGCAAAACAAAAAGTCTTTTAGACTAGAAGGCACAAACTCCTCTCCACTCCTTAAACTTGTGCATTTACAGCGAAAATATTGGTCTGATATAATTGGCAGAATGGTTATGAATGCGTAAGTAGATTAAACACCTCATATACTTTATGTAAAAAAGTAATTAGGTAAATATGAAAGGCTCATTCCCAGTCCCTGTATTAATTACTTATATTTTTTATATGAACAAATATGTGATGAGAGGCAACAAGAAGGAAGGTTTAATTCAGATCAAGAAGGGATCTATCCATCATGGTGGGGAAGGCACGGTGGCAGGATTGTGAGACACCTGGATTCATCACAGTCGTAGTAAGGAAACAGAGAGTAGACAGGAAGGCCAGTGAAGGCTATCAGCCCTAAATGCCCAGTCCTAGTGACTCCTTCCTCCAGCTTCTAAAAGGTATTACAGTCTTCCATGATTACTTTCCTAGCTGCGGACCATGTTCAAACATATGACTCTGTGGGGAATATTTCAATATTCAAGGCATAGCATCTTCTCTTCTGTGTTCTTGCAGAAAAAAATAATTCTTCCTTTTCTACACATTCCTTTATTCAACCTTACCATTCCATTGGGGCCTTTGATCAGATTTATGCTTAATTTCCTTGAAAGTAATAAAGTAATACTTTTCTGTCTTAAAGTAGTTTTCCCTCCTTTGGAAACACCATTGTAAATGGTGAACATCCTTTTAGCACTGTCTGTTGTTCTGTATTTGAAGCAGGACATTGGTGCCTGCTGTCATCAGGGGAATGAAGCACTGTGGAAGATATCTTTGAGAATATAACAAGTATTTGCTTGCTGATTTTATGCTCATCTCTGAGCCAGGATTTTGTCCAGGCTCATATCCGCAATGATTTTACTTTTTGCATTCCATTTCCTAGAGCGAACACATGTACAAGTAAATATTATAAGTACAATGCTGAATATGTTGGCTTGAGGTTTCCATGGAGCATGAAGCTAGGGCTTTCTCCTAAGGATTCTATGACAGAAGTATACCTATAACACATCATCTTATATGGCTTGGACTACGGAGATAAGAATCTAACCCTTTACTGGACTTTCTTATTTTTCCTCTGGATCTCATATTTCATAACATCCACTTCTTTACTTAGAAAGCTCTTGTGTATATCCAGTAGGTATCTCCTAGCCAATATAGACAAGATGTCCAACACTGAGCTCATTATCTTTTCTTATGAACATATTCTTCCTGTATTTACAGGGATTGTTTGAACCAATTTGTCAATTATGCTGGACTGAGAAACAACTGCTAATTCTGTGCCAATTTCCATTGACTCTGCAATCCTAATACCTGGTCATCATTCCAAGCTCTACATTCAATATAAAACTTTACTATGATTGTATCCTTATCATCATTTTTATTTCTAGTTTCTTCTCACTGTTAATACTTTGTATTAGTTTTAATAATCTTTTAAACTATTGAATCAATATATCAGTTGACCTCCTGTTGAAAGTATTAAACTCCTTCATAACAGCATAGCTAGAATGATATGTTAAAATTAAAATACAATTATGTTTCTTGATGAATTAAAATGTTTAGGGATTTCCCAAAGTATCCTCAGGTGAAACATACACTTTTCCACATAATATATAGACTTCTATTCTCTGGCCCAAGATTACTATTAGCTAATACTTATTTATCTATTGGATCTATCAACTTGTTTAATTAGAATTCTGTACTAGGTTCATGTATTTGTGTAATCACAAAGCATTTCTGAAATCAATACTGTTTGTATTTCTATTTACCATGGAGGAAATGGGTTCAGAGGCTTTAGAGCTTTATCCATGATCACACAACTAAAGAGCTATATGTTTGGCTTAATTTCCGAGCAGAAAATACTCTTTGGATTTGGTTCCCAGTGGCAGGAGGGAGAAAATGCTTTTTTCTTCCTCTCCAGGTTCGGCCCATAGTTCTCCCAAATTGACCTAATTTTTATTTTATGATATATGCTAAATATTATCATTCAGGAATAATTTTTATTTTAATAATACAATGGGTATTCCAAAGTGTCATCCTAAACATAGTATAATAATTTAATAATGACCTAAATCTAAAACTATAGCACATCTTTTTATTTTCCTACTTCTCTGAACTAACCATTATTTTGAATCTAATTTTAAAAATACTTTTGTTCATATGTATTTGGGAACTAATAATAATATTTTATTTTCTATCAATCTTTTTAAAAAAATATTTATTTATTGCTTCAGGTTACATCCCTATCACAGTGACCTCTTTCCACACCTCCCAGTCCCACCTTCTACCCCGTATCCCTTTTATCCCACTCCTCTGGAGTGGAGTGTCCTTACATAACAGTCTCTGACCCCAGTTCAGCAGTCATATGAGGGCCAAGATCCTCCTCATACACTGGGGGCCTACAAGGCAGCACCACTAGGGCAAAGTGTCTCATTGACAGGTAACAAAGTCGATGTTCCTGTTCCCTTTGGTGCATTGGTTGTAGTATAGTTATCCTGTACTAAATGGCTAAAATATGACTATAAGTGAATAGATGCCATGTACATCCTTCTGAGTCTGGGTTAGCTCACTCAGGATGAGCTTCTCTAGTTCCATCCATTTGGCTGCAAATTGCATGATTTCATTGTTTCTGATAGTGGAGTAGTATTCCATTGTGTTAGATGTACCACAGTTTTTTAATCTATTCTTCTGTTGAGGGACATCTGGGTTGTTTCCAGTTTCTAGCTATTATAAATAAGGCTGCTATGAACACAGATGAGGAAAATTCCTTGTTTTCTATCAATCTTGATGATTTTAAAGTTCTATATCTAACTCAGTTTCCATTCTCACTGGGAATGTATGTTATATCTTATAATTTTCATCATCGTTGCCTAATTGTTTTTATTGTTTTGCATTGTATTTGTTGTTATAAGGAAAAGAGCCTTTTATTAGAATAAAAGGGGAAGATGTTGGGGAGCAAGGAAGAAACACCTTAAATAAAAAAAAAAGAGGATAAGAGGGAGAGGGGGAAGAAAGCAGGAGGGTGGGACTTGGAGGGACTGAGGGAGGGGGCTGTTATCGAGCTGTAACATGAAGAAATAAATAGCTGTTGAAAAAATAGTTTTGTTCAGGATAAACATTCTACCACTAGACCTAGGAACCCTAAACATGTAAAAAAATTTAGTTAAATTATTTAACTATTATTTATATTATCATTAATTGGTTGGTGGCAGTTAATTCTTAACCATCCATTATCAATGATCACAAAGAGACCACATGGATTTTAACAAGCCTTGGCCTGAGTTGTGCAATCCTAGCCCATCTAAGTCAGCTCTTAATTCTATTACCCAAATATGACCCCATATATACCTATGTCCCCTTGGACTGCCATTCTCCATGGTATGCTGATGTTCCTGGCCATATGGAATGAGGTTCTTTTTCCTAACCCATGGTGTGTGCCTCCTTCTTCCTGCTGCTGGCTGGAATGAATTAATCCTCTGTCTAAAGCACAGGCTTCTTGTTCTTAATCTCAGGAAGCTCCACCTTTCTCTGTCTTTGCCCAATCTCAGGCCTTAACATTTTATTTAGCCAGTCAGAGTCAATGTAAGTAACAGACAGCAAACAGGACCAGTTAACATTTAGAATGCTTAACATTGCCCCATCATAAACATATATAGATGATGGGCAACTTGGTCTTCACACAGATCACCTAAAAAGTGGAGTTGGGGTGCCTATTTCTGTCATGGACTCTGTTGCCTATTAGTGGAATACCTTACCCTATATGGGCTGCCAAGTTGGACCCTAGTACAAGAGGAAACTATTAACCTTCATGTGACTGATTAACTGAGGCTGGTTGATATGTGCCCCCCTCTCACTGGGGGAGAAGGAGAGGAGGGAGAGGGGGAAGAGGGTGTGGGGTTAGGACTAGGAGGAGGGAGGGGGTTGTGATTAAGATGTAACTTGAATAAATAAGTACATTTTGAAAAAAAATAGTTTTGTTGACTCTTTGGGATCCTTTCAGCCATTCTGGCCATGGAAGCAGTTCTGGGTCTTGCTCAGCCATCATCAAAGAAGCTTCCTCCTGCAGTAGATTGAAACAAATACAGAGACATACAGTCAGACAATATACAGAAGGTGAGAGACCTTGGAACACTTGGAACACTAAGCTCTAAAAAGAATATCTCTATCAATATTTCCTGGCAGGGCTCAGGAAACTATGGAAGAAGAGGTAGAAAGAGCGTAAGAGCAAGAGGGATTGGAGGATAACAAGGACTCAAGAGTTTCTTGATAAATATCAGGACTGACTGGTGTACATATGAACTCACACAGACTGAGACAGCATGGACAAGTCTGTACCAGATGGGGTACTAGATCTGAAAGGAAAAGTAGACACATGCCCCATTCCTAACGTGGAAGCTATTGCCAATGATACTCAATTGCAAGTGAAAAGTTAGTTTTCTCCAAAGGAGTCTCACTTGGGAAACAAACCACTCTTAAGAGTAGGCCCCATGCTGAACACTAGATGGTTAACACAAAACTAAACAGCATCTTAGGAAGTTCTTTGTCTCATAATATTAAGTTAGGGCATTTTATTTGTTTGTTTATTGTTTTATCTTACAGGTCCTTTGCATGTATCTTATGGCTTTTGGATTATGTGATTACTTTGTGTGTGAGCACATTTCCTGTGCTTGTTCTTTGGCTCTTTTTCTTGTTTGGCTGTTTTCTCATGATATGATTTGTTTGTTTTTTATTTATCTTATTTGTATTCTGTATATGCCTATTGATATTTTTATGTTAGACAGGAAAGATGTGGATCCAGATGGGGGAGGATGTAGAGAAGAACTGAGAAGAGTAGGGGCAGGAAAATCCTAATGAGAATATACTGTATGAAAAAAAAAGTCTATTTTGAATAAAGTAAAAATAGTATTGTTGACCATTGCTGGGAAAAAGAGAGTCAGTTTTCTTTAATGGTGTGATACCTAGTAGGTTGTCCTATCTCTGGGTCAGGCTTCACTCCCAAGACTAATTGGGCAATACAAACTAGACCTGATGGGGAAAAATAAAGGAAAATGACTCAATGGGTGGGAAAGGTTTACAGAGTATATTTGGGCGAAGTTAAATCTATCATTAAGACTTCAGGAATACATATGTAGTGAAATATAACCTTAATTTTGTATCAATAGGCAAAGATCAATACCATTGTAGCAAAATATGATCTTAATTTTATATCAATATACAAAGATAATAAGAGCATTTTCAATAATCTATCCCTTTTTCTTTATCATTCCTATATTATATCTAAAAAGAGAAAAATCCCTGGATCTAACCTCCAAAACCTATTTAACAAGACCATTTAACTTGTAACAAATCACTCTAAATAACATCTATAACCCACCAAATGAACAAAAGGGAGAAAATTACCCACCCCCCCCTTCTGTGAATGGGATGTCACTCTCTTAAAATTACTTCCTGATGATTTGGGATGTAGTAAACCTGTTTGGGGCCCAAACAAGAATGAAAAAATTGTTATGCAAGTTAATAGTAACATTTCATGTTCAATCCTTTTGTGCTCAGCTATTTAAATGTTCTAAGAAATTTGTAGTCAGAGGCTGAACTTCTGGGCTTTACTGAAGTCCTAGCTGGAACAGTGTGTGGGGCTGAACCATATCAGTCATTTTGAGTTGTTCTGGTTGTAGATTTTTGAGGAAATATCTATTCAGGAAGTCTGTGAGGCTGGATCATCTGGGCTACTTGTCTTCTTTGGTGTCTGGTCCCTTTTCTTCAGAGGTGTCAGTTGTCCAGTTGTCCCTGAACTCATTAGATGGATGCTTTTAATCTACTGGAAAGATTAGAACAGAGCCCTGCCCTAATCCTAACTCTGGGGCACTACATTTTTTGGGGAGGGCAGGTAATATCTTTCCTAGAGCAAATTGGGTTTTTTGACAATATAAAAATTGTCTTTAAATTGAGATTAAAAAATTCTTTTGATACTTTGGAATGAAACATATCTTTAAGTGTATATATTTTGAGATCACAATGGACAATTCACTTTGAATTTCAACATGCCTTTTTTTCCATCTACTTTTTTAAATGTTTATTTATTACTTCAAGTTACATCTCCATCATAGTGCCCTCTTTCCCTCCCACCCTCTCCTCTCTGTCCCACTCCTCCTCGGATATGGAGTGTCCTTACATATCAGCCCCTCTCAGTTCAAGTCATATGAGGGCTAAGAGCTTCCTCTTGCACTGGGGCATACATGGTAGCACCCCTAAGGCAAATTGTCCCATTAATAAAGTAACAAATTTATGTTCCTCATCCTTTTGGTGTATTGATTGTAGGATAGTTATCCTGTACTGAAAGGCTAAAATCCAATTATAAATGTGTAGATGCCATGTGCATCTTTCTGAGTCTGGGTTAGCTCACTCAGGATGAGCTTTTCTAGTTCCATCCATTTGGCTTCAAATTGCATGATTTCCTTATTTCTGATAGCTAGGTAGTATTCCATTGTGTAAATGTACCACATTTTTTTTTTTAATCCATTCTTCCATTGAGGGACATCTGGGTTGTTTCCAGTTTCTAGCTATTATAAATAAGGCTGCTGGGCTGGAGAGATGGCTCAACCATTAAAGGCTAGGCTCACAACCAAAAAACAAATAGGGCTGCTATGAACATAGATGAGGATATGTCCTTGTGGTTTGTCTCAACATGCCTTTTGCAAGCAGCGTTTAAACTTAAATCATTGCAAATCCTATGTGCCTGCCTCTGCCTTGTAAGTATTGAGATCATGTGTTGGGATTGAGATCATGTGTATTGAGATCATGTGTAAGTATTTAGATCAATTGTTGGGATTAAAGGTTTGAACCACCACACCTGGATCTAAGTTTTTCTCTATTTGGAGCTTGCTCTCTGTCAGGCTGGGCTTGAACTCAGATCTGCATGTTTCTATCTTCAGTTTGTTGGGATTAAAGGTGTATGCCTCTTAAGTGATGGGATTAAAGGTGTGAACCATCACCACCCTGTTCACTGTAACTCTAGAATTTAAAAGACAACTAGTTCTATATTGATCCTCCTGTCTCCTGAGTTAAAGGGATGGGCTAACACCACCTTCTCAAGTATTTTATCTTAGCTCCAAATTACTTCAACTCTTAGAGGTTAGAAAACCAGGTTGAACTGTAGTAACCCTTAATTTACTTACAACATTTTAAACCTCTTAACTGCCTTTTTATTACCAAACAATGAAAATATTTTTTATATATAGGAAAAAAACTTATAAGCTGATATCCAAGAGTATGTGAGCTATGTAGCAACCTGCAGTCTAAAAATATTCTAAACTGAACTTAAGATCATTTTTCATTTCAGGCCAGCAAGTCAAGTATGCCTTTGGTAAATCATCATTTAAAATTTTATATATTATTTTTATTATATATTTTAAACATAGTTGCCTACCTTTTAAAAAATTAATTTGTTTTTGAAGTTACCTCTTAAACATAGTTTCCTCCCTCTCTTCCTCTTTCCCTCCCTTCCTTCTTCCCCCCTTCCTCCTTCACTATTCCTCTTCTTGGTACTCTCCTTCTCCTGAGATGACGTGGGCCCTTTCATATCATACTCTCTCAGTTCATCAGTCATTTGATGGCCAAGAGCTTCCTCTTGTACTGGGGCTGATATAGCACACCATCTAGGGTAAAGTGTTCCATTGACCTGCAACAGGTCCCATGACTCACTGCTGGGAGGAGTTTTTCCTAGGACAGCCATGATAAGTTCATTTCTTTTTGGGTCTGTGTGTTTTAGGATGGTTGTCTTGTGATATATATATTTTTTAATTTATTTTTTATTTCTTCAAGTTACATCTCAATCACAATACCCTCCCTACTCCTGCTTCCAGTCTCACCCTCCCACCCTCTTTCCCCTCAACCCCCCATCCTCTTCCCTTTTTTTTTAAGTTTATGGTATATCTTTTTCCCCCAACAGCTCCCCCTCTCAGTCCAACAAATGGTTCTTTTTCTTATAACAATAAATACAAAACAACAGAAATAAATAGACCACAATCATGAGAGTTATATGGCTTAGCATACATTCCCAATGTTCAGTCCATATGTATTTGGCACCTAACTTTAACATTCTACTATCTAACCATCTCCATGAGTTTAAAGTTCTATATCTAACTCAACATTCATACTAACTTGAATCACAATTTTAAAAACATCTTCTTAGATCCAGAACACCCTCTTGATTCCTAAACAACTCAAAATTTAACTATGAGACTCTAGCTATCTATTCTTCAACAACCTCAGAGACCTGAGAGGGATAAATATATCTGATTATATAGGAAGTGCAGGGCCTACAGCTTCCAAAACTAAGAAATGGCATACCAGTGGCTGCCTGGACAGTTACCATTTTCTCTCCATACATTACAGCATCAATCTTCAGCCGTTTGGCCCAGTTTCTCTGACAGACATTGATTGTAAAGCAGGAATTTTGAAGGGCTTGACTACCCTGTCTTGGCAGAGCTAGGCTATCGACTTACCTGCTTCTACTTATAAGAAAATATATACCACATTTATCTTTCTGGGACTGAGTCAGCTCACTTAGGATGAATTTTCTAGATCCATCCATTTGGTTGTGAATTGCATGATTTCATTGTTTCTGATAGCTGTGTAGTATTCCATTGTGTAAATATATCACAGTTTTTTTTTTTTTTAAATCCAATCTTCAGTTGAAGAACATCTGGGTTGTTTCCAGTTTCAGGCTATTACAAATAAAACTACTATGAACATTGTTGTTGCAATGTCCTTGTGGTTGTCTGAAGAATATTTGGATATATGCCTAAGAAGGGTATAGCTAGGTCTTGAGGTAGAACTATTCCCAATTTTCTAATATATCTCTAGATTGATTTCTAAAGTGTTTGTACCAGTTTGCACTGCCACCAACAATGGAGGAGTATTCCTCTTTCTCTACATTATTGTCAGCATGTGGTATGATTTGAGTTTTTGATCTTAGCCATTCTGACAGGTGTGAGATGGAAAAAAAGGCTCAGAGTCATTTTTAGTTGTATTTCCCTGATGGCCAAAGATTTTAAACATTTCTTGAAGTGCGTCTTGACCTTTAGAAATTTCTCTTTTGTGAATTCTTGGTGATCTTTGTATAGTGATACAAAATTAAGATTGTATTTGTCTACATCAGTATTGATCTTTGAATCTTGATACAAAGTTAAGGTTAACTCTTTTTAGAGTATTGTGCCTAATGCTTAAAATGCAATGTGAACTTTTGTCCTTTTGATAGTAAATGTCACAAACTAAGATAATTAAGAAATGCAAACTAATAGTCATTAAAACATGTTATTTTGTTAGGTACTAGCGTAGTTTATCACAGATGTTTTCTAGGTTAATCAGAAATCAAATTGCTAAGAGACAAGCAACATTTGCTTGTCCAAATATACTGAGATAGATAGTGGTCTTCAAAAACCTCAAGAGATCTGTAGAATATGGCATTGAAAGATGTTTTCTTAATGTAAAATTTTTGATATTGAAACATGTGAGCTCCTGACAGCACCCTCCCATTCTACTCCAAGTAGATGATGAGCATAGAAGAATCTCTATATGGAGATGGTTGCATTAGTGGCAAGATTGTCACTGTGCAAGAAAAATCCCTTGCTTCAACTATAGACAAAATGCTCCCCAAAAAGGAGAAAACTTGGAAGCAGATAAGTTGACAGCCTAGCTCTGACAAGACAAGGCAGTTAAGTCCTTCATAATTCCTGCTTTACAATTAATGTCTGTCAGAGATACTAGGCCAAAAGGCTGAATATAGGTATGCTAATGTATTGAGAGACATTGTGGACTGTCCAGGCAGCCAGTTTGTCATTTCTTAGTTTTGGAAGCTGCTTGCTCTACAGCTCCTGTATATTCAGATATACTTATCCTTCTCAGGTCTCTGATGTGGTTGAAGACTAGATAGTTATAGTCTTACAGTTAAATTTTAAGTTGTTTAGGGATTAAAAAGAATGTTCTAGGTCTAAAAAGATGTTTTTAAGTTGGCAACGGAAGTTAGGATGGTAACTCAATTAGGTATAGAACTTTAAACTGCTCAACATAGATAGATAATAGGATATTACTATCAAGGTGCCCAATATGTTTCGACTGGACATTGGGAATATATGTTATACCTTACAATTTTCATAATTATGGCCTAATTGTTCTTATTGTTTTGTATTGTATTTGTTGTTATAAGAAAAAGAGTCTTTTATTGGACTAAAAGGGGAAGCTGTTGAGGGGAAAAAGATGCACATTAAATTAAAAAATGGCAGATAAGAAGGCGAGGGGTAGGAGCATAGGTGGGACTAGGAGAGGGAGAAGAAAGGGTACTATGACATGTAACTTGAAAAAATAAATAAATGTAAAAAAAAAAGACTTCGAGAATAAGATATCCAGAGTAAAGAGATATGCAGTAAATTTTTATAGCTGTATTTTTTAGAAACCATTTTGTGAATTTGATCGCAATTCCCAAATAACAAAAGTTTTTATTGATGTTAAATAAAGGCAGAGGGAAGTGAATCCCTGGTTGTTGGAATTTCAACTTCTTCTGTCTTCCTTCCTCATTATATGATCCTCTCTTTGAGGGGACACAAGGTCAAAACTTCAGATCTGGACACCAAGATCCTACTTCAGGAAATAGTGTGGGAGAGGATGTGTTTCCTTAAGAAAGATGTGGCTTTTCTTTCTGCTTAAATCCACTTAAAAATGGGCCACCCGGGCAGATTGTGGTGCAGCATGCATCTAGTCCTAGGACTCAGGAGGCAGAGGCAGGTAGATCTCTGTGAATTTAAGGTAAGTCTGGGATATAAAGCAAGTTCCACATTGGCCAGAGCTACATAGTGAGAAGCTGCCTCAACAAAACAAAGTGACAACAAAAGCAAAGTCAAATCAAAACCAAATACTCAAAAATTAGACCTCACCATAATTGAGAAGGAGCATTTGAAATTCTGTCTTGTGGGTTGGCTATGGCTGTGGCATTCATGAATATATAGGAATTGTGGTCAGTTTGTGCAAGACTGAGCTTATATATATCCAACTACAGATTAGGATGGAGTTTATGGGACCCAGCTTTGCCCAGGGAAGCTATTACCAGAGAAGGGTTACTGGGAGGAAGTCATTGTCTTTGGTGATGTCCCCTTCTATGAGTTACTCTTGTTTCAATAGTTACCCCACTTGAAAGTGAACTCACACAGTCTTTGTTAAATTCAGGTGGTCACAATGTAGAAACAAAATGTAAAGATGTGAAATTGAGGTGTGAATTTGGTGGAAAGGCAATGAGTGGGAGTCACAGATGTGTTAGAGAGGGTAGAGGGATGAGTGAGACCAGAATGAAATATACTTGTATGAAAGTGAAAACAATACATGTGTTTTTAAAAATAGACTGAGAAATGTTTCTTTTTTCTGAGCAGAGGAACTTCAAATTAGGACCTGGTGGAACATTTATACTTTCTATTCCCCTGTTTCTTATACTTCAATTCTAGATGTATATTACCCAGTGGACACAGAATTAACAAGGAATGGTTAAACAGTGAGCATAATGTGTGGATCTTTGTACAATTCAGCATTAGCAAATGGCTGGCTTTGAAGTAGTAATGGATGATGCTCATCACTCTGTTATGGAGAGGAAAGGAGGGGAGGGGAGAAAGGAAGAGGGAGAGGGCAAATGATTTTTTGTGGCTTATCTATTAAGGGATACTTGAAGAGCAAGGCATGCTTTCTCTAAAATATTGATTTTTCATTTTAACTTGAAGCTGAATATCAATATAGGTGAAATTGGTAGTTCCCAGAACTGATGAGAATTCATAGACCTTAACAAAATGAATGCATGGCTTGATCTTATTCCAACATATTTACAAGGAAAAGAGAGTATTGATCAACTCGCTTTAGGACACCATCTGAAAATTACTATTGTCTGAAGTAGCCTTATTGCCAAGAAGCATGTGCAAGCTATCTTTTGCTCATTGTGAGGGAATTCAAGTTTGTATTATTTGTTCAGGGTAAAAGAATGCTCAAAAACTTTTCTGGTTTTGAGAAATGGTTTAATATTAGGTGTGTCAAGGAGGTATGTTTTAATATGTAATATGTGAGTGCTGAGCTCCTGCTCAGTTGTAGAGTCATACTTTAATCTATGAATGAGTACAGTATCTCTGCATCAGATACACTCCAGAGGATTTTAAAAGTATGATGAGTTGTTCATTTTTAATTACAAAGGAAAAAGATGTCTCTATAAAAATTCATCTCATTGTTATACTCTTGGTTACTAAAAAATAAAACGCAACCTTCTGGAAAGTAGAATGATTCCTGGGGCTACTTCACATTTGTTCTACTTTTCTTACAAGTCACCTTTTATTATTTTGAATTACAATTCATTTAAAAAATCCCACAGATACAGCAGTGAGGAAAACCAGCCATGCTTTAATTGCTTCACATGTAACATTTAGTAATTACTAAGTTGACACACCTCATTTATCTAAATTTGCCCAGCTCTATAGATAGCTGCTCACATAATATTGTAGATGAATGACAGGTAGAGAGTCACCCAACCCACTTGTTTTAGAATAGTCCCTAAAGAGGCCATAGAATGAGATTCTACATACCTTAAAATTGCAGACCCAGTGAGACTCTTATATGTGTTTGAAAGTATTGAAGATAGAATAAAATAGAATTTTCCTTATTAAGTTAAATTCTAGAGGAAAGAATTAGATGAGAATCAATAATAATGGTTATAAATGAGTAGCTTCTAAGAATATTTTGTTTTCTATTGAGTTGGTTTTATAGAAATGTTGAATTGAAACAATAAATACTGAGTATCTAAATGCTGTAAAAAAAAAAAAGAGTTAAAGAAAATACAAAGCAAGAGTCTGACACTCTATGTTGTTTTCCAGATACGTAGAATGCAATTCAGAGGGGATGATTAATATTTAAGTCAGGTTCAAAAGTTGTTAGTGATACTATTTTATAATACATTTCATAAACTTGTATAATTAGTGAGGCAAGTGCCAAATTAGTGTTAAATTTGAAACTAGTTAGGAACTGAGAGTTTTGTGGACAGAAGGATTGGAGAAGCCATGAAAATGGGGATGAGGACCTTTTTTTACATAGCTATAAGTAGATGAATCAAATACTGATTAATAGGCAAGTAACAGAATGAATTTCTCAGTGGGTATAATGAAGGAACAAAGACTTGATGGTGGGAGTTAGTAGGATGCTTTCTAATGCCTATGAAAAATAGAACAGTCATTCCAAGGGGCATTAGGAATAGGAGTGATTAATTCGGTTAGCATGTGATAGATCGTAAACTTGGTCTGCTAGCATATTAAAAAATCCCAAATGTTTCATAACTAAAGTAGTATTTAGGATGAATGATATAAATGTCCTATGTGATGGGGTAATGAGATATCACATCAGTTCATCAGTTATCACAAAATGTCAGAGCAACTTTTTCACTTACCTTTGAAGACAACTAGGCTACTTGAATATGTTTTATATAGTACAGTACCTGGAACACATCAGATAACCAATAAAGATACATTGAATTAAATTGAAATTTTATCTGTCACATGTCTATCCAAGACCATGTGTAACTTGTTTAGTTTATGTATGAATATCATGTGATCATCAGGAGAACCCAATATATCAAGATTCAAATAAAATAATAAATATGAAAATTAATAATATCATCTTCATGTAAATTCCTTCATCCATTAATATAGAATTAATTCTTTCACACCCTAGTTCATTCAATTACATGCTTATTCATCCATTCCTATTGAATATCTACTTAGTGTATGGAATCACTCTAAGTTTTGTTTGATTGTATGTCAAAAGTTTTCTTAGATGTAAACCTGAATGGATTAAGGGATTCCAGCCAGTTGAAAACTTTGTTTATGTATATGTCTTTGAAGGTATTAAAAGAAGAGATTTATGTCTAAATTGGGGAATCAAGTAAGGAAGGTCTTCCCTCACTCATGGTGACTAACACACAATTTGATGAGAACCTAGATGAAACAGAAAGGGGATGGGTGGAATTTCTACATTATCACCTCCATGTCCTGGAAATGAGAATCCATTCTATACTTTCTGCTGTTAGTCAGCAGAACTTGAATGTTCTGTGAACTTCATCAAAGCTTAAGAGGCATTCTAGTTTTTCAGGCCACTTGTCTCAAACTGATATTTTCTTTAGCAATTTCCCTAGTTCTTTGGCTGAGTCTTGCTATTGGTATCTTTAGTTTTCTACATTTATAAATGGCCTATCTGGATAGTTCATAACTTCCTTAATGGCATACACTCTTCTTGTTTATCTCTCCATACACAACCTGCTGGTTCTGTTTCTCTGAAGAACTTTGAGTAATATAATTTGTTTTTTCTCCTCCTCTGTCACTTAATTATGAAAAATAAGCAACAACAACAGAGAAATACCCACCCCCAGGTTATTAATGGGTAAAATTATTAATCTTACCTCAGGAACATTCTGCTTCTTACTTACAGGTAAAATTAATTCCTTAAGGGTCAAAACTAAGGAATTTTCTAGAAAAGGGAATGACAGTAATTTCTTAATGATTTGTTTTTATTCGATGGGTATGAGTTTTGCCTCTGTGTATGCACTATGTGAGTCCCTGGTGCCTGCAGAAGCCAGAAGAAGCTGCCAAGTCCTCTGGAACTGGAGCTATAAGTGTTAGGGAGCCTAAGAGAATTCTGGCATTAAAACCTGGGCCTCTGAATGAACAAGGGTCCTTAGGCCCCTAGATATCTTCCAGGACCCTGTTACTGTAATATTTTTCAACACTGGAAAAACATTTAATTATGTGTACCCCACAAAGTTTATAAACAATCAGCTTGGGTTAAAAACTGAGACTCATGTAAACGAATGACTCCTCTAGGAAAGAAAAATTTTCTCTTCTTTGCAAATGTCCTTCAGTAAGCATCTAAGTAAGTATCAATGTGCCAAATCTGTGGATATCCATTACATATTTGACACTGGGCAGGATTTTAGGTTTCAGGGGCTAAGGAAACTCTTATTGGCGTATGTCAGGAATGGCTCATTTTGGAACAAGCTAGAAGACACTTGCAGGGTTGTTTGACACTTCTCTTAAAAGGTATCACCATGTTCCCTTGAGTAATAACACTTTCAAAACTATCTTCATGATGACCTTGTCTTATCTCTCAATCCTCTGCTGTTAAGGTGAGGGACCAAATCATTTTTTTACAGTAAAATTTTACTTTAATGTACATAGAAAAAAGCAAATGCACTACTTTTCTTTAGAAATAAACACAGAAGCACATGAAATGTGCTAATGTGATCCCAATTAACATATTCATTAAGGATTATTTTGAGTGCAGTAATGAACTTTTTTTGCTTTTGATTGAAGATGGAACTCACAATGATAAATTAGTAAGTATATCTGTCGAAAGATTCTAAATTATAGGGCTGAATGAATGCCACTAATAAAAAAATCATTCACCACCCACATGAAAATGAAAAGTATGAATTCAAAATACCTGAAAATTATCTTTCACATAAAAATATGGCCTTTCTTTGAGGAACTAACAAGTGGAAAGACATAAATGTACACTAACACAGCTTCTTTGCCTTGATTTATCAGAACAAGGGTTAGAGTTTGAGGCATCAGGTTGCCTGTGTTCACTCAGGAGTGACTAGTATACTCAGAGTGATGTGAGGGCATCTCTTGTTTTGAGTTTACTGGGTGATGTTAACATTGGAGGGATTATGAGGCTTAAGGATTGTTCACTGGCAAGCACATGACCTTGCTAGAAAAAAAGAGACTCCAAGTATGCTGATAGACACCTGTGATAATGTCATAATGAAACCCACTGTTTCCTAAGCCAAGTAAAAGAAACTAATCAAAATAGACAATAAAAGCAAAGGCAGTGATGAGCAAAGGGAATGAGGAACCTCGAGATCTTGCTCTGCTACAGTCAGCTCTGTACAGGCTCTGCACAGGAGCATGGTAATCCAAGTTGTTGCTAAAGATGCTGGTGTTGATAACAATGGTTGTTGTGAATGGTTTCTGTTTGTTGAGTTCTCCCTTAGCCAGAGAATGGGCTAGACATACTCAATATGCACTTTTACATTACTATGCATTGTTACTATATGTTGTACTTACAGGAGGAAGTAGAAAACTTGGATCATCTTCTTATGGAATGTGGAATTCCCATGCACATTCACACCCTCTGTACTTTTCCCAACATCTTCTTTCCCTGGAGAACCATCTTCTCCATTAATCTTTTTCTTTTCAGTAATATTTTCTCTATTTTCATACTTCAGGTCATGGGCTAAAACTGTCTGAAACAATTCTCTATTAGATACATAGTCTAGCCTTTTACTTTGCCACTGTGAAGTTTTAAGGTGAAAAAAATATTTATTCTTAATAATGACTGCTACAAAACACATTTTTGTCATTGTTTTTAATATTGTGAATTGAGAAATATTGCCTGCATGACTCTCTAGTGTCTGACTTGAATAGCTGACCAACTTCACTGTAGTTCAGAACTTTTGAGGGCTTATAGTTGTATTGTCTACCTCTGACTCAAAGGTCTTCAACGCTAGAGAATGAATTCTGTTGCTTTTGAATCCTCTCCAGACCCTCTAGTAAAGCACACTGCTTAGAATAGAAATCCAATAAATGCTGTTGTTCAGGGAGATGAGAATCCTTCATGCTTTTCAACATTACTGAAAATTCGAGATTCCTTTGCCTCCCTTGGTATAATTGTCCCAAGGTTTATTAGTGTTAACTTTCAGGCATGTTACCTTTAGTTCTTATCTGCACACCTCATGTTTCCTCTTGCTCAGAGTCTTTCTAACTCTGTTAACTCTTCCTACAAAAGACAGTTTTATGTTTTCCTTCAGCTGTTCCTCAAGACAAAACAATGGTCCTTTGTGCCATCATTATAGCTTAAAAAGCTGTTTCCTGTTTAATGTTCTAAAGAGTTAGCAGAGGAAACAAGCAAAGGAAATCAACATCAAAGGGTTATTCCAGTTCCCTTGTGTTTATATGCTAACCTCACAACTACAAAAATTCTTCAAATTTGCTTTAATGATTACTTTTGAAGGTAATAACTTGGTTGCAAGGTTATGTGAACTTAGATTTTTCTTAAATTATAAACATTAATATTCTTTTCTTTGCTGTGGAAATGTAGTTTTGTTTCAACAACTTTTTATTAAAGAAGTGTAATGAGAAAGTTTAAATTCCAGAAGTGCCAGATTGCTTCAGTCAGAAGTGCTGAAGTCTGTATTCCATTTCTGGTGTGTTTGTCCCTGTGAATGCAGAAGTTAGGTCTGTGGAGCTAGGTCATATTGTGGCAGTAGACAAAGGTGTCTGTCCTAATAATGGATATATTTCAGTGTTTCCCCTAAACAGACCCAGTCCCTAATCCTCATTTTAAAATCTTCCTTTTTGCGTCACATTGCAAAATTAATCTTTCCATTTGCTGCACTCCACACAGTTTAATACCACTCTACTCCACATAACACCATGACAAGAGCTCTAAATAAAAGCTGGATAGGGCTAAGTCATGTGCATATTGTGTTTGGGATTAAGAAAGTAAATTCGGCAGGTAATGGAGTTGGATTTAGCTATTCTGTGATGCTAAACTGTGAGGTGTCACATCAATCACCTGTCCAGGAAATAGAAGCTGTAAAAGGAAAGTGAAATGTAGTTCAGATACCTAATCTCACCTCACAAGCAAAGGGTTAGTTCCTCATGGAGGAGAAGTGTGCCAACTGCTACTCTCCATCTCTCTGTAGGGGACCCCAGGAGTTAAGGCTGCCATACAAATAGGCTTATTTGCCTGAGGATTATATACGTTTCCTTGGAGACAGGATAAAGAATCTTCTGCTATAAATGGCCAATTCCTCATATTAATTAAGGGGAATACAAAACTTTAAAGCAGTGAAAGAGAGAGTGTTGATGCTTTAAGGAGTGTTTCTTGCATATTTACTAGAAAAAGCAAGAGAAGTATAGCCGAGAAATAGACTTCAAAATGCTTGCAAAGACATATAGCAATAACATTAAACACGCATTCTTATCCTGGATGGCCATGAAGTTTCATATTCAAATGTAGTAGCTATAGTAGTCTAATTCTTAGATGAGTTTTATTCTCTATACTGAATACTAATATTTTGCTATCTACTTTAGCGCTACTGTTTTTTGAACCATAGTTCTTTGAAGGAGGTAAGATGCAATTCATAAATGACAAATAAGACATCCTCTAAAAATAAGTATTATCTTTCTATCCATCTGTCTAGTCTGAAGGGTGACAATGAGAGTGCTCGGAACTGAATTGCTGAAGTGTATGATTACGCATTTTGTCCGGAGCCTCCTTGTGATGAGCAGTGCTTTTACTGTGCTGTGATTCCCATTAATGTTGATTGTCCAATTTAGCGCTTCATTAATGAGCCATAGACCACTTTTAAATTTCAGACGTACAGATTCAACCACATTTAAAGTTTTATTCTCCAGGAAATGTCTTCACCTGACAAGCTGATAAGGAATCACCTTCTTTCATTCACTTAACCCTTTTGCCATGTCACAGCTGGAATTCTCTTTCTTTAAGTATATCTAATGTTTAAAGCAAAATGAATTCCAAGAGAAACCATGTATGTGATGCTCATATACAGAATTGAGCTTTTGCAGCTGTTATGGATAGTTTGTGGTGTTTAAAGTGTGTTGTTACAAGAACTCTTGATACATGAGGTGATCTATTTCATATGACACTGTCATGTTGATACTGTAAATATCTTTATATAATTGATGGAATAGTTCAGAGTTTATGTAAATTTTTTAGCTTTATAAATCTGGAAAGAGCAGGATATGGAATTTGAAGTGGTAAATTCTAGCTTCAGAGTTGCCATTTAAGACCTAGCCATGTAAAGAGAGTATGCAGTCATCCCCTGGAAGCAAGGAAGGCTTTGAAAAGGAATCAGTGGGCTTACCTACTATATCCAATGCAGCTGGATAATAGGCAAGCTTTTCCTAAAAATATTTGTTCTGCTTTCTTAAAAGGAATCTTCAGTGGCTATTTTTAGTCATTTCATTAGTCGAAGGCAGCATCTATATATTTTGTCTTGTACTCATAAAACCGATAATTTGAAGATGAGCACTGAACAAATTTTAAAAAATAAATAATTGGGTTTTTCAAAGTGATTGAATATTATAGTATGGTCAGAATGCTCTAAAAGAAACAGGCAACGAATATGCAAATAACAAATATCAGCAACAGCTGTAATCTCTTAAGTACACAGAATAAATAAGAATATATAAACTTATTGGTAACACATCTTAGAACTTGACTTTGATAAGTCAGAAAGATACTGAATCATTTTTAGCCTGAAGTCTCTCTCTCTATATATATATACATACATATATAATATATATACATATATAAAATATTATATATATATTGTAGCATTATTATCATATGCTATTTATAAATTACCTGTGGGCAATATGTCCATTTTCTCCGCTTTTGTGTCTGCAACCAACAAGACTGCAGGTATTGACTGGTAATTTTGAGTTGCACCTAGTGGTTCCTTGCTTCTCAGTTGAGTCATTGATACATTTGGGGATGATCCATTTACCATATTCCTTCCATGAAGTGTAAAGAGTGAGTACACCCCAACACTGCTAGAGAAAGTTAAAATGAAAAAAAACAATTACATATGGACGGCCTGATAGAGGAGTGCCTTCACCTTCCAAGTTAAGTAGAGTGAACATGTTTTCAGCAAAGCATCAAAAGGGAGACTGAGGCTATTTTTCTGATGAGTTAAACATTTTATCTATATAACCAGAAGTCTAATAGCCAAATTCTCATTGCTTTCACATAATTTTCAAATCTGGACTCATTAAATGGCCTGAGAAACAAAGGACTTTGACTTATTGATAGATTCAAACAAAGGTAGTTGCCTAAACGGTAGACACTATGAGGGGAACTGGAGAATGAGACTATATCAGAACACCAATAGCTCAGGCTCTAATCAAACAATCAATAAGTGGAACCTTATGAAACTGAAAAACTTCTGTAAGGGAAAGGACACTGTCATCAGAAAAACAACAACAACAACAACAACAACAACAAAAACAAAACAAAACACACACACACACACACACACACACACACACACACACACACAAAACCCAAACAAAAAACGGCAGCCAACAGATTGGAAAAAGATCTTCACCAACCCCACATCCAACAGAGGGCTAATATCTAAAACATATCAAGACCTGTAGAAATTAAACACCAAGAAACCAAATAATCCAATTGAAAAATGGGGAACAGAACTAAACCGAGAATTCACAAAGAAGGAATCTCTAATGGCCGAGAGACACTTGAAATGCTCAACATCCTTAGTCATCAGGGAAATGCAACTCAAAACAACTCTGAGATTCCACGTCACATCCTTCAGAATGGCTAACATCAAAAACTCAAAAGATGGTACATGCTGGAAAGGATGTGGAGAAAGGGGAACAATTCTCCATTGTTGGTGTGAGTGCAAACTTGTACAACCACTTTGGAAATCAATCTAGTGATATCTCAGAAAACTGGGAATAGTACTACCTCAAGACCCAGCCACATCACTCCATATATCCAAAAGATTCTTCACCAAACCACAAAGACATCAGCTCAACTATGTCCATAGCAGCTTTATTCCTACTAGGCAGAAACTGGAAACAACCCAGATATCCTTCAACTGAAGAATGGATTAAAAAAAAAAAACTGTGGTACATCTACAATAAAATATTTTTCAGTGTTCAGGAACAAGGAAATCATGCAATTTGCAATCAAATGGATGGAACTAGAAAAGCTCATCTTTAGTGAGCTAAACTCAGGCTCAGAAAGATAAATATGGCATGTACTCACTTATAACTGGACTTTAGCCAATTAGTACAGGATAATACACTACAATCACTACAATCCACAGACCCAAAGGAACAGGAATCTAGCATAACTATCCTGTGGGAAACTCTACCCAGTAGAGGATCAAAACAGATGGTGAGACACACAGCTAAACATTAGATGGAGCTCTGGGAGCTGGTATGAGAGAGGGAGGAGGAACAGAGAGACTTGAGGATAAGAGAAACACATGAAGATCAACAGAATAGCCAGTCTAGGGGCCATAGAGACTTACAGAGAATGAAACACTAGCTAAAAAAAGAAAACAAAAAGCATATATAGTCCAGACCTAGGTCCCTCTACATATATAGATGATAGGCAAACTGGCCTTCATACAGATCCTTTAGCAAATGGTGATGGTGGGGTATTGTCTGTCATGGTCTGTGGTACCTGTTAGTGGAACACCTTACTCTAGCTTGGCAGCCATGTTGGGCACCAGTGCAAAGGAAGCTCTTAGTACTCATGTGATGGATGAACTGAGAGGGCTTGCTAAGGGTTGGGAGAAGGAGGTGGGGGAGAGGGTGGGAGAGTGAGACCAGGAGGGGTGGAGGAAGGGGGCTGTGAATGAGATATAACTTGAATAAATAAATAGATGTTTAAAAAGTTACCCTTATTCAAAACTGAAACATTAGAATGAAACATTTAAATCCCTAAAAGAACAAATTATATTTGAAATGTTAAATGTAATAGGAAAATGTATGTACACAAACAAACCCACACTCACGCACTCACACACATATTTCCTCTATTACTATTACTGTTGGTTACCTTGCTTCATCATTAAGTGATAATCCCGGTGGTGCTGAATACCATTTTCTTGACTATAGTTTATGACATAAAATATGAGCACAAGTTCCTCATGACTCTCTTGTGCACTTTTGTACAGCTTTTTCCAGATGGTATTAGTCACTCTCCTCTGGGGCAAATAGTTGCCAGACACCACCATTATACCTGCGTGCCACCATTAAATGTAGGAAAAACCATTATATCTGGGTGCATTATTTGGGACCTCTGAAGAAACTCCAAAAACATCCTGTGGGTTTTATTCAATTATAAACATTACTTCATTTCTGTTTGTCCTAAGACCACATCACATAGTGCCATAAAAATGAAACTTTCCTCCAGGGGAATATACATCCTCAATGAATAATCATGAACTTTAGCAAGAGTTTGTCTTCTAAATAAAAAAAATGTGTAACTGTTCATATTTTTGTTTCTTTATGGTCTCTTTTAGTCATTACTGAGAATAAAATGTAGCTTTCAATATAAGAAAACCATCTTCCCACTAAATTCTCAGTTGCA
Source organism: Lophiomys imhausi (assembly GCA_907164525.1). NCBI lineage: Eukaryota > Metazoa > Chordata > Mammalia > Rodentia > Muridae > Lophiomys > Lophiomys imhausi. The sequence continues at coordinate 3,745,271 of CAJQZJ010032746.1, forward strand.
TTTAATAGTTGAGAGACCAGGACATGAAAAATACTTCTTACAAATGTAGAAAGAATGTGAGCAACTTCTGGATATATCATCAAAGATGGAAGGAATCATGAAGACTCATTTGAATAGATGCAAGAAAACACATCTTTCAAATGTGTGAAGGGTGAGGTTCCAAAAAGGTAGAAATCTCCATGTACTTTCATCTTGTGGTACAATAACAAAAGGCACAACACTGAAGTTATTGAAGTTTAGATTGTTTATGCAATCTGCACAGAAAACATACTTGTTTTGGAGTTGAAAATCTTGTGGGAACAAGTCTGATGCCAGAGAGGATGTGTAGCGTAAAAACAGAAATGTACATTTTCTCCCTTGGGTGGTAGGATGTGGATAGAAGTTGTTTTCTAACTAAAGTGATTTTTGCCTTTACATCCATAGGAAATAGGAGAGAAAAAAAATCATCATCACATCAATTTTCTTGTCTATTTCATTAATCATATTAGCAATGTTTAGGGAAAACAGAAACAGAATGAAAGTCAGTTCCAAATGGCACAGAGCAGCATTTAGAGCTTCTAGGATACTCTTTAGACTTCAGAAATACACTATAATTTCCAAGAAATAAATCATGTAAAATTCTGCCAAATTCAGTGTTGTAAGGCTCTGAGTTCATCTTAAGGTATATGAACTATGGTTACTGATATGATAACACAGTATAATTTGAATGTTTTTATGAATATACATGCAACATATAACTATCAATTAGATATAGTTCCTAAGGAAAAGATGCATTTCATTTGTGTTGAGGACAATCATTCCTTCATCCTAACCAGGGAATTGGATATCTGTTATCACATGTGGCTTACCACCAAGACCATATCTGGACTTCGGTTGTTCTTTCAAAGTTCAGCTTTCTGTTCTAGCTATTGAAGTCCCATAGATACCTTGGTGTTCTCCCATCTGAAGCACTGTTCCTTCGTATTTTCACACCTTGATACTGAAATATTCTCCAAATCTGGAACTGTAGAGCCCTTTGATGAGCTGTATTCAATTTCCTATCACACATCAGACCTTTCACTTTTTAAAAAAAAAAAATTAAAATATTCATTTATTATTTCAGGTTACATCTCCATCAGAGTGTCCTCTTTCCACCCCTCCCAGACCCGCCACCTGACCCTCAACCCCCTAACCCTTCCATCCCACTCCTCTAGAGTGGAGTGTCCCTATATAACAATCCCCCACCCCAGTTCAGCAGTCATATGAGGACCAAGAGCTTCCTCATACATTGGGGGCCTACAAGGCAGCACCACTAAGGCAAAGTGTCTTGTTGACAGGAAAAAAAGTCTATGTCTATGTTCCCTTTGGTGTATTGGTTGCAGTACAGTTATCCTGTACTATATGGCTAAAATATGACTATAAGTGAATAGATGCCATGCACATCCTTCTGAGTCTGGGTTAACTCACTCAGGATGAGCTTCTCTAGTTCCATCCATTTGGCTGCAAATTGCATGATCTCGTTGTTTCTGATAGCTGAGTAGTATTCCATTGTGTAGATGTACCATAGTTTTTTTAATCCATTCTCCAGTTGAAGGACATCTGGGTTGTTTCCAGTTTCTAGCTATTACAAATAAGGATGCTGTGAACATAGTTGAGGAAACTTCCCTGTGATTTGGTGAGGAATCATTTGGATGTATACCCAGAAGTGGTATGGCTGGGTCCCGAGGCAGAGCTATTCCAAGTTTTCTAAGATATCGCCAGACTGACCTCCATAGTGGTTGCACAAGTCTGCACTCCCACCAGCAATGAAGGAGATTTCCCCTTTCTCCATACCTTCCCCCAGCATGTGCTGTCATTTGAGTTTTTGATCCTAGCCATTCTGACAAGTGTGAGATGGAATCTCAGAGTTGTCTTGAGTTGCAATTCTCTGATGATTAAGATTGCTGAGCATTTCTTCAAGTGTCTCTCAGCCAATAGGGATTACTCCTTTGTGAATTCTCTGTTTAGCTCTATTCCCCATTTTTTGATTGGATTATTTGGTTTCTTGGCATTTAATTTCTTGAGTTCATTGTATATTTAGGATATTAGCCCTCTGTCAGATGTGGGGTTGGTGAAGAATTTTTCCCAATCTATAGGCTCCCGTTTTGGTCAAATGACAGTGTCTTTTGCCTTACAGCAGCTTTTCAGTTTCATGAGGTCCCATTTATTGATTTGTTGGTCTTAGATCCTGAGCTGTTGGTGTTCTGTTCAGGAAGTTGTCACCTGCGCCAATGAGTTCGAGAGTTTTCCCCACATTCTCTTCTAGTAGATTTAGTGTGTCAGGTTTTATGTTAGGATCTTTGATCCACTTGGACATGAGTTTTGTGCAAGGTGATAAGTATGGATCAATTTGCATTCTTTTACATGTCGACATCCAGTTGGACTAGCACCATTTGTTGAAGATGCTGTCCCATATCTATTGCATGGTTTTGGCTTCTTTGTCAAAAATTAAGTGACCACAGGTGTGTGAGTTCGTTTCTGGGCTTCAATTGGATTCGATTGATCCACTGGTCTGTTTCTATACCAGTACCATGCTGTTTTTATTACTATTGCTCTGTAGTACTGCTTGAAATCTGGGATGGTGATGTCTCCATATTTTTTTTTATTGTACAGGATTGATTTAGCTATTCTAGGTTTTTTGTTATTCCACATGAAGTTGAGAATTGCTTTTTCCAGGTCTATAAATAACTGCGGTCGTATTTTGATAGGAATTGGATTTAATCTGTATATTGCTTTTGGTAGGATGGTCATTTTTATTATGTTGATTCTACCTATCCATGAGCATGGAAGATCTTTCCATCTTCTGATGGCCTCTTCAATTTCTTTCTTCAAGGGCTTGAAGTTCTTGTCATACAGGTCTTTCACTTGCTTGGTTAGAGTTACCCCCAGGTATTTTATATCATTTGTGACTATTGTGAAGGGTGTTGTCTCCCTAATGTCTTTCTCAGCCCATTTATTTGTTGTATAAAGAAGGGCTTCTGACTTTTTTGAATAATTTTGTATCCATCCACTTTGCTGAAGGTGTTTATCAGCTGTAAGAGTTCTCTGATGGAATTTTTGGCGTCACTTATGTATACTATCATATCATCTGCAAATAGAGATAATTTGACTTCTTTGTTTCCAATTTGTATCCCCTTGATCTCCTTTAGCTGTCTTATTGCTCTAGCAAGAACTTCAAGTACTATGTTGAAGCGATATGGTAAAAGTGGACATCCTTGTCTTGTCCCTGAGTTTAGAGGAAATGCTTCAAGTTTCTTCCCAATTAATTTGATGTTGGCTACTGTCTTACTGTATATCACCTTTATTATTTCTAGGTATGGTCCTTGTATGCCTGTTCTCTCCTGGACTTTTAGCATGAAGGGTTGTTGGATTTTGTCAAATGCTTTTTCAGTATCTAGCGAGGTGATCATGTTTGATAGATTCCACCTTCCTAAGTTAAATCAAGATCAGGTTAACAGATTAAACAACCCTATAACCCCTAATGAAATAGAAACCGTCATTAAAAATCTCCCAACCAAAAAAAACCTAGGGCCAGATGATTTCAGCACAGAATTCTTCCAGACCTTCACAGAAGAGCTAATACCAATACTGTTCAAACTCTTGCACAAATAGAATCAGAAGGAACACTGCCAAACTCATTCTATGAGGCCACAGTCACCCTGATTTCTAAACCACACAAAAACTCAATAAAGAAAGAGAACTTCAGACCAATCTCCCTCATGAACATAGATGCAAAAATACTTAATAAAATACTGGCAAACCGAATCCAAGAACATATCAAAAGTATCATAACCATGATCAAGTAGGCTTCATCCCAGGAATGCAGGGATGGTTCAACATATGAAAATTCACCATATAAACAAGTTGAAAGAAAAAAAAAAACAGTCCTTTCACTTCTAACTAAAATCTTTTCTCTCCTCTATTTCTCTTTTTTTGTCCAGCTACTGCTTCTGGATGATTATAGATGTTTCTAAATCCACTTTTCCAAATATTTTCTTTCCTGCCATTTTCTACTCTCCCACCCCACTCCTCAATCAAATTTACTAATGCATTATTGCCATGCATAGTTTCCTGTACTGAAAAGCATTTGAAGGTTTTAACTTGGCATTGTGTTTAATACCAGTTTCTTCTTTATGGCCTGCAAAAGCATAAAAGATGACCCCATAATTTTTATCGAGAAGGAAACACGTTCTTATGAAATAAAAAGTTTACCAAGTCTTCCCAAGATACTTGGAAAGTGAAGGCACTACAGGAAAATTTATATGCAAAAGACATATATGATTCAGATGAAAGACTAAGTGATACCTATGCATACATTATTATTTTAATGTAGATACCTGCTACATTTTATTTCTTGTGCAAAACAGACTGTTTGCTCTTAAATATTTGTTTATTGTTTTCTCTGTATATGTTTCATATATAGTCAATTTAAATCTTAATAACATAAGATCTTTGATGTTAAGGATATATATTAAATATTAGTAAATATATTTAAATGGATTAGGTCTATAATTATAGTAATATATTCATTTATACTAAATAAATAAATTTCTATAACTTTTCAGCAGACTGAGATAAGACAGACAATAATCCAGTAATGATGGATTTGAAACATAAGCCAGATCATTCCACATGTACTGAGTTTTTGAAGAGAATATTTTCTCTTTCTCAGATTCTATGTTGAAGACATTCATAAGTGAGTATTGTGGAATATTTGAGAAAATGGTGAATGTTTGTGATTAGGAATGTGGATTTGGGGCTGTAGAGATAGGTAACTCAGTGGTTAAGTGCACTTTCCTAGCATTTATATGGCAGCTTACAACTATCTGTAATTCCATTTCCAGGGAATTCAATACCTTATTCTGGCCTTCTATGGGGACCAAGAAAATATGTGATGCACATATATGTATGTAGGTAAAACACTCATATAAAAATTAAATAAAATATAAACATGAACCTTGTGGCCAATGAGATAACTCAACAGATGAGATACTTGCTGCCAAGACTAATGCCCTGAGTTTGACAGCAGGGATCTTCATGATGAATGGAGAGAACCAAACTCCTGCAGGTTGTCCTCTGACTTCTATGTGAGCACTGGGCATGTTATGTACATCAAAGAATAACACACACACACACACATACACACACACATACACGTAAATGCACACAAATAAATAAACATAATAAATGCAATAAAACATTTTTGAAAATGAATATGGACTCCATATTTACTTCTGACTTTCAATTTTTCCATATGAAAATTATATAATAGTGTATATTACTAGTGTATTTTCAATGTATACAAAGTATAATTTATTATTATATTTTCTTAGAGAACATCAATGATGCCTATTAATGAGAAAGAAAACTAGTCAAAAGAAAAGCAATTGTAAACAGATGATTTTATATGCTGGTATAATTTCTTCTGTGGTTATTAAGGATTAAAAAGAATGATTAAGAAAAAAATCAAATTGTTATGATTTTTAAACAATTGTTAGATATTATTATTTAAGAATCTGTGGTTGGTAGACTTTGCCTTTTAATCATGGTGTCTGTTTCAAACATATTTATTTCCACGTCTTTAGGTGCACTTCTGTAAACTATTCAGAACAAAGCCTGTCTTTAGGTAGATTATAACCTGGTCAATGGCAATTTTACAACAGTTCTGACTAATGAATGAGGAGCAATGTTTGGTGCTTTAAATAAAGATGCACCTAAAGGACACCTCTGTAGTATGTGGAGAGTCAGAGAAAACATCCTAGAAAGTGAGATTTAAGTGACCAGAAGGGAGGATGAAATTGTGACAAAGAGCACAAAAGACAGACAGAAGGATATTGAAAATACTCTGTATAAGGAGAGATGTTTGTGGGTGAAAATCCAAAGGGCTCAGTGACTCCTATTTGTGCAGTGTGACTGGAGGGAACAGGGAGAGGAATATGAGGCAGGTGGAAGGCCAAACTGGGACCTTCACTCAAAGTCTCATCTTCCATATCTTATCGAGGATATCAAATGCTGGACTTTGCTCTAAGATCAACTAGAAGACTCTGAAAGGGGCTTTCAAGTAGATGATCTCATTCTTGTTTCACTCTAGTGCTTAGTAAGTGAATGGAAACTTACTGCTACCTTGGGCAGCCATGTAAACTTCAGTTTTCTTATGTCAACTATAGTGATGATAATGAGAGTCCTTGAAGAAAAGAAGAAGGAGGGAGGGAGGGAGCAACGGGGAGGAAGGGAGAGAAAGAAAAAAAGAGAGGATTTATAAAGCCTTATCTCTAAATACTAGTCTATGCCCTTATGGTACTTAAAGTTTCAGGGCTTTTGAGGTCAGGGTGGGAAGAAGAATATAAAAAGTTGCAAGTGACAGACAAAAATGCGGGAATTAAATTATTCCATTTTTGGAAGTTGAGATTGGGAATACTTTTTTCTACTTTTTCAGAAACTTTTAGATTTCTCAAATAATTTCAGTCACAAAGACAGAATAAGACATGCTGTTAAGAGGATATATAATTTCATTCTTTTACTTGGGGTGTATGGATGATTCTTAGTATGCAAAGTGACATTTTGCAGAGTGACAATAACTGAGTTGTGAAAAGCCACTTTGAAAACTCTCTCTGTAGCATTATTCAGAACCTCCTATGACCATAAGGAAGAACAGTGAATATATTTCTACTGCGTGTCTCGGGCCTTCAGATAGAACCTAATTGTCTGGGTCAGATGAGACTCTCTATCTAGTTATTAAGAATCTCCGGAGCCAAACCTGTCTTACTGAAAAACTTTGTGGGTAAACTTCCATGTAGAAGAAAGCATTATGTCACATTTGAGGGTAATTTCAGAGCAATCCTTACTCTATAGAAGCAATAAAGTCCCCAAGGGAACAATGTCAAACACCACGCTGATTCGTTGACTTATCCGGAAAGACTATAAGGGATTTGATTAATAATTCTAGATGTATTTATCCAGCACCCAATAGTCAAGTGGCACTGTTCCAAGCTAACTGTCCAGGTAGCTAAAGACTGCTGGTTTTCTGTGCAGATGGAAATTGAATTCTTACCTGGGGTCAACTTTATAGGGAGAGAAGACCTTTTGTTTTAATAATGGCTTGAATTCAGCTCCCTGCTGCAATAATTCAAATTCTGGAAATACAGACCTCCTCCTGGTTTCGATATTGACTGCAGGGGAAGTCATGCTAGAGCTGGCCCTGCTGTTAGTTGCAGGAGATTGGGATTTATGCTAATGAACGGGCCCAGGCTTTCAGGGATTTGCTTTCATTGTGAGAGTCCAAGGCCCTTGGCTGGGCTTCACACTAAGAAAAGAAGTCTATATGTGCCATGCTGAAAGGCTAATTGTTAGGCTCAAAGCAGAACTAAATAAAGAAAACTTAATGGAAAAGTTTAGTTTCTTAATATAAAATTCTCCATCTGAGTAATCAGAAAGTAAAAGAGCAATACTCCACAACTCCAGGAGCACAGCCATAAGGTGAGAAAATATTTCTCAAGCCAGAAGTTCCAACTTAATCTCAACTGAAACAGACCTTCTGTACTTGTTTTCTAAATCTCTAAAAGTTGAAGCAATTTGGAGCTAAGATAAAATATTTCACCAGGGAGGTGTTAGTCCATGTCTTTAATTCCAGCAGAGACAAGCAGGTCACTATAGAGTTAGAAAGTTGTCTTCTAAATTCTAGAAGTGAACAGGATCTTGGTGGTTCACACCTTAAATCCCAACACTTCAGAGGTATACACCTTTAATTCCAACACACTGGAGACAGAAACATGCAGATCTCTGAGTTCAAGGCCAGCCTGACACAGAGTAAATCTCAAATAGAGAAAAATTTAGATCCAGGGATGGTGGTTCACACCTTTAATCTCAACAATTGGGAAGCACATGCCTTTGATCCCAGCACTTGGGAGGCAGAGACAGACACACAAGATTTACAATGATTTAAGTTTAAAAGCCACTTGTAAAATGCAAGCTGAAATTCAAAATGAATGTCCTTTGTGATCTCAAAATATATGCAATTAAAGGTATATTTAGTTCTAATATAAAAGTATATATTAAATTATTGTATATACTCTTGTATCTTAAATTCCAAAATATAAATTTTGAAATTTAAAAAAAATTTCAAAAGAATTTTTTGAAATCTCAGTTGAAAGATAATTTTTTATAGTGTCAAAAAACCCAGTTTGCTCTAGGAAAGATCTTACTTGTCAAAAAAGTAACACCTCAGAGTTAGGATTAGGGTACAGTTGTGTTCTTATCTTTCCAAGAGATTAAAAGCATCCAAATAAAGAGTCCAGGGACAAGTGGACAACTGAAACTTTGAAGAAAAGAGATCAGACACCAAAGAAGACAACACAAGTAGCCTAGATGATCCACCCTCACAGACTGCCTCAATAGCTGTTTCCTCAAAATTCTACATCCAGAACAACTTCAAAACAGCTAGCTAAAATGGTCGAGTCTCACAGACTGTTCCAGGAAGGACGTCAGTAAAGCCCTGAAGTTTCCCACACAAAGTTCAGCTTCTGACTACAAACTTCTTAGGACATTTAAATATCTGAGCACAGAAGACTAGCCAACAAATGTTACTATTAACTTGCTTAACCATTCATTGTTCCATACTTATTTGGTCCCCTAAACAAGTTTCCTAAGTTCTACATCAGCAGGAAGCAATTTTAAGAGAGTGACACCCCATTCCCAGAAGGTGGTGTGGGTGATTTTTTTTTTTTTTTGGTCATTTGCTGGGTTATAGATGCTTATGTTATTTAGGGGAATTGGTTACAAGTTGTTAAATGGTCTTGTTAAACAAGGTTTAGGAGGTTAGACCCAGGGATTTCTCTTTTTCTTTCCTCTATCTTTCTTACTCTCTTATATAGGGGGGAAAGACTTGAACAGAAAAAAGTGGATATAGACATGATATAAAAATGAGAAAGAAAAAAGTGTAGATCATTGAATATACTCTTATATCTTTGTATATTGATATAAAATTAAGGTTACATTTGGTTACACTGGTATAGATCTTTATATATTGATACAAATTTAATGTTAACTTTTTTAAAGGTATTGTACCTATGTAATTCTTAAAAATGCAACGTGATGTTCAGGCCTTTTGATAGCAAACTATCACAGACTGTTCAAGACAATTAAGAAATGCAAACTAATAGTAATTCAAACTTGTCTTTTTGTTAGGTACTAGTTTAGTGTATCACAGATGTTTTCTAAATTAATCAGAAATCAAGTTGCTCAGAAACAAGCAACATTTACTTATTCAAATATATGGAAATAGACAGATAGTCTTCAAAAACCTCTGTAGAATAAGGCATTTAAAGACGTTTTCTTAAGATTTTTTTTTAATATATATTGAGACATGTCAGCTCCTAACAGCAACTCCCGTTCTGCTTCAAGTAGATGATGAGCATTGAAGGTTCTCAATTTGAGATGGCTGCATTAGTGATAAGCTAGCTGCAGGACAGGAAAAGAGTCCTTGCTTCAACTGTAGACAGAATGTTGTCCTAAAAGGACAAAACTTGGAAGCAGGTATGTCGACAGTCTAGCTCTGGCAAGACAGGAGGAGCAATTCCTTTATAATTCCTGCTTTACAATTAATGTCTGTCAGAGATACTGGGCCAAAAGGCTGAAGTTAGATGCTCCAACATTATAGAGATGAATTGGGGACTGTCCAGGCAGTCAGTTGTCTGTCATTTCTTAGTTTTAGAAGCTGCTTACTCTGCATTTCCTGTTCATTCAGATGTATTTATCCTTCTCGAGTCTATGATGTGGTTACAGACTAGATAGTTATACTCTCACACTTAAGTTTTAAATTGTTTAGGAATTAAAAGGATATTCTAAGTCTAGGTCTAAGAAGATGTTTTAAAGTTGGTAATGCAAGTTAGGATGGAAACTGAGTTAGGTATAGAACTTTAAACTCATTGAGATAGATAGATACTAGAATGTTATTATTAGTTGCCAAATACATATGGACTAGAAATTGGGAATATAGTATACCATATAATTTTCATAAAGTGTGGCCTAATTATTCTTATTGTCTTGCATTGTATTTATTGTTATAAGAAAAAGAGTCTTTCATTGGATTAATAGAGGGAGATGTTGGGGAAAAAGATACACCTTAAATAAAAATAAATAATAATTAACAACTGTGTTACTTGGTAGAATGACTGGCTTAAGAAAGTGAATTCCAAAGAATTTTGGTATTTTTCTGAAGTGAGGTGCTTACTTGTATAATTTCTTTAATCAGTAAATTCCTGGGATTTCTATGCATTCCTTACTGGCAGCAGGCAGCCAAGAGTCTATGTGCAAATCAGTTCTCAGTGAGGATGGACACTGCTGAATGACAAAAATGTTATGGGCAAATCTGCTTGGCAATAAATTTGTGGGATTCTGAGAGAAACTGAACAGCCAGGTATAATGTGGTTGCATGTTAAATGAACCATTAAGCCCTTCAGAAATGAAAACAAATTTTATTGCAGTACAAAAAATAAGTAAACAAAATGAAGAGCAAAACAAAATAAAAAAGGACCATCTTTATTTTGAAGACATAATTATTAAATGTAAGATATTTGAATTCATTTGCAATAATGGAACAAAGAACAAAAATATTCATCAGTCTGGTCATAAACTACAAAAATCTTGTTTTTGTTTTATCCTATTGAGAGAATTTCACTCATTTTTTTTTTTTTTTTTTTTTGGTTTTTCGAGACAGGGTTTCTCTGTGTAACAGCCCTGGCTCTCCTGGACTTGCTTTGTAGACCAGGCTGGCCTCGAACTCACAGAGATCCACCTGCCTCTGCCTCCCAAGTGCTGGGATTAAAGGCGTGCGCCACCACGCCCGGCTGAATTTCACTCATCTTAACTTTAAAATACTTTCTGTCTTTTATATGAGAGTAAGTCAGACCTTCAAGTTTATTGACATATTTTCAAAATATATGGAAAAATTTTAGTCTCTTAAGTTTTAACTATTAATGAATTTACTATACTTTATTGTTTTCATGAATCCTTTTTAAGGCCAAGATATTGTGTTTTCTTCTAATTCTAGTCTAATCTATGTTATGTTATGTTATGTTACAAATTATAGTATCTCTATATAGCATAGATTGGTCTTAAGTTTAAACTCTCTATTCTCCTGCCCTGGTCCCCCAAATATAAGTAGTGAGATTACAAATTTGAGCCATATACCTAGTCTTGCTCTTTGTTTCTAAGCCTATCCATCAGTTTTGAATATAATCTTGACAAACTGAGTCATTTTGGGAGCTAGTAGGCCACAAAAGGCCTTTAATATACACATTAGTGTTGACCCCGAAGCAGTCTGTTTCTCTAAAAGTTTCTTTAAGAGCTTCTTAAAAATCTAGCAAGCCTACTGACTTATGGCTGCAGATTGCTCATTCAGTATGCAACTGTGGACTGCCTACTGCATTTATTCCCAACACATTTCTGTGTAAATAGACATTACCTGTGCCCAAGGAATTTCAACTTAACAAGTAGGAAAAGAAACACTTAGCTATAACCTAATGTTATTGGATAATTTAAGGAGTCCTAGTGAAGCCTCTGCATGTTTCCAGGGAAATCAGCATCCCCACTCAGGTTTCCTCATCTCATTAGTAAAGAAATTTTGGAGTGGACCCAAAAAGAAGTTTGAGGCCAATTTTATCAGAATTTAAAGGAAAAACCCCAAAGTAGGGAAGTTGTCAATTTTGACAGCTGCCTAAAGAAGGTACATAGAGACAAGGAAGAGAGACAGGTATGGTACTGGTGAGTAGACATATGGTGAAAGGGTCCAGGGGTATGATGGGTGATGTATAGCTTCAGAGAAAATTAGCAAAAGTGCCCTGTGTACTAGTGAAAGCACGCTTGGACTTTTGCTAGCACCCAGAAGACAGGGGCAAACAAGAAAAGAATAGAGAAGTCATGACTTTCTAAGTCAGGACTCCGACAGGAAGGTGGACCTTGAAAGCCTCTGGGCAGCCCTATAGGGACTCCTTGGAGAGTAGGAGTTCTAGGAAGAAAATGATGTATCATCTCCTGAAATGGATAACTAGGTCAATGGGTAACCCCTGCTACCTCTTTAGCAAGGCTTAAGATAGATCTACCTTCTTGAGAGGTGGTCCCTCAGTCAAGTGGCTGACTTGTCCAGCTGAGATGCTAGGTAGAGATTCCACCTTGTTCACCTAAGACTGAAAAAAAAAAAAACATGAATCATTGCTCTTCAATAATCTTTGCTGAATTTATCAAGAATGCAAATGATAAAGCAATTCATAGCTTCAGAATTGCCTTTGTCACAATTTCTTCTGTTGCAACCAGCACGATTAGTTCCCTGTTTCAAATGTGACAATAAGACTGCAGATCGCAGAACTGTAAGAAAACGCTTGTTGAAGTTGCTTGGAGAAGTCCGGCTCAAATGAACCACCTCCCTGTGGTATGCAGTTTTGTATCTGTACTATTACATTTACCATGCTGTTTTTATAAGTTGGGACTTGAATTTCTTCGGAATGTCTGCTCTTCCAGTCTGTTTCTATTTACTTCACTAGACATCAGAATGCTGTATTTCTCTTTTGCATGAATGAGCCTTCAGAACAAATTAGCTCATAGCTCACCTACACAGTCGACAATATTTCTAAGCATGATAAGGTTAAAGGAATTTCTCATCTCCCTCTCAGCTTTATTGTTATATTTGTCAAGTAAAAATTATGTGCTTTTGCAATGTATCATGACATTATGATATACCAAATTTTTGTGAAATGATTAAAATATCAAATCTACCATCTCATATATTTATCTTTGTGATGATAATATTTAAGATCTGATCTCTTAGAAATTGTCAAGTATATATTATTAGTAGCTATAATTACCATATAGTACAATGGAAATCTACTGTATTCACATTGTTTAAGTGAAGTCTTGTTCTTTTTCAACCCATATCTGCCCATGTCCCTTTTCATCTATTGTATCCTGGTAAGCACCATTTATGTTTGTGCTGCAATGAGTTTGCCCTCTGACTTTATGGACAGCTAAGATCTTGTAGTGGCTTTTCTTCCAAGCCTGACTTATTTTATATGACATAGTTTCCTTCATATATCTGTCTTGTGGTGAATGATGGGATTGCATTCTTTTTTAGGCTTATAATATCCCATTTTCTTTATTTACCCAGGTTTTATTATTTGTATTATTTTATTTAACTCAGTTTTATTATATAGCTTGCCTAGTTTGATTAGTGAGTAACATGATGAATATGTAATGCAGGATTTTTTTTTTGCTTCATTATGGATTGCTAAATCATATGGTAATCCCAGTTTTGATTATTTGAAGATTCCCCATGATATTTTCCATAATGCCTATACAAAGATATTTCCAGATTAGGAATATAATTTTCCAGCCATTGCTTTTGTTCTCAGACCTAAAAGTAGTGACTGTAATTTCTGGATAGAGTGGAGAGTAGTTGTCTCTCACAATGAGTATAAATGTCTCTGACAAAGGCTTATTTAGAATACTCTAAAATGGTGGTTAAGAATGATACCCGTCATATGGGAAATGACAATTGGTTGTGTCAAATTAAGTGTATAAGAAACAAGATTATGCACATCAAAGTGTAAAATCATAACATATTTTATCTTAATTTGCAGTTCTTTCTCACCAGCTGTAATAACATAGTTAGTACTTGACAGCCATTCCCTTGGCCACTGCTTGGCTCCTCTATACACTTCTGTGTATTTTGGTTTACATTAGCTCATAATGGCAACTTCCCACATAGGCATGTCCTTACAAGACAAGAGCCGCTGTAACTGCACTTGTGGAGCTTGAGATACTTGGAAACTGACATGTCCCTTAGGTGTGTCCCTAACAAACCCATGTTTCAGGAGTCCTGAAACTCAGGTGTGTATCTCAGAGTGTAGACAATCTTTAATGCAGAATTTACATTGCAAAGTTCTGCTCAGGGGGTGGGATAGAGGGAGGAATTTTGCCTAAAATCACAACTGTGTTAGCTTGTTGCCTTTCAGTGTCCTATTCCTTTCTACCTTCCCATTTCTTCAAGAAGCCTTCCCTTAATAAGCCACGTGCACCAACATTCCCATCTCGGAGATGGCTCTAGGAAGCTTCTCAACAGTAGTGATTATTCCACTAAGTATTTCTAGCTAGCCTTTATCCCTTCATTTCCCTCCTCTTCTTCCTTTCTCTCCCTTCTTCCTTCACTTTCTTCCTCACTCTGACTCCACAGCTTCCACTGATGTTTTCTGGGCCACACAATATTCATGACCTATTGTACCGTTTAGAGCTGAAATGGTCTTAGGGCACCTTAGCAGCAGGAAATGTTCCCCTGTTGCTGTTTCTTTGGCAGCAAGAGTGCAGCCTCTCTGCTGAACTCAGGCTGGAAACTGCTTCCCTACTGGGTAGAAGCTTGAGTTGCATAACATCCCCTGTTTGCTGCTATTAAATATCTGTTCTGGCTGAATAGCACATCTGTTTTTATGAAATTTCCCAAAGCATATATATCTTTAATTAAATTCTTTTATTAATTAAATCTATTCTTTGACAATTTCAGAGATATATAATATATTCTTTTTTTTTATAAATACTTTATTTTTTTTTCTTCAAATTACATCTCAGTCACAAACCCCTCCCTATTCCCCCTTCCTATCCCGCCCTTCCACCCTCTTCCCCCCAGAAGTTTCCTCTTTCAGTCCAACAGATGGTTCCTTCTCTTATAACAGTATTATACAAAACAACAGATATAAATATGCCACATTTATGAGAGTTAAATGGCCCAGTATACTTTCCCAATGTCCAGTTTATACATATTTGGCCCCTGACTTTAACATTCTACTATCTAACCATCTCCATGTGTTTAAAGGTCTATATCTGACTCAACATTCATACTAACTTGCAACACACTTTTAAGAGTATCTTCTTAGATCTATAACACCCTCTTGATTCCTAAACAACTCAAAATTTAGCTATGAGACTCTAGCTGTCTATTCTTCAACCACCTCAGAGACCTGAGAGGGATAAATATATTTGCTTATATAGGAAGTGCAGGGCCTGCAGCTTCCAAAACTAAGAAAGGACATACCAATGACTGCCTGGACAGTTCCCATTTTCTCTCCATACATTCCTGCATCAGTCTTCAGCCTTTGGGTCCTGTTTCTCTGACAGACATTTGTTGTAGAGCAGGGATTATGAAGGACTTACCTACCCTGTCTTGGCAGAGTTAGGCTGTCGACTTCCCTGCTACCAAGTCTTGTCCTTTTTGGACAGCAGTCTGTCTGCAGTTGGTGCAAGGGGTATATAATATATTCTGATTGCTCTCCTTCCTGTGTGCACCCTTCCTCTTTCCTTCTAAACTCTTCCTCATATTCATGTATATCTATTTTGTTTGTGTGTCTCTGGGTTGGACCAAAGTTTTCTGTATGGCTTTGGGGTTGGAATTGTCCCTTGGAGCCTGATGTATACGTCACTGGGTATACAATTGAAGACAGTGTCATTTGCTTTCCCTCAGCCCATTGTTAGTAGATCATACCTCATCTGAAAGGGGCGAAATACCATGAACTTCTTCCCCATGCATACCTGGCTGTTGAAAGGGCCTATCTTTTACAGGCCTAGTATAAGTTCTAGTAGCTACAGTGAGTTTCTGGTAATATTGCGCCTGTCATACTGCTCCCTTTCACACTGTCTTCCAGCACTTACATTTTTTTCCTGTCACATTTTGTACAATGTTCCCTCAGATTAGAGATAGTAATATAAATGACTTGTTCCAGGCTGAATCTTCATTTGTTAATTCTTCTTAGCTTTTTTGAGTAATCATGAGTTTTTACATTCACCATTATTCACTATATGCAGAGTCTTTTCTGACTAGTGTTGAGAGCTGCCATTGTATAAGAGTATGAACATAGGTATTTAGAAAGTACATTGATGTTATGTTCATTTAGCAGAGAGTGTTTGGTTGCCCCATAACCGTTATATCATTATTGCACATTTGGGTATATCTTGTCTGGCAGAGTGGTGGTAAAGTTTTTAGATCATTGCGATTTAAGAAGACAGTTGTTGCATTTCCCCCTAGAAGCCTGTGCAGCACCTTCAGTACTTTGAAATCTAGCTAGAGAGCTAGAGAAGAGGTTTCAGTGCCAATTCCACCTTGATTCCTCTGTATCTTGCAACCATGGTAAGTGGTATAGTAGGGTCTTACCATATTTCTTGGGGAAAACAAAACAGAAAGGTAAAAGCCTTCATTGTTTCAGGGGTCCTGGGGGCCTCCCTGACCAATGACTCCTGTGGACTTTTCCACATTTGACACTGGGGTTTGTGTTTAGTATCTCACTGTTTTTAGTAACAACGTCCTCAGTCACACAAGAATTTCCTTCCAAACTCTTGGGGTTAGAAAATAGTAGGTTCCCAAAGCCTTCCTTAGTTTTGGTTAATCCCATACCACCCTACTGTCTCCCCTTCCTGAGAGGAGAACTAAAAGAGAAGGCCAAAACCCACAACTATCGCTCAAAGTCCCTGACTGTGCCACTGACCAATCAGTTTCCATCTTTGGGAGAAAAGTTATTGATGTAAATTATATGACTAGCCTCAGTGAATGGGGAAAACTCTGAGATTCTTCTTGAGGTGTAACTTAATGAATTTTGTTTTGTCCTTTTAACTTGCATACATAGCATGTGTACACACCACGAAATACTGTTCACTGTTTTTAGCTCATGGTTTGTCTCCATGAAAAATATTGGCTGTAATTAAGCTTTTACCTTAATATTCTTCTATACAGTCATACATTTTCTTTCTATCTCATCCTGAGCCTGGTTATTGCTTGTTCTTGACTAGCTAATGCAAGAATGGAGTAAATAATTTAAAAGTTATAAAACAAATAATGTAAACAGTAACTTTTGTTCATTGTGCTGCACAGGGTCTGTTTTTGAGGCAGCATTGTCATTCTTGCTTATTATGCTTGGTAAATCCCACTGGAAAATACAAATATTTGCTCAATTTAAAAAATATTTAGTGCAAATTTCCACAGGAAAATATATTGTTCAGTACCTTGCTGTTTGCTTTTTCTTTTGGAAAAAATATTACATTTAGTTACTCTTCGTATCTGTCTCTGTCTTTGTGTATGTCTCTCTCTCTCTTTCTCTCTTTCATGTGTGTGTGTTTTTGTGTGTGCACATGCACCTGTCTGTCACTTGTGTGAAAGTCAGAGGACACTATGAGTCAGTTCTCTTCTTTCACTATGTGTGTCCCTTCTTAGGGACCGAACTCAGGCTTCTAGGCTAACCCACTGAACTATTATCTGACCCTTTTATTAAAAAAAAAAAAAACAACATGTTTTAGAGAAAGCTTCATATGGAGTGCAGCTGTGCTTATCTTTATATGTGTACATGCATGCATATGTTGACATGTATGTACACATACTATGTGCACATTGCAACTGCTGCATAATATTCTATAATTTATATATTCAAATGTTTTTAATCAGCTTTAATTATATGTTTATATTTTCCTAATATATTTTTAGAAGCTAACATAATCAGGATTATTTCTTTATATATATATATATATGCATGTTTTTTGAGACAGGATTTCTATGTGTAATACTCTTGGCTGTTCTGGACTCACTTTATAGACCAGGCTGGCCTCATACTCACAGAGAATCATCTGCCTCTGCTTCCGGAGTGCTGAGATTAATGGCATGTACCACCACACCTGACTCTTAATGTATATTTTTAAGAACACACAAAAGGACATTTGTAAATAAATTTTTCTATGTTATCTTGTTGAGTCAAATATGTACTTATTAAGTCTTTCACTGTTATGGAGTTCCAAGCTAGTTTCTCATAGTTAAGTTGCTTGATAATTTTTTGAAATTCTAAATTTGAACTTTATATCAAGGTTTTAAAAAATACTAAAATTTCGTAAATCATGTAAAAAGTAGTTTTTTATCAACTTACTTATCACATGATTTTATTATATGTTTATTAACTTTTTAACAAAATCATCTTCTATTTTACTATTTTTTAAGTTGAAATTAATTTGTGAATGCTAGTCACAACGAACAAGGTGTCACTGATACCTTCTGATTTGTTCTCTAACCATACAATATTTCCCAGGTCTAGTTTTATATAACTGCAACTATTCAATTTTGACCCAAATAAAGTTTTATTAGGTAGGAATTGGAGAAAATAATTAGTTAGCGATTGGATACATGCCTGAAGAGAAAATGGCCCAGCAGATCTGTATACCTCACGCAAAAATTGGGGACAATTTATTTCCACGCTCTGTGGTAGACAGAAATCCAATCAAGAAATGCACCCTTGTTTGGAACCCTCTGATAGACTTCAGCTTTCAATTGCACAAGAGTCGGCAGACAAATGACTGCCTGCCTCTTTTTATGGTGGCAAAATGCTTCTGTTCTCTAACTAGCAAAGACTCATCCCAGGAAAGTGAGCAGAAAGGGAGGTAGCCCTTTGTGATCCAGGACTTACTGCTGGGATTTCTCTATCACAACAAATTACTCCCCTTCTCTTGAATGGTAATGAGAGTCTCTGTTGTCTGTTTACTCTCCCTCTCATCATTTCTTTCATTATTAATTTTGTTCACAGTTTTTAAATTCTTAGGTATCAGCAAATACTGGATTTTGTTCACTGTGAGCTAATTTTGCCAAAATCTGTGGCAGTTGAAAGGCATATATCATAATGGTGAAGAGAGAGGACAATTGCTACTCCTAGAAAGATACCTTCTAAAAAATAGAGTAACAGAATACAATGCAACATGATGATGCAAACAAATATGATACCATGGGAAGACTGCAGTGGCTGAAGAATTCAACACTGACACATAGGATTAAGTGGAAACTTAAGGTGGAATAGAAGGGAAACCTCATTAGTGAAATTAAGGGTTATATAAGAAGGCCACTCTAAAATAATTCTAACCCCACCTGAGTCTTACCTCAGGCAAGGGCTTGTGTACCTTGAGATTTGCTTACATCTACTATTTTGTTTCTCTGAAGCGTATTACTGAGCCTAAATTACCAATGTTCAGAGGTGAACAGAATGCTACTGTTCTCTATTCTCTGTATCCATGTTCCTTGAATATAGCTTAGCAGATCCTTTTATCAAGAGATAAATCCTTTCCTTTCTACTTTCTGAGTCAAACCTAAATTTGTATCTTGCTTTAGTTATGTATTTTGAAAGAATAAAAATCTGTCCCAAACCCATTGTTCTCTTTCTTTTAATTTTTTGGAACCCTGCCTGTTCCCTAAACTTAAATTCAGATTAGAGGATGGAAGATCAGGTGAGCAGAGCTAAATTGCCAAGCCTATCATGGCCAAGTCCTATCTTGCACATAGATAAGTGCGCAAGACACAATGAAATCAACTAATTCAGAAAAATTTGGGTCTAGACTCATGGGAAATAACAAACTTACTTTGTTAAAGACTGTAAACATTAAAATTACTTAATGTACAATCACAGATAACATCATACTATAGATATATAGATAAATAAAATAATTCAAATGAAATATTTCATCCAGTGCTTACTATACAAAAAAGTGAAAGTTATTATTTTATTTTTTCTTCAATTTCACTTGAATTTGTAGATGACCTTTTAAAACTATACACACATTTCATTTCTTCTTCATTTTTCAGAAGACTTTTGGTGGTGTAGCAGAATTTCCCACAATTTGTATTATTTATGTATATTAACACAAGCATATCTTTCAATACCAGTAGCATTTGTAATGTTTCTCTTTGAGTTTCTTTTTCTGTTTAAATGGTTAAATGATGGGCATGATTATTTATAAACAATTAACTTAAAATCTAAGAGTTAGTTTTCCTCTTTGACTTGAATGTATACAAAATATTTGTGAAATATAGCTACTAGATACCTGGTAGTTAGAGTTCCATGATGAAAACCCTTGGGTAACTTGACCTTCATGGCCCAGGAATGCAATAATCACTCCATTTTGCTCAATATCGTTACTACCTAGAGTTTGCTACTATTACTAACTTCTACACTGGACTTGATATTGCCTTAGAGTTTTGAGGACATAAACTTTTTTAATGTTTATTTATTACTTCAAGTTACATCTTCATCACAGTCCCCTCTCTCCACCCCTCCCAGTCCCACCCTCTCACCTTCTTCCCCCTCTCCTACCTATCCTACTCCTCTGGAGTGGGTTGCCCCTACATGTCAGCCCCCCTAAGTTCAACAGTCATATGAGGGTTAATAGTTTCCTCTTGCACTGGGGGCCTATATGGCAAATCCATTAGGGAAAAGTGTCCTACTAACAGGTAACAAGGTCTATGTTCTTGTTCCTTTTGGTGTGTTGGTTGTAGTGTAGTTATCCTGTATTATATGGCTAAAATCCAATTATAAGTGAATAGATGCCATGTGCATCTTTCTGAGTCTGGATTAGCTCACCCAGGATGAGCTTTTCTAAGCTTTTAAGAAGTTTGAAAAATTCTTAGGATCTCACAGTGTCTACCTACTTGATCAGGTAGGCCATCTCTAGATCTAACACTGACATGCACACACATCAAGTCTACTATTCAGTCTTCCATGTTGTCACACTAGCTTATGATTAACTGTACTGAAATATTGGCTGAAAGAAGGAAAGGCCAGTTCCTACCAAGCTGACTCCTGGGGGGAAGCACCTTATTCTTGGGTTTTGAAGCTCTTCAAGCCCTTTCAGTAAGATTTTCTTTAATTCTAGTCACCTTTTATTTAGTCCATTGAGCTTGCCTTCTTTTATGACATAGAAATGAGAATGAGTCCTTTCTGTTTCAAGTTTTTAACTAAAAGAGTCTTTAAGGATCTATTTAAAAAATAGAGTATGCTTTAATATTACTTTAGAAAAGTTAATTTTGATTCAATGTTTCACCTTACATTATTAATTTAATAACTATTACAAGATTACTATATGACAGCTGTCTTACATATTGGTTTGGGTTTTCCTGGAAGCAAGATTTGAGATAAAGATTTGAAGATAAGTGACCTCTTTCATCTGAATGAATGAAGCTTCACCCTAGGGCAAAATCTGGGACATGAACTAAACCCAAACCTTTGAGTTACTTGTATAAAAGGCAAAGATGTTGTAGTACTGTGTGCAAGTGCTCCTGCACTATTGCCTGATGTATGCTAGGGGTGGGAATCAGAGGTTAATTTTAACTGAGCAAAGCAACTTGTTACATTTTTGGAGAAAAGGCTAGGTTAGGTGGCTCACTTTTGTTCTCCCAGGAAGGCTAATACAGGAAAATCTCTACAAGTTTCAAGCCAGCCTTATCTATGAGTTCCATGCACAAAATATAGATATTGGTAATTAAAAATCTGTCAGAAGACACTGACTTTTGTGATCTATACTGATGGAGAACTGATATGAGACATACTAGTAGAGGGTTGATTGTATCCTCTCTAACTTAGCATTTCACAAATATGATCTCATTGGATCCTATAGTTCTTTCTACCGGGAAGGGATTAATACTCATGTTTTCACAAAGACAAAAGCAGAAGTTTAGATTAGTTGTATAACTGGCCTCAGATATATAATAATTGGAGAAATAAGACTTTGATAAGAGTCTGTTGACACAGAAAGTCATGATTTGCAAAATGTCAGAAAGCATCTGTGAAACAGAGGCAAGGCTTGTTCTAGGGTCTTTGACATGCAGCTGAATAAATTACTTGGGTCTATCCAATCATATTTAATTTTTACTTTCCTCCCATCTCTAATCTTAGGGCACAATAGTCTGACCTTTTGAGTTTAGTTCTTGTATATCCTTGGAAACACTAGGTGCTCCTACTTTGCCTGTGTTTTCTGAACAGCACCAAGAGAAAGACTGAACTTTCCTATTTCAGCTTCTGAGTGACCTGCTAGTAAGATTAGTGTTCCTCTTAGTCACTTCAGTCACTGTGTGATCTGTTGTTTTGGCATTATTGTATTACCTTTGACACTCCTGTCTTTTACATGTTGTTGTTTCCTGTCCCTGAATACATGTCTTTCTGCGTATACCAAGCTCGCTTCTATGCCACTGTATTATCACACATTTCTTTGGGAATGTCTACCATAGACCTCCTGACTACATAAATCTCAAGCACTAGGTAAGTCCTTCATAACCCCTGCTCTACAA
This sequence comes from Lophiomys imhausi, assembly GCA_907164525.1. Taxonomy (NCBI): domain Eukaryota; kingdom Metazoa; phylum Chordata; class Mammalia; order Rodentia; family Muridae; genus Lophiomys; species Lophiomys imhausi. The sequence goes on from CAJQZJ010032746.1 coordinate 3,767,403, forward strand.
TCAATGTCTGTCAGAGAAACGGGGCCAAATGACTGAAGATCGATGCTGTAATGTATGGAGACAAAATGGGAACTGTCCAGGCAGCCACTGGTATGTCATTTCTTAGTTTGGGAAGCTGCAGGCCCTGTACTTCCTATAAAATCAGATATATTTATCCCTCTCAGGTCTCTGAGGTGGTTGAAGAACAGATAGCTAGAGTCTCATAATTAAATTTTGAGTTGTTTAGGAGTCAAGAGAGTGTTATAGATCTAAGAAGATATTTTTAAAATTGTGTTGCAAGTTAGTATGAATGCTGAGTCAGATATAGAACTTTAAACTCATGGAGATGTTTAGATAGTAGAATGTTAAAGTCAGGTACCAAATACATATGGACTGGTCATTGGGAATGTACGTTAAGCCATATAACCCTCATAACTGTGGCCTAATTACCTCTGTTGTACTGTATTGTATTTATTATTATAAGAGAAAGAGCCATTTGTTGGACTGAAAGGGGAAACTGTAGGGGGAAATAAGATATACCTTAAACTTAAAAGAAAAAAAAAGGGGGAAGAGGATGGGGGGTTGAGGGTGGGAGGGTGGGACTGGAGGGGGAATAGGGAGGGGACTGTGATTGAGATGTAATTTGAAGAAATAAAAAATAAATAAAAAAACAAAAAACAAACAAACAAACAAACAAAAAGAATAAATCTGAAGCACTGTGCAGCTATCCAGTATAAATTAGTATAGTTCCAACTTAATTTTCATTTCTCCAGAGATTTCATTAAAACCTGAGAACTTAATCATGATAGAGAGCTGTCTCTGCTTTTGTCTACCACTACATACCTCATTTAAAACATGGAAGGTGATCAATAAATACTAGTAAATCAAAGAATGACTGAACAAATAGATTCCAGTCACAGGATACTCTTAATATTTTTATTTTGTCACTGGTTTCTTAGCCTCTGAGCTTTCCTCTGATCTCATTTCAGTATGGATTTAAAACTTTGTTGAAGAATACTACTAACACACACACACACACACACACACACACACACACACACACACACATACACACAAAAGAGGCAGCTGTTTCCCTAGGGCCATAGTCTGTTATTCCTAACAGCACACCTATTACCAGTCACTCCTGTGAATGCATGAGGCACAGGATATTGAATCCAGCATCCTCCTCTCAGATAAAAATGTTCAAATCTCTCACAGGAAATGTTAGTGTAGTTTTATACAACCTTTGTAAAAATACAAGAAACTATTACCACATAACTCATAATATGTATTACAATGTAACCACTATGAAAATTCTTATTATACTGTATTGTTTAGGGAGCAATGATAAGAAGAACAAGTTGGTACGTGCTCAGTACAGATGCGACATTGTATTCTGAATGTTTTCCACCTGTGGTTGGCAGACTCCATGAAACAACTGTACTTCATATCATTCCTAACATTAAACCTGGAGACATGCATTCTATTGATTCAAATGGCTTTATTCATGATGAAAGGGGTCTATATACAAGAAAAGAGCATTATCATACTATACACATTAATTAGCATTTTAAATGGCTAAACTTCTGCTATGCTTCTACTGAAGTTTGAAGGTTACCCTCTAGCATGCATGTACATGCTTGCACCTACCAGATGAAGCTTGGCATGTGAAAAAAAACAGTTGGGTTTTCTCAAGTCTGTTTATGTTCCTTGCACATGCAATTCAGGATTCGTTTGTTGTAATTTATCCTTAGATAGGACATGGAACTATGAGCTCTAAAAGAGAGAGCTGTATTTCCATAAATACTCAGTTGAGTCTTGAGGAAGAGCTACTCCAAGACTTTTAAGATATCACAAGACTTATTTCCACAGAGGTTGTACATGTTTGCATCCCCACCAACAATGGAGAGGTGTTCCCCTTTCTCCACAACCTCGACAGCATGTACTTTCATTTGAGTTTTTGATCTTAGCCATTCTGACAGATGTGGGATGAAATCTCAGAGTTGTCATGAGTTGCATTTCTCTGACGATTAAGGATGCTGAGCAATTCTTTAAGTGTCTCTCAGTCATTAGAGATTTCTCTTTTGTGAATTCTCAGTTTAGTTCTGTTCCCCATTATTTGTTTGTATTGTTTGATTTCCTGGTGTTTAATTTCTTGATTTCTTTATAAATTATGGATATTAGCCCTCTGTCAGATGCGGGGTTGGTAAAGATCTTTTCCCAATTTCTAGGTTGCTGTTTTGTTCTAATGACAGTATCCTTTGCCTTACAGAAGCTTTTCAGTTTCATGAGGTCCCATTTATTGATTGTTGGTCTTAGAGCCTGAGCTATTAGTGTTCTGTTCAGGAAGTTGTCATCTGTGCCAATGAGATCGAGGTTTTTCCTCACTTTCTCTTCTATTAGATTAGTGTGTCAGGCTTTATGTTAAGGTCTTTGATCCACTTGGACTTAAGTTTTGTGCAAGGTGATAAGTATGGTTCTAATTTCATTCTTTTACATGTTGACATCCAGTTAGACCAGCACCATTTGTTGAAGATCATGTCCTTTTTCCATTGTACAGTTTTGTCTCTTTGTCAAAAATTAAGTGAACATAGGTGTGTGAGTTCATTTCTGGGTCTTCAATTTGATTCCATTGATCAACTAGTCTGTTTGTCTGTTTCTATAGCAGTACCATGTTGTTTTTATTACTATTGCTCTGTAGTATAGCTTGAAATCTAAATCTTGGATGGTGATACCTCCAGATTTTTTTTTTATTGTACAAGATTGATTTTGCTATTCTGGGTTTTTGTTATTTCATATGAAGTTGAGAATTGTTTTCTCCAGTTCTATAAAGAATTGTGTTGGTATTTTTACAGAAATTGCATTGAATCTGTTTATTGCTTTGTATACATTCAAATGATTCCTCACCAATCCACAAGGACATTTCCTCATCTATGTTCATAGCAGCCTTATTTGTAATAGCTAAAAACTGGAAACAACCCAGATTTCCCTCAACTGATGAATGGATAAAAAAAAACAAAACAAAACTGTGGTATATTTACACAATGGAATACTACTCAGCTATCAGAATAAAGAAATAATGCAATTTTCAGCCAAATGGATGAAATTAGAAAAGCTCATCCTGAGCAAGTTAACCCAGACCCAGAAAGATGCACATGGCATATATTCACTTATAACTGGACTTTAGCTATATAGTACAGGATAACTATCCGACAACCAACAGACCGAAAGGAACAGGAACATAGACTTTATTACCTGTTAGTGGGGAAACTTTGTCCTAGTGGTGGTGCCATGTAGTCCCCCAGTACCAGAGGAATCTCTTAGCCCTCATATGGCTGCTGAACTGAGAGGTGCTGATATGTAGGGACACCCCACTCTGAAGGAGTAGGATAGGTAGAAAAGGGAGGAGTGGGTAGGATGTTGGGATCAGGAAAGGTGGAAAGAGGGCACTGTGAAGGAGATGTAACTTGAAGTAATAAATAAACATAAAAAAATACTGAGTTGAATCTCTGAAAAAGACTTACTACCTTTAAAAACAATATTGCTAAATTATTTATTAGCAGGGCTATTATAAAAGATAGAATAATAAATACCTAGATGGATTCTGACCATCACACATCTCCTTCAGTACAGACATTGGTGTGAGGTAATGATGCATTTGGTATAGCTTGTGCAAAGATCATGAAGCAAATTCTATTTACTAGCATATTTTATGTTTTTCATGAGTAAACTAGGAATAGAAAACCCTGCAGAGAATTTTGAAGATCAGCTACAGTAATGGTTATGAAATGTCTTACCCAGTGCTTGGCTTATAGCAAACAATTTGTGTATTTTGCCTCCTGTCGTGTTTGGAAGCACTTTGTAAATGATGCTGTATAGATATCCGTTATTATTCTGAAGGATCTGGGAGGAAGATGCCAGGAAGGTAACTGGATTTGAAAATCATAGAGATACATCTTAAACAAGGAATTGATCAAAGGCCATTGGCAAAAAGTTCCTAACATCAGGACTGAATCCACACAGAGGAAGAAGCTATGTTAGGTTGAACCAGAATAATCAGGCTTTTATTCTTTAACTTAGGGGCTGATTTTGGAATGGTGAAGCTGATGGAAGATGGACTCAATCAGGTTCACCAGAAGGAGAGTGATTTGGGTCCTACTGAATAGATTCTCATCAAAGACAATAACTGTATGAGTCTTTATTTGGAATACAAAATGCAACATAAAGCTCCAAGTTAAAAAGCAACAGGGAAGGGTTGTGATGGATCAAACAAAACAATTCTCTGCAATCACTAGAGAAAAAAAAACTTTTTTTTTTTGAAAAATGAAGAGTGTGAAAATACGAAAGTACATTTAACGAATTCCTTTGGGTCAAGGGCTCACTCCCAAACACAGATAGCTGACTGGAGAGGTTTCACTTTTGCAAACTACCTATTCCTGTAGTCTCAGTGGGAACAGATCCTCTCCTCTCTTCCTGCTAAGAGGATTTAAGCATGCAATGGAAGCAGAATGGCAGAACGTTCTGGCAGGAACTTCTTCAAGTGTAACTGCTGGAGGAAGGCAAGCCGGCACTGCTGAGGACAGGGCATCTTTTGCACAGTGCCTGCTGTGCAACTCAACCATTCTAAACTGTCCACAGTGCTGTCTCTTAAGACAGTTTGGGTTGTGGGAAGAGCTGCAGCCTTATGCTGTTTGTGCCTGGCCTGCCAAGTCCCTCAAGTCAGATCATACTAATTCATAAACATGCCCGAGTCAGCTGACACAAGGAGAGGTGAAAAGGTGAAGTGTGGTGACTTTCAATTGAAACTAATGGCTTGGAAATGACTTTAAGAAATTCCTTTTGGATCTGATTGATTAGATACATTTTCAGGGTATTTTTTAATGAAATCAGATTATAGATGAAAGTTATAGGAGGAAAACAGACAAGCTCTTAGAAAACATACACAACTGAATTCTTGTTCTCCTGTTCCCCAATATCATTTCTGTTTTCCTCTTTCACCTTGTCATGTCTTGACACAACAATGGGTGCATCTGCTACAGCTGAGGCCTCTTGCACTACTTTCCCGGTTCAGATAGGCAGTCCCTACCCACACACCCAGTACATATTGACAAAAGAAGAAGAAGAAAAAAAAAAAGAATCAGTGTCTTAAACTCAAAATAGTTTTGAAAGAGGAAAAGCTCAGCTAGTACCTGCGTCGTGTGCAAAATCCACATGTGAGTCAGTTATTTAGAATTCATGCCAATCTAGAAAGTAATGCTTTGTTGATTATATGCTTTGATAACAACATAGCTGGGAGAAGTATTGCTGCAAGCCAGTGTGGTTGTATGTCAACCCCTAATACATCTCTAATCTATGCATAATAGAAGGATTTAGGGATTTGCTTAGAACTAATTTCTGTTACTAACTATCAAGATCTATGCTATTCAAAAATCAGAATTCAGGAGAAGAGGGGGAGAGAAAAAAGGTGAGAGGGAATATGTGTTGGGCTATATTTATAGTTATTTATGGCATATACAAGCCTGCAAGTTGCCAGTTGATCACATCTGGAATCTATTACTTAGGAACAATAGGTCATCATGCAACATTATCCAAAGTATGATCTATGGATCCCTGGGTACACATGAGACTGTTTCTGTTTCACACTTGCTTTCCAAATAAGATTCAGATGTCATTTAGTATTACATGTATCAACATTTTCACTAATGCTACAAAAACATGGTAGGGGAAATTAATGGTGCCTTAGCATCAATCAATTAAATTAAATCTTGACTGTTGAGTATGGCTTTGGATTATTATGTATGATAGAAAGACATGTTTATGTAAAGTATTTATGTATACTGAATAATAATGGCTTTCTAAGAAAAAAATACTTGTTTAGTTGTTTAAGATATCAAGTGAACTAGTTACTTTTCTCATGAAGCACAATTTCTTCTCAAATCTTGAATTACTGGCAGATAAATCATGATTATCTTGATTTGTATTAGTCTGACATTTTATCAAAGATGAGTGAAGTGTGCCTGTCTCTACAAGGAAAACAATAGATAGAATTTGTTGATAGTGACAAAAATGAGCTGTCAAGCAAAATGGAGAATTTTTGAAAATCTGTCTATTGTAGTGAGCTTTCCCAGTGCTTAAGACTTTCTAATGAGATGATAGTAATATTAGTATTATTTTAGGCTACATAATGATTTAATTCAAGAATTTTGAGGGGGATCCAAGCCTGCACGGATGCATTTTAATCTTGGGGAAAACAGCCACAAAACCGCAAATGTTATAAGACGCTGTACAAAAAAATCTGAGTGACTCGACCCCCCTGGGTCTCACCCAGCTACCCAGGGACCATTAAAAGTCCCTGGGCAGGACACTCCCTCCCTCTCTTGGACACGCAGGGAAGCCACTAAGTTCAGGAATCGGGAACCCCCACCAGGAGAGACACCCGGTAAGATCCACTCTAATACCAAGCAGGCAGATTCGGACCCCACATAGGGATACTCTCCAGCCTGCTGGGACCCCCAAAGTTCCCACACAGGCGATCTGGCTATTTGGTGAAGGGTTGCAGACCCATGGAAGTGACACACACTGGTAGTGCGCGGCTCGCAGGGACTGAGGGATCCACAGCTGCATTTGGAAAGCCCAGACATATCTGTGAGCCCCCCCTGGGGGGGGGCTGCACAGGCACCCCTATTGGATTTATAGTCACTGGGAAAAAAAAAGTCCTGCCACTAAATTGAGCTGCAGAGAATCCTTCTGGCTGCAGATTGCGATCCACTGCAGTGTACGGGAACTTGGTCAACAGTGATGCCACTTGCCAGTTTCCAGAGCCGGCTCCATACACACAAAAGTGGGGCTGTGAGAGCAGCAAGGCTACAGGGGGTGAAGGCAGATTTACCCACCAGGGTCCAACACTGGACAAACTGTGAGGTATTTATTATTATTATTATTATTATTATTATTATTATTATTATTATCAGACATTTTTCCTAGTATGGTCCCTTCCAGCGGGGAGTCAGAGCTTAAGTGTATACAGGTCTACCCCCTGGATTAGTGAGGTCTCCACCTGAGAGGCAGTACTGAAAGACTCACATTACAGGAGTGGTGTCAGGCAATTCGACTGCTACACCAAAGTGCCCCCTTTGGATCCAAGCCCAGAAGACAACAGGAGCAGACAGCTGAGAACTTCCAAATGGCCAAAGGCCCCAGAAAAAACAGAAATCAGGGTGGAATGACTTCAACAAAAGAAAACTGCTAGTTTATCCAACCCTGACCACATCACCACAGATGAAACACATGAAAACAAACAATTCTACATTATGGAAAGTGATAGAGTCCCTTCAAGAAGAACTTAAATCTATGAAGGAATTCAAAGAAGGCACAATTTCACAAACAAAAGCAATGGATAATACCATTAGAGAACTACAAAAGAAGGTGGCTCAATTTGAACAGGAAAAAAGACAGGGCAATAGAAGACTTGCAGGCAAAGACAAGAAAACTGGAAAAGGAAATGTACAAAATGAATAAAACCATTAAAGAAATGAAAATGGAAATGGAAACAATAAAGAAAACACATTCAGAGTTAAAAGTGGGAATGAAGAATCAAGGGAAGAGAACAGGAACTATGGATATGAGTACCAAAAATAGGACTCGAGATGGAAGACAGGATCACAGGCATGGAAGATTCAATGGAAGAGATCAGTACAACATCCAAAGAAAATGAAAAAGCTAAAAAATCTCTCACCTACAACATCCAAGAAATCAAGGACTCAATGAAAGGCCGGAACCTAAGAATTATAGGCATAGAGGAAAGAGAAGACTCCCGACTCCAAGGTCCAGGAAATATCTTCAACAAAATCATAGAAGAAAACTTCCCAAACCTAAAGAAAGAGATGCCAATAAAAATCCAAGAGGCTTACAGAACACCGAACAGATTAGATCAGAAAAGAAACTCCTCTGGCCACATAATAATTGAAACTCCAAATGTACAGAACAAAGAAAGAATATTAAAAGCTGTAAGAGAAAAAGGCCAAGTCACATACAAAGACCCATCAGAATTACACCTGACTTCTCCTCAGAAACTTTAAAAGCTAGAAGGTCCTGGACAGATGTCCTACAAGCCCTGAGAGAACATAGGTGCCCAGCCAGACTACTATACCCAGCAAAACTCTCTATCAACATAGATGGAGAAAACAAGATAGTCCATGACAAAATCAAATTTAAACAATATCTATCCACAAACCCAGCCCTACAGAAGATGCTAGAAGGAAAATTCCAACCCAGAGAAGATAACTACACCCAAGAAAACAGAGGAAATAAAATTTCCACAGCAATGAAACAAAAAGAAGCACAAGACGACCACCAATACAAAAATAATGGGGAAAAAACAACCCCTGGTCACTAATATCAATTAACATCAATGGACTCAACATGCCAATAAAAAGACACAGACTTACGGACTGGATCAGTAAACAAGACCCATCTTTTTACTGCATACAAAAAACACATCTCACTATTGAAGATAGACATGATCTCAGAGTAAAGGGCTGAGAAAAGGTTTTCCAAGCAAATGGACCCAGGAAGCAAACTGGAGTAGCCATCCTAATATCAAACAAAATAGACTTCCAACTGAAGTTAATAAAAAAAGACAGAGAAGGACATTACATACTCGTTAAAGGAAATATTCATCAAGAGGACATCTCAATATTGAACATCTGTGCCCCAAATACAAAGGCACCTATATTTGTAAAAGAAACGCTTCTAAAATTAAATTGCACATAGATCCCAACATTTTAGTAGTGGGAGACTTCAACACCCCACTCACAACAACAGACAGATCATCAAGACAGAAGCCAAACAGAGAAATAATGAGTCTAACAGAGATCATGAACCAAATGGACCTAACAGATATCTATAGAAGGTTTCACCCAAACACAAAGGAGTACACCTTCTTCTCTGCACCTCACGGAACCTTCTCCAAAATCGACCATATAGTTGGACACAAAGATAGCCTCAATAGATACAAGAAAATTGAAATAACCCCTTGTCTTTTTTCAGACCACCATGGAATAAAGCTGGACTTTAACAGGAAAAGAATGAACAGAAAGGCTACACGCACATGGATACTGAACAACTCTTTACTAGATGACTACTGGGTCAGGGAAGAAATAAAGAAGGAAATCAGACTTCTTAAAATCCAACGAAAATGAAGACACAACATACCCAAACCTATGGGACACAATGAAAGCTGTGCTACGAGGAAATCTCATAGCACTAAGTGCCTTCAAAAAGAAAACTGTGACAGATTATATTAGCAAATTAACAGCTAAACTGGGTAAATTGGGAAAAAAAAGAAGCAAACACTCCCAAGAGGAGCAGAAGGCAGGAAATCACCAAACATAGGGCTGAAACCAACCACTTAGAAACAAAAAGAACTATACAAAGAATCAATGAAACCAAGAGTTGGTTCTTTGAGAAAATCAACAAAATAGACAGACCTTTAGCCAAGTTAACTAAAAGGCGGAGGGAAAAAACCCAAAGCAACAAAATCAGATATGAAAAGCGAGAAATAACAACAGACATTGAGGAATACCAGGGAATATTTGGATCCTACTTAAAAATCTATACTCCACCAAATTTGAAAACTTAAGCGAAATGGACAATTTTCTTGATAGATTCCACCTACCGAAGCTAAATCAAGATCAGATAAACAGATTAAACAGCCCTATAACCCCTAAGGAAATAGAAACAGTCATAAAAAATTTCCCAACCAAAAAAAAAAAAACCCAGGGCCAGATGGCTTTAGCATGGAATTTTTCTGGACCTTCAGGGGGAGCTAACACTAATACTCGTCAAACTCTTTCACCAGAATCATAAAGAACGTTGCCAAACTCATTCTATGAGACCACAGCCACCCTGATTCCTAAACCACACAAAGACCCAAGAAAGAAAGAGAACTTCAGACCAACCCCCCTCATGAACATAGATGCAAAAATACTTAATAAATTACTAGCAAACCAAATTCCAGAACATATCAAAAGTATGATTCACCATAATCAAGTAGGCTTCATCCCAGGAATGCAGGGATGTTTCAACATATGAAAGTCTATCAACGTAATTCACCATATAAACAAGAGGAAAGAAAAAAAAACCGCATGATAATCTTGCTAGATGCAGAAAAAGCATTTGACAAAATCCAACACCCCTTCATGCTAAAAGTTCTGGAAACTACTGGCATACAAGAACTGTACCTAGAAATAATAAAGGTAAAATACAACAAGCCAGTGGCCAAAATCAAATTAAATGGAGAGAAATTTGAGGCATTTCCTCTAAACTCAGTGACAAGACAAGGATGCCCAATTTCACCATATCTCTTTAATATAGTACTCGAAGTTCTTGCTAGAGCAATAAGACAACTAAAGGAGATTAAGGGGATACAAATTGGAAACGAAGAAGTCAAATTACCCCCATTTGCAGACAATATGACAGTATGCATAAGGGACCCAAAAAATTCCACCAGAGAATTCTTACCGCTGATAAACACCTTCAGTAAGGTGGCTAGATACAAAATTAATTAAAAAAAATCAGAAGCCCTTCTTTATACAACAAACAAATGGGCTGAGAAAGAAATAAGGGAAACAACCCCATTCACAATAGCCACAAACAATATAAAGTACCTGGGGGTAAATCTAACCAAGCAAGTAATGGACCTGTACAACAAGAACTTCAAGCCCTTGAAGAAAGAAATGGGAGAGGCCTTTAGAAGATGGAAAGATCTCCCATGCTCATGGATAGGTAAGATCAACATAATAAAAATGGCTATCCTACCAAAAGCAATATATAGATTCATCAAATTCCTATCAAAATACCAGCACAATTTTTTAAACACTTGGAAAGAGCTATTCTCAATTTCATATGGAACAACAAAAAGCCCAGAATAGCTAAATCAATCCTGTGCAATAAAAAAACATCTGGAGGTATCTCCATCTCAGATTTCAAGCTGTACTACAGAGCATTAGTAGTAAAAACAGCATGGTATTGGTGTAGAAACAGACCAGTGGATCAATGGAATCGCATTGAAGATCCAGAAATGGACCCACACACTTACGGCCACCTAATTTTTGACAAAGAAGCCAAAATGGCACAATGGTAAAAGGACAGCATCTTCAACCAATGGTGCTGGTCCAACTGGGTGTCCACTTGTAAAAGAATGAAATTAGACCCATACTTACCACTTTGTACAAAACTTAAGTCCAAGTGGATCAAAGACCTTAACATAAGGCCTGTCACACTATATCTACTAGAAGAAAAAGTGGGAAAATCCCTCGAACTAATTGGCACAGCAGACAACTTCCTGAACAGAACACCAACAGCTCAGGACCTGAGATCAACAATCAATAAATGGGACCTCATGAAACTGAGAAGCTTCTATAAGGCAAAAGACACTGTCATTCGAACAAAATGGCAGCCTACAGACTGGGAGAAAATCTTCACCAACCCCACATCTGACAGAGGGCTAATATCCAAAATATACAAAGAACTCAAATTAAATGCCAAAAAACCAAATAATCCAATCAAAAAATGGGGAGAGGGGCAGAGCTAAATAGAGAATTCACAAAGGAGGAATCCCTAATGGCTGAGAGACACTTGAAGAAATGCTCAACATCCTTAATCATCAGAGAAATGCAACTCGAGACGACTCTGAGATTCCATCTCGCACCTGTCAGAATGGCTAAGATCAAAAGCTCAAAGGACAACACATGCTGGCCAGGGTGTGGAGAAAGGGCAACCCTCTTCCATTGCTAGTGGGAGTGCAGGCTTGTGCAACCACTCTGGAGGTCATTATGGCAATATTTCAGAAAACTTGGAATAGCTTTGCCTCAGGACCCAGCCATACCACTTCTGGGTATACACCCAAATTATTTCTCACAGAATCATAAGGAAGTTTCCTCATCTATGTTCATAGCAGCTTTATTTGTAATAGCTAGAAACTGGAAACAATCCAGATGTCCCTCAACCGAAGAATGGATTAAAAATCTGTGGTACATCTACACAATGGAATATTATTCAGCTATCAGGAACAATGAAATTATGCAATTTGCAGCCAAATGGATGGAACTAGAGAAGCTCATCCTGACTGAGGTAACCCAGACTCAGAAGGGTGCATATGTCATCTATTCACTTATAGTAGGATTTTAGCTATATAGTACAGGGTATCGATACTACAACCAACACACGAAAGGGAACATGGACATAACTTTTTATTTATTTATTTATTTGTTTATTTATTCATTTATTTTAAATTTTTAAAATCTGTTTGTCTGTTTGTTTGTTTTTTAGTTCTCTCTCCATGGCAATGAGACACTTTTCACTGGTGGTGCTGCCTTGTAGACCCCCAATATATGAGGAAGCTCTTGGCCCTTATATGACCTCTGAACTGGGGCAAGCGACTGTTATGTAGGTACATTCCACTCCAGAGGAGTGGGATGGAAGTGTTAGGGGGTAAAAAAAAAAAAAAAAGAAAAAAAATGAAATGTGAAGTTTTGGCCTTTTGCTACTAATTATCATAAACTCTTTAGGATAATTAAGAAATGCAAACTACTAGTCATGCAAGTCTGTCTTTTTGTTAGGTACTATGACAGTCTCTTATAATTATTTTCTAAGCTAATCAGAAATCAAGTTGCTAAGAGACAAGCAACATTTGCTTATCCTAATATAAGAGATAGATAGGGCCTCTTCAAAAACCTCAAGAGATTTGCAGAATATGGCATTCAAAGATGTTTTCTTAACTTTAGATTTTTTTGATATCGAGACATGTCAACTCCTGATAGCACCCCTATTCTACTCCAAGTAGATGATGAGCATCGAAGAATCTCCAGTGGGAGATGATTGAATTAGTGGCAAGCCTATCTCTTGGTAGGAAAAACCCCTTGCTTCAACTGTAGACAGAATTCTGTCCAAAAAGGATAAAACTTGGAAACAGGTAAGTCGACAGCCTAACTCTGCCAAGACAGGGTAGGCAAGTCCTTCATAACTCCTGCTCTACAATCAATGTCTTGTCAGAGAAACGGGGCCAAACGGCTGAAGATTGATGCTGTAGTGTATGGAGAGAAAATGGGAACTGTCCAGGCAGCCACTGGTATGTCATTTCTTAGTTTTAGAAGCTGGAGGCCCTGTACTTCCTATATAATCAGATATATTTATCCCTCTCAGGTCTCTGAGGTGGTTGAAGAACAGATAGCTAGAGTCTCATAGTTAAATTTTGAGTTGTTTAGGAATCAAGAGGGTGTTCTGGATCTAAGATGATGTTTTTAAAATTGTGATGAAAGTAAGGATGAAAGTTGAGTTGGATATAGAACTTTAAACTCATGGAGATGGGTAGATAGTAGAATGTTAAAATCAGGTGCCAAATACATATAGACTGGACTTTAGGATTGTATGCTAAGCCATATAACTCTCATAATTGTGGGCTAATTACCTCTGTTGTTTTGTATTATATTTATTATTATAAGAGAAAGAGCCATTTGTTGGAGTGAAATGGGGAGCTGTTGGGGGGAAAAAGATATACCTTAAACTTAAAAAAAAGGAAGGGAGGGGTTGGTTGAGGCGGAAGAGGGTGGGAGGGTAGGACTGGAGGGGGGAGTAGGGAGGGGATTGCGATTGAGGTGTAACTTGAAGAAATAAAAAATAAAGTAAAAAAACAACAAAAAATCTGAAAAAAAAGAATTTCAAGGTGACTAATATTTGATATTATGAAGCCACATATTAGTATGAGCTGCATTAAAATTAAAACAAATAACAATGAATTTTTTTACTGTTTATTTATTACTTCCATTTACATCTCCATCACAGTCCTGTCCTCCACCCTTCCTGGACCCACCCTCTCATCTGTCCACCCTCTCCCCCTTTTACCACCTATCCTATTCCTATGGTGTGGTGTGGACACCCAATATATCAACCCCCTTCAGTTCTGCAGCCATATGAGGGCTAAGAGCTTTCTCTTGCACAGGGGGCCTTCTTGGCAGCTCCACTACATCAAAATATCCCACTAACAAGTAATAAAATCTATGTTCCTGTTCCTTTCAGTCTGTTGGTTGTGCAATAGTTATCCTATACTATATGGCTATTATCCAGTTATAAGTGAATAGATGCCATGTTTATCTTTCTGGGTCTGGGTTAGCTGACTCAGGATGAGCTTTGCTAGTTCCATTTGGCAGCAAATTGCATGTTTTCCTTGTTTCTGATGGCTGAGTAGTATTCCATTGGGTAAATATGCCACGGCTTTTTTATCCAGTCATCGGTTGAGGGACAACTGGATTGTTTCCAGTTTCTAACTATTACAAATAAAGCTGCTAGGAACATAGTAGAGATGTCCTTGTGGATTGGTGAGGAAACATTTGGATGTATACCCAGGAGTGGTATGGCTGGGTCTAGAGGTAGAGCTATTCCCAGTTTTCTAAGATATCACCAGACTGACTTCCGTGGTGGTTGTACAAGTTTGCACTCCCACCAGCAATGGAGGAGTGTTCCCCTTTCTCCACATCCTCACCAGCATGTGCTGTCATTTGAGGTTTTTTTGGTTAGACATAACTGCACTTAATTTAATTTTATTTTTAATATTTATTTATTACTTCAGGTTACATCTCCATCACAGTGTCCTCTTTCCACCCCTCCCAGTCCCACCCTCCCACCCTCTACCCCTGTCATTTGAATTTTTGATCTTAGCCATTCTGACAGGTATGAGATGGAATCTCAGAGTCATGTTGAGTTGCATTTCTCTGATGATTAAGGATGTTGAGCGTTTCTTCAAGTGTCTCTTGACCATTAGGGATTCCTCTTTGTGAATCCTCCGTTTAGCTGTGTACCCCATTTTTTGATTGAGCTATTTGGTTTCTTGCTTGAGTTCTTTATAAATTTTGGATATTAGCCTTCTGTCAGATATGGGGTTGGTAAAGATCTTTTCCCAATCTGTAGGTTGAAGAACAATCAATTTTAACATAATAATATAAAAGTTCATTGGTATAGTTTCACATACCTCATCACAAGGGATGTTTAGGAATCTACCATGTGTTGGGTTTTAGTAATGAATAAGATTTGAGTTTCTAAGTGGAGTAGAAGGTGATGCACTGGCTCAGCAGAGACTAGTTCCTGCAAGAAGCATATTGCGTAACTCCTGTCTACTCGAAAGTGCAGGATGGCAGAGATGACAGGGATGGTGCTTCTCACATCTGGGAAAACTCCGAAATTCTTGTCTTCATTGTCACCTCTATTTCTTAGGGTCAGTTCTCAAGATATGAAGTTGAAAACTCCTTGCATGTCAAGGTAGGCTTTTTCTTATTAATCCTCCCTCCCCCGCTCAAAAAAAAGAAAAAAGTCCAAAGAGCCAATAGTGTGAGAAAATTTGGAACAACCGAAATCAGTAGCAAATGAGGAAAATAGAAAAGCTATGAGCAGGAGAACACCTGTCCAGCTCTACTGAGGGAGTTTCACATACTTCTTCCCCTTGGGTATGTAATAATGTCATGAGGAAAACAAGAGGTTTTTTTTGTACTTTTAAAAACTATGGGGATATTTTCTAAATATTTATGAATGCCACTTTTATAAGGAACCAAAACCCATCTTCAGAACATATGTGCTATGTAGTGCAAATAATAATATGTAATTTACATATCTCCAAAAGTAAGTTAAATTATAGAATTTAATAATTTCGACACTTGTAAAGATTTTAGTGATGGAATTTTCCTCCCACCACTATTGGTTTATAGTCTAACTGGAAAGCATGAAAGGAGGAAATTATTTATGAATTAGTGTGACAACAATGTATGGGAAGAAGTGCCACAAGGAATGCTTAGAAGAGTTAGTTTTAAATCATTCCCCAATATGCCATTGATTTTAAGGTTTGCAATTTCAACATGTTGAGAGCATCAAGTATCTTATATTATTCACATCCAATATCCTAGTTCTAACATCCTCATTCAAATAAAGCTCATGACTGCAGTACAGGGCCAAACCAAACACTTCAGATTTCTTACACAGAGTTGACCAAACTTTTCAAACTTCCCTGCAATTGATAATGTTGCAAATCAACTATGGAACCTCTCTATATTCTGAATCCAAGTTTGCATTTCTGTAATCAAGTAACCAAATACTACTCAAAGAGGTGTTAAAGTAACCTTACTAGCCACCAAAGTTTTATGCTGAAAAATTACTGTTAATGTTTCTTATTCAAGAGTGGGAACCAAAAGGATTCCTCTGGGTGACTGTGAGTGAACTCATCAACTGGAGAATCTGATGTCTTTGCCAAAGCAATATGCAAATACATGTTTGGTTAAATAAGATGGAAACTTTATTGCTGAGATATGCTTTTCTTCCCATTCATTTCATGCTCAGTGAACCAAGTCTAACTCTGTGACATCCACTAAGAGAGTAACCCTCTGCTTCCTAAAGATGCTTCTTCATGCTATTTCTCCCTGTTGGTATGGATCGGTCAGACTTTATCTGCCGCTGGTTATATGGGTGACCATGGAGAAAAGGGATGTGTTTGGGTGGGGATTCCTGGTGACAAACAAGAAAAATCCCCCTGTCACAATGGCACGTGCCTCTGCTCTATCACTTTTGAGTGCCCTGGATTTTAAATTGAAAGTGAAATATAATTTGCCAGAGGAAGCATGAAGTAAGTGACTAGAAAGCTGATAGCAAAGCCTAGTATAGCTATTCAGTGCTTCTATGATAATGAGTGTTGGCAGGCAACGGTCATTGGGCACTGGCTGTATGGTAAAGCTGACAGGACAACTGGTTTAATGCAAGGTCCACATGTTCTAGACACATTCACATAGCATGATGGCTAAAACCAAGCAAACATCATTGGGTATTGTTGAGGTATAGAAGCACTATTTTAATTCTTGCACATGTATGAAAATTATGAACAAATGTAATATAAAGTCAAATATATTTCAGCTGAAGAGAAAGAGAGTATGCAGTGGAAGATAGTGATTTAACAATAGGATGTATCAGTGTGGCCAAGTTTGTACTGAGGACTATGATAGGTACTTTGCATATATTCTTAGCTAATGCTCTCAACAGCTTTTATTATTCATATTATCAACTAAAGAAACTGGAGTATTGGAAAAAATGAATGACTAATAGATGGTCAAACACTTAAGAGCTAGGTCTGGAGGATGGCTGTGATCATATCTCCACTCTGTAGCTCTGTGTTGCTTTCTGAGCCTAGGACACAGAATACATATTGATTATTTAATAATAATAATATTGATTATTTCAGATTCATTTTTAGCACTACACATGGAAGTTGATGTTAGAATATTTTACAGAGGGAACAACTGAGTCTTAGAAATGGTAAATAAGTTTGTTCACAAGTTGAGAGAATCTGGTTAGGGGTAGAATTAGGTTTTCATCTCAAATTTACCTGAAAGCCAAACCTACTTCCCTTCTCTCATGGCCAGGATAATTGTTCAATAAGTTGGAAGCTGAACTGATTTTCAGATGGAAGAACTTGTACCTCTGAGGCTGTTTTGAGAATCTCTACCACACCTTGGTAAAGGATCCTTTCCAGCCCTTCCTTAGAAGTGCCTCCCTGTTGCATCAGGCTTTGGGATCATCCTGAACTTGGTTCTAACAAACACTGTAAATACCATGCTATATCTTTGCTTAGTTCATTCCCTTTGCAGCATACAATGAAGATTGCTTGAACATACATCCCTAGCCAATTTGAGGTTTCAAAATGCTCCCAGTCCTATGACCAATGGTGAAGACATGGGTGATTTAGTCTCGGATCCAAGGAAGTTAGCTGGACGACCTGGTCCTCTGCCAGTAAGTCTGAGAGCATTGCACTTTCTGTGTATCTTGCAGAATGCCGCGTGAAAAAATAGCACATCAACACAAATTTGGGGAGCATTATACTGAGATATGTTCTGTGCTGAGAGCCACAGCCTCATACCTCACTTGTGGCCGCTGCTATTTCATCAGTTTTCTCATTCTGTGTCTTCCAGGGAGATTGGGCCTTGTTGTTACTCTCCCAGGAAGCTTGGTCCTTGTCAGGCACCATGACGGAAGTGTACCCAGCTCCAGGAAAATGTCAGGCTACTTCAGTTTCCAGGCAGAAAAGGATGAATCCCAGAATGGGATCTGTCCCAGGCCACAGGATACCATGGAGAGGAATGAAAAAGGATTTCCTCCACTACGAAGAATTACAATGCTTTTAACTTGTCAAGCAGGGTGGTTAAGGTAACCCCAACCATCTCTGTCATGTAGAGAAAGTTTCTTGCTCTTTCATCTAAGCAGTTGGCCCCAGTCCAGACAGCAGCAGGGAACTCCAGTCTCCTGAGCTGAGCCAAGCCCCCAGGCAAATCTGGTGGCTGCTTCTGCAATGATCAACTATCAGCAGCGGCAGATATACTTTGATGGGTTACAAGGGAGATGTGAAGCTTCCCATGCAGCCACTGGGGTGACTGGTGGCAGTGATGGAGACATGAGCCTGGCTAGGGAGCAGCAGCAGCAATGCTGTGGGAGCTTGGGCCCTGAGTAAGCAATGATCCAGCAATGAGTTCTTCATGGGGGAAAAGCCCTTCCTACCCACATCCAAAATAAACAGCTGAGTATCAGATGACTATGGTAGAGTAATGGAGTGGAAGAGAGAGTTTATTTCATGAAAAGAGACATTATAAACCTTGGGTAGTAGGAGGGGTTTTGGAGATGAATGCTTTTGGTTCACCAGTGCTGAGAGCCAGGGACACTTCATTTCCATCTGGTAGCATGGCTGTAACATAAGAAAGGAGACTCAGTATGTAATTATCCCATGGGCAGCAGGGATGGAGCAAGAACGCCAGGTATAGTTTGAGGCATGGACAAAGTCATTGGCTAAAAGTCAAGGCACTAAGACGTCACATTAGCATAGGGAGGCGTTTTCAGGTGATCACTGGCCTAGTTTCATACTGGGATAAAGGGTTGGTCCTGTAACTTCCCTGAGGGCTACGTGACAGTCCTCAGATAGAGAGTGTGAGGTTGGGGTTTCCCCAGATCAGGCAGAAGAGGAAACCCTGCTGGGGAAAGGTAGTCTGTCTTTTAGCACCAAGCTCAGGGGTTTTCCTTCAACCTTACCAGCAGTGTCCAGCAAGTTTCTTCAGCAGAGTTGAAAAATATGTACCTGAAGACAGGTGAGAGCCCCAGTAACAAAAGTAACAGGAGAAAGGGACTTTGTCACCATGTCTGTTTACTATGTTTTAACCAAATATCAGCAACTGCTGTGTCCTGGGGCACAGAAAGCTTCATGTGTTTGATCAGAGAGTCTTGGGTTCAACTTGGACTATGAAAATTTCTGCCAGGATGAGTTTGAATAACATAACAGTTCTCTAGAAATGATGTCCCTTCATCTGAAAGGTTAAGAATTAACATGACACATCTAATGTGGAAACAGCTAGGAAGTGACTTAACATGTATTAAAAACTTGATGAAGTGTCTATTGTTTGACCAAACTCTCCTGTTAGCTGTGTGACCTTAGACAAGGCATTTAACTTTCTGAGTTTCATATTCTTCCATAAAATGGTGAAACAGTACCTACTTTATAGGGCACTAGTAGCGATTATATGGCTTCTTAACAGTGGTGAAAGTCCCTGTTGGCACTTGGCTGCCAGCTTTATTGTTACAAAGCCTGTCCACATTAAAGTGGGAATAATTCATACACTATTAGCGTTGCCCCAGTCAGAATCTGCAAAATCATTACTAGTGCATTCTTCACTCTCAGAATATTCTGAGTGAATTCTGTGGTTGCTGTTAATAATACTAGCACAAGGACTGCAAGCTGGCCTTCTGCAAAGGACAGAACATAAATAATGTTCATCTAATTATCCTGGTAGAAAAGTTTGCTATTATTAGGATGTTGCTTATTGTTATTAAGCAGGTCACCACCCACAAGTCAGAATTCACAGCCAAAATATACAGCCGGACTTCTTGGTGAGGTTTTCTCCCTTGTTTTACTCATTTCTCCATTGTTACCATGCATTTTAATGTGTGCAAAGCTTTTTGCTGTCTCTGACTGTCCCAGACCCCTTACTGTGTTAGATCTGTGGGTCACTAAGTGGCCTGGCCGGGGCTGCAGCTTCATAAGGACATTGAGTGTCCTCCGAAACTGGGCTCCTCTCTCAATAGGCACACCAAGCCTTGATTTTGCTCCTGGAATCTTTCTGCAATAACAGACAAGTTTTGGATTGGAAAAACAAAGGGAGCTAATTTATTGTTCATTAGTTCTACTGGCTCACTTTGGACCCAAACCACAGGTACAGCAATGTCTGTGTCTTGCTTCAAGGTAGGGGTTAGGGTAGGGGAGAAATATTTTCTGAAATCTGCTGTTGTCCCTCTGCTATGCCCTCATTGTACTTTGTCTAAACCATCACACCAAGTGTTTTTCCTCCTCATCTACTGAGGAGCAAATACGGGGAAAAAAAACCCAAACTTTTATTTCCTCTGATTATTGTCTCAAAACTGGTGTGCAGCCATTGATCCAGTCCTTTATAAGCAGGTCATTTTTTAAGCAGTCTGTGTCGAACTGGTAGTGGAAGGAAAAGTTATCCCATTACTTCATGTGATTTCCCTGAGTAAATGTTCACACTCATATCATTGTGCTGGCCCTAGACATCCTTTCCTTTGCTTTGTGACAGTAGAGACTATATAAAATAAGGGAGAGGGGACTGTAAACCATGAAATAACAACCGTTTTTATAAACTGCTTCAGATAATAAATATTTTAGACATTGTGACCCACACACATTTCTGCTGTGTAGTTCTTCCACCTACCCTGTCTTAACAGTGCTTTAAAAATGTATGAAAATTGGGTTGGAAAGATGAAACAGTAGGTGAATTACTTTTTGTCCCTGGTACCTACATAAAAAACCAGAGCACCTGTGGCCACAGCCTTGAGGAGACGGCACAAGAGGGTGCCTCTAGTTTACTGGCAACTCAGTCAAACCAGTAGGTTTGTTCCAGGTTCAGTGAGAGGCTGTCTCAAAACATAGGATGGAAAGTTACTGATGAAAAGCTCGAGAAGCTGGTCATTGAACTCTAGTTTGCTCATGCAGGCACATGAAGATGCACGCACACATACAAGTATGTACACAGAATAATATTCTTACTTTGTAGACCATACCTAGATAAATTACCACTCAGATTTGACACATGGGCTAAACCTTTCTGAACCCTAGTACTACGTAAAAGTGGATAGTAGAAACACAACCAAGTGCTCCCCAATAGATTTACAAAATAAACAGACACCAACAATCTTGAATCTCATCATGTTGCTTTTGTCACACAACTTTTCTTCCCTCTAATCAATGCTTTCTATTCTGAGTTTGCCATGTCCTTGCTTAGTTTTATAATCTAACCTTTTATGCATAGCTATCTTGTGCTGTAGAATGTTCGATTTTTTTGTATGCCCTTTCATTGTATTTATGTATCACAATTCTTCATCAGTCTTCCTGATGGTTTATATGCAGATAGTCTTAAGCCTTTGTTGTTAAACAAAACACTATGCTGAATATTTTATAGATATTCCCAAACTATAACTTTAACCGATATTTTTATAATGTTTGATAAAGTCAGAAGAGATGTGTGACACAGAACATGATGTCAATATCAGATGTGATCTTTCTCATAGCTCTCAAATTCAAGATGTAGCTGACCTAGCTATTTAGAGGTAGTTCTTGCTTCTGTATTATTTCTTCTAGCCCTAGATTTTGTATATTTTCCATGGCTAACTTCATAAGGCTGAGCACATTGGAAATTTCTGCCTCCTTTTCATTATTGGTCTATAGATAGATAGGTCATCCCCCTCACATCTTGGGACATTAACTGACCTCTAAATCTTTATTGTATTTCTCAGGATAAGCCTCTTATTCAGACAGTGGATATGAAACTAGCTACTTCTTTCTAGAAAAATTCCATATTTTCGTCACAGAGTGTGGTCTAAGAGAGTAATTAAAAAGGATTTTAGGAAATATTATAGCAGTTAAATTTTAGGAGGTTTAATGTTTGGCCTGAAATAAAGTGGGACATGAAGGCAGGTGATGTTAGATCTTAGAAGGAGTTGAGATGTGAAGAAGCTGAATCTGAATGTAGTCTTTTCTGGAATATGAAACAAAGAAGATATCATCTTCTTTCACTGTTTGTCTACATTGTCCTTTACTGCATTGTCTCAACTATGTGTGATTTAATATTAGGTAAAACGAATGCCTACATGCTATGCTTTTTCAATGTTTATTTTAAATTGTGGCATCACATGCTTTTAGGCAGGCTTTGACATGCTATTTTGTTTCAAAACACATCATCATTTATATTCCATTGAAGATGTACCTTTACTATGATTTTATAATTTTATGTTTTCTGCCACACTCATTTTCTCCCCACATATTAGATCTTTCTTTTACCCGATAACAAATCTGTATCAGGACCACATGCAATCTATAGATATCAGTGTGAAAGTCAAACTATACTGCTAAAAATGTCTTACAAGAAGCGATCAGTACAAGAGCTGAAATTTAATAAACTTCTAACCTTCTGCTTTACCTCATCAGAAGGGTAAATTCCTAAAATCTAAATTTTTCCTATATGTTTTATCCTATATAATTTGGAAAGGAACCATATTTTACATCTAGATACCTATGCACACATATAGGTTTAGTAAGGGTATAGTGAGTTAACTTTAAAATGTTATAATTCTAATACTGAACTCTGTCCAAAATAGGTTTGACTAATTTTAGAGTCCAAAATGTTATTTACTTTTGCTTAGGTCCAAATTAATAACACCACTTCTCATACTGCTTTGTTCCACTGACATTTCCTCCTTAAGAAGTCAGAAGAGAGAACCTTTGAGAGCAAAACCTGAAATATCGCAGTTATACTTAGGAAAACCTTCATGTGTAAAAACTTCACAGAAGAGGTCCTGTTTACCTTAGTCCCTGTTTATTCTCACCTTGCATGAAAATTTTATCAATAAGATAAATATTGCCATGACAGAGGAAAAATTCAATTCTATATGAAAACACACCAAGAAAATATTTTGTGAAGGACATGCTATTTTCTATTTACTTCCCAAGGATAAGATTTTTTTTTGGTATTCATATTTAAACATATCTTTTAGATTTGGATTTCTTCTTACCTAACATTAGCTGCAATTAAAATACCAGATATACCTTTGAAATCACACACAGAACAGGCCAATATCTGATATTATGGCAACTACATATGCTATCCCTTCTAGTGCAGAAGCTTATTAACATTTAAAAGGAACGGGATCCATTTATACCTTGTCTATGTAGTCAACGTCTGCTGAGCAGAACTCACTGTCATTCTCAACCTTTTCCCCTCTTTTACATTTACTGAAGTCCTTAAATATCAGCAGCATACTGAAAATTCTCAAATAAATGCAGCAAATGAAATTCCATCTTTAGCTTCAGCCCTCACAACCTATTCCTCCAATGTTCAAATAACACAGAGAGGTTAATTTTTAGTAAGTTGTCAAAAGTAAAGGTGACAGTCCATTTAGCAGTCAGCTAGTTGCTAATTAGTATCAACCTAAAATGCATCAAAATTTGAGCACTCCAATTGAACACTTTGAAAGATAAACATTCAACTAATTTAACTTTGCCGCAGGTAGAGCCTGGATTGAATTCTTTCACAGAAAGATGATATGTGTTCCAGTGATTTCCAATACTGAGGTTTAACCTAGAGCTAAAATTCCTGTCTGAGTATGCTATTTTTCATCTCTGATTGACTGCTATAAGACTGTAAGACAGTAGGTCATCACATTCTGATGCAGGAATTAAGAGACTGTCTTGTGCCATTTAAAAACCCCACATTTTATAAAAACATGGTAGGGAAATATAGGATGCTATATGTATAAGAAATATGTGTTTATTCAAGAAGTACATTATAAATGTGGCAGTTTTTCATCAAGGAGCTGAACTTGTACATTCAGCTGAGAATGGATGTGTCATTGAACAAGGCTCAACATGATTTCTGCATAATTGTATATCCAGTGATACTGTTTGATTCTAAGTGTTGAATTAATACATTTCCCACAAATCAGTCCATGCAGAAGAAAGATATAAGGGAAGGGTTATGGAAAGCTAGCTAGATGGTCAATATAAAGATAGAAGAATCATAGAGAGAGTCTTGGATGAATTTAAAGCCCTTGTTACAAAATACTTTATATGCATTATAAATAGTACTAACCTTAACACGCATATGATTTATACTCCTGTATCCTGGTTTTATGCAATATATTCTTCTTTCAAACTGGATACCCTTTCACCATCACATTCCAAACCATCCAATTCTTAGGAGAAACTCAAAAGTACTCATGAAGTCTTGGAAGAAAATAGAGTTGTCCTATTTTCTTCTTTTTTTATGTTTATTTATTACTTCAAGTTACATTACCATCACAGTGCCCACTTTCCACCCCTACCAGTTTTACCCTCCCACCCTCTCCTCCCTCTCCCATCCATCCCACTCCTCTGATGTGGAATGTACCTACATATCAGCCCCTCTTAGTTCAGCAGACATATGAGGGCTAAGAGCTTTCTCTTACACTGGGGGACTACATGGTAGCACCCCTAGGGTAAATTGTCCCATGAATAGGTAACAAAGTCTATGTTCCTGATCCTTTTGGTGTGTTGGTTGTAGGATAGTTATCCTGTACTATATGGCTAAAATCTAATTATAAGTGAGTAGATGCCATGTGCATCTTTCTGAGTCTGGGTTAATTCACTCAGGATGAGCTTTTCTAGTTCCATCCATTTGGCTGTGAATTGCATGGTTTCCTTGCTTCTGATAGCTGAGTAGTATTCCATTGTGTAAATATACCACAGTTTTTTGTTTCTTTTTTTTTAATCCATTCTTTGGTTGAGGGACATCTGTGTTGTTTCCAGTTTCTAGCTGTTACAAATAAGGCTAGTATGAACATAGATGAGGAAATGTCCTTCTGGTTTGGTGAGGAATTGTTTGGATGTAAACCCAGAAGTGGTATGGCTGGGTCT
Organism: Lophiomys imhausi; assembly: GCA_907164525.1. Taxonomy (NCBI): domain Eukaryota; kingdom Metazoa; phylum Chordata; class Mammalia; order Rodentia; family Muridae; genus Lophiomys; species Lophiomys imhausi. The sequence goes on from CAJQZJ010032746.1 coordinate 3,792,415, forward strand.
TGAGGTAAAGCTATTCCAAGTTTTCTAAGATATCGCCAGACTGATTTCCATAGTGGTTGTATAAGCTTGCACTCCCACCAGCAATGGGGGAGGGTTCCTCTTTCTCCACAACCTCGCCAGTATGTGCTGTCATTTGAGTTTTTGATCTGACAAGTGTGAGATAGAATCTCAAAGTCATCTTGAGTTGCATTTCTCTGATGATTAAGGATGTTGAGCATTTCTTCAAGTGTCTCACTGCCATTAGAGATTCTTCCTTTGTGAATTCTCGATTTAGCTCTGTTTTCCATTTTTTGATTGGATTATTTGGTTTCTTGGTGTTTAATTTCTTGAGTTCTTTATAAATTATGGACATTGGCCCTTTGTTGTAAGTGGAGTTGGTAAAGATCTTTTCCCAATCTGGAAAATTGGGAAATTTTGTTGCTGATTTGTTCTAATGACAGTGTCCTTTGCCTTACAGAAGCTTTTCGGTTACATGAGATCCCATTTATTGATTGTTGGTCTTAGAGCCTGAGCTGTTGGTGTTCTGTTTAGGAAGTTGTCACCTGTGCCAATGAGTTCAAGGTTTTTCCCAACTTCCTCTTCTAATAGTTTTAGTGTGTCAGGCTTTATGTTAAGATCTTTGATTCTCTTCGAAGTTTGTGCACAGTGATAAGTATGGGTCTAATTTCATTCTTTTACATATTGACATCCAGATAGACCAGCACCATTTTTTAAAGATAATGTCCTTTTCCATTGTACGATTTTGGCTTCTTTGTCAAAATTAAGTGAACATAGGTGTATGAGTTCATTTCTGGGGCTTCAATTCAATTCCATTTACCAATTGGTCTTTTTCTATACAAGTACCATACTGTTTTTATTACTATTGCTCTGTAGTATAGCTATTTTTTCTTAAAAAAAAAAGAAAATAGTTCAAAGTATCTTCTAAAACATTGAGTTAGAACTGTTCAGAATTTTGTTTAGAAAAGGATAAAAAGCTACATACTGAATGAAATCTAATGAGGCCAAAGTGACCATGTAAATCTCAATTGTCAGCAACATTGTGGTTACTCTGGACAAGGTGCACCATTCTTTTGCAGTCCTGGTTCTTTCATGAGACTGTGGTTGTATCAACATGGAAGATAAGACTGAGAATGCAGGGATTTCTGGAACCTTAAAAAAAATCAGTGGATATTTTAGAAGAATTAAATTGACTTTCTTAAGCACCTGTGGGTGCTGGGCTAAGCCCTTAGAGAGAAGAGATATAGGAAGCAAAGTTGTAGGCTGAGAAAAGGAAAACTTTCCATATTGGTCAGTTCCCTTTTCCTGAGTTCAGCCTCTGGGTAGCACTTGAAAGGAAAAAGAAAATAGAATCTCAGAGATATCTGAAGATCTCCAATCTGTAGGCTGCCATTTTGTTCTAATGACAATGTCCTTTGCCTTTTAGAAGCTTTTCAGTTTCATGAGGGCCCATTTAATGATTGTTGGCCTTAGGTCCTGAGCTGTTCTGTTCAGGAAGTTGTCACCTGTGTCAACAAGTTTGAGACTTTTCCACGCTTTCTCTTCTATTATATTTAGTGTATCTGGTTTATGTTTAGGTCTTTGATCCACTTGGACTTAAGTTTTGTGCAGGGTGATAAGTATGGGTCTATTTGCATTCTTCTACATGTTGACATCCAGTTAGACCAGCACCATTTGTTGAAGATCCTTTATTTTTTTCCATCGTACAGTTTTGGTTTCTTTGTCAAAAATTAAGTGACCATTGGTTTGTGGGTTTATTTCTGGGTCTTCATTTTGATTCCATTGAACAAATGGTCTGTTTCTATGCCAGTGCTATGCTGTTTTTATTATTATTGCTCTGTGGAGATATCTGGAATTAATCATACGAACACCCAGATTTTCTTTCTTGGTCCTTCTCTTATTCAGCAAGTATTTTCTGATTTGAGAATCAGGAGACCTGGATTCTGTAGTACTCTGTAGACATTGAATAAATTCCTTTTCTCTTTTGAGCTTGTGCCTAATGTCTACTTAAATGGTTTCAAATATGTTATCTCCACTAAGTTTAAATGGCCAAAATTTTTTGTTTCTTATTTCTTATCAGAATTTTCTCTTCCACAGAGGAGGATAGGGCAGGAAGGACACCAGCACAGCTATCACATATAGAAGATACTCAATGAAAACCAGACCTAACAGTGAATAAATGAATGAATGAAAACTTCCATGGGCTCTTAGTTACCTTTTATGAATTTCCTGTTCATAGCTCTAGCACAATGCATTGCACAGTAGATTCCAAAGAATTATTGGTTAGTTTCTGATTCTAACTATTCTTTAAAAACATTTATTTTTTGAGATTAAAATATAATTATACTATTTTCCCTTTCCCTTTCTTCCCTCCAAACCCTCCCATATACCTCCAACTCTTTTTCAAATTCTTGTCTCTTTTTATTTAATTTGATATATATAGAAATTAAATCATATTAATTGGCATATACTATATCAATTAAATTATATATAAATATATATTTTTTGTCAGCGCCTGACAGCACCCCCTATTTTACTCCAAGTAGAAGATGAGCACCGAAGAATCTCCAGTGGGAGATGGTTGAATTCGTGGCAAGCCTATCTCCTGGCAAGAAAAACCCCTTGCTTCAACTGTAGACAGAATGCTATCCAAACAGGACAAAACTTGGAAGCAGGTAAGTGGACAGCCTACCTCTGCAAAGTCAGGGTAGGTAAGTCCTTCATAATTCCTGCTCTACAATCAATGTCTGTCAGAGAAACGGTGCGGTGCCAAACGGCTGAAGATTGATGCTGTAATGTATGGAGAAAGAATGGGAACTGTCCAGGCAGCCACTGGTATGTCATTTCTTAGTTTTGGAAGCTGAGGGCCTTGCACTTCCTTTATAATCAGATATATTTATCCTTCTCAGGTCTCTGAGGTGGTTGAAGAATAGATAGCTAGACTCTCATAGTTAAATTTTGAGTTGTTTAGGAATCAAGAGGGTGTCTGGATCTAAGAAGATGTTTTTAAAATTGTGATGCAAGTTAGTATGAAAGCTGAGTTAGATATAGAACTTTAAACTCATGGAGTTGGTTAGATAGTAGAAAATTAAAGCCAGGTGCCAAATACATATGGACTGGACATTGGGAATGTGTGCTAAGCCATATAACTCTCATAACTGTGGCTTATTTATTTCTGTTGTTTTGTATTATATTTATACTTATAAGTAAAGAACCATTTGTTGGACTGAAAGGGAGAGCTGTTGGGGGGAAAAGAAATACCTTAATCTAAAAAAAAAAGGGATAGAGGATGGGGGGATTGAGGGGGAAGAGGGTGTAAGGGTGGGACTGGAGGGGGGAGTAGGGAGGGGATTGTGATTGAGATGTAACTTGAAGACATAAAAATAAATTATTATAAAAAATTTTTAAAAATTAGCAAAAAAAAGTATACTCTGCTCAGTCCGTATAATGTTACTTGTGTGCACTTGTATGCACCTCTTTTCAGAGCTGTTTATAAAGAATAACCAATTGGTGTACTCTTCCCTGGGGAAGACTATTCTACCACACTTTGCATTTTTCAGTTGCGTGTAGATTTTTGTATAGGTTCCAGATCTTGTGAACTTTTCCCTCCTCACATTAGCATGTTTATTAGTGTCATCGTCCTTGTTCAGGTCATGCTTAGATCAACATGTTGGTGAGTCTTCATGGATAAAGCTCTCTGACATTTCAAGGAGACAGTTTCTCAGCCAAGTTTCCATTCCTCTGGCTCTAACTATTTTTCCCCCCCCCCCCCCCCCGTTCTACCACTTGCAATCCCTGAACCCTTGGTGCCAGTGTTGTGTTACAGAAGTATCAGTTGAGTCTGGGCTTCACAATTCTGAAAATAATTAGTTGTAGTTTTCTGTAATAGCATCTTTCTGTTACAAAGGGAAGTTTCCTCCATAAGGAGTGAAATATAAACTTATATGTGAGTATAAGAACAATATTTAGAATGCAGTTAAGGATTATTGTGTGTTTAGTAAAGTAGCTGTTGTAGGTTCTCCTCCAAGATCCATAACTTCATTAGCCGCCATGTTTCTAGTATGAGGTATGAGTTCCCTCTTGTTGAGCAGTCACTAATTCCAATTAGAGAGTTGTCCTTATCACCTAGGTACATGTCCACTAGTGCATTTTTACTGTGAATGATGGTCATTGTTGTGGTTTGTATGTATCATATTTTGGTAGGACCATTAGGTGCTTCTTTCCTTTGGAAGCTTATGTGGCATCTTCTGGTACAATGAGAGCTAATCTTTAGGGAGGAAGCTTTCAGGTCAGTCTATCTCAATTCTCTGGGCCCTGTGTCCCAAGTTATGACTCTAAATAATTTGAGTGTAACTTTTATAAATCTTGACGGTATTGATTAAGTGATGAATTTACCAATATACACAACCTTAACCATGCAGGCCGCTAGTCAATTATAACATGAAAAAAGTATATTTTTAAAAACCATATATATTTATTTGCACCAAAAGATGTCTAAGAATGTTGATACATTGTTAATAATTCTAATCCAAATCTCATCAAGAGTATGAAAGATGCATTGTGAAACAGTGATAGAATAAAGTCCAACAGGAGTGAAATGGACAATTATTGTTATGGACGATGAGAACAGTACAGCATTGTGTTACTAGGTTAAAGACTGCAGAAACAAGAGAATCTGGAGTGCCTGATCCCATGGGCATGGGATCAGAGACAAGTGAAACTATGGCCCTTAGAGCTGAGTGCTCTCATGGAGCATCTGTACTGTAGAGTGAGAATGGGATAGCCAAAGACTTCTAATGCCTAGGAGAAGGGCAGGTTTTAGTGAGATTTTAAAGCTGTCTGAAGTCTAGCAAGGTTGTATTATTGACCTGTGCAGAGGTAGAGGGGAGTCTGCTATTAGTAGATCCTCTTTTTCTTTTTAAGAAGTGTATGTCAGCAACAGAGTCAGAGACAGCCCCCACTCCAATTGTAAGAGGACCCACATAAGAACAAACTGCACATCTGTTATATATGTGTAGGGGGCCTAGGTCCCGTCCGTGAACACTCTTTGGTTGGTGGTTCAGTCTCTGTGAGTCCCCATGACTCCAGGTTAGTTTTCTCTGTAGGTCTTCTTGTGGCATCCTTGACTCCTCTGGCTCCCTCTTTCATTTCCCCATTCTTCCAGGAGACTCCGGAGCTTTGCCTATTATTTGCCTGTAAGTTTCTGTATCTGTTTCCATCAGCTGCTAGGTGAGGCCTCTCAGAAAGCCATATGTGACCTTAGTGGGGAAGGATGTGCTTAATCCTACTGTGACTTGGTGTAGCAGGGTGGGTGAGTACTTAGAGAAAGGGAGTGGGGAATTTGGGGAGGGGGTAAAAGGGTGGTACTGAGAGAGGGGGTGCAACCAGGTTGTAAAGTGGATTAAAAAATAAAGAAGTATATGTCAAACCCCAGAACTCTTAGTAAGTGCTTCACGAATGCTAGTTACCCAATAAGTATTTCACCTTGTTGTTCTTCCCTGATTAGCTGTACAAACCTAATCTTAAAAAAAAAAGCAATGAATAATCTTAGCATGAGTTCCCAACTCAGACAAGCATTCCCATGGGAAAAGTTGCCTTGAACATCAGCAGATTGCACAGGCATAGGGTATTCATTCCTGACTCATCTGTCTCTCATACTGGCAGAAGAGTTGTCACACTGGTGACTCTGTTTCAGAGCCAGTGAGCACTCTGATGCCTCGTAATTATGGAAACACATGTGTTAAGTCACTTTGTGCTAAGCCACGATGAGAATTCTCTGTGCTCAATCGCCCTCAAAATTTCTCATCTCTTCCCTGGGGTGAGGTGCTTTGGTTTAGCAGCTACGCACAGGGATTGCCTTTAAATCATTTAAAGTCTGGAGTTTGATATCTCCTAAAAGCAGCCACGTTTGGCATTTCCCTTCAGGCACACCTGGACTTTTTTCTCCCTCCTTCTAAGTTAGGGCTATTCCCCTAAGGGACTGTATTAACTCTTTGCGTGTACAGATGTACTTGATGACACCTTCTGCTTGCCTCTTCCCAGGTGGTTAATCACTCCCTGGCAGTAGCTGTATTAAGTCATTAGCAACCCGATTCATATTTTACCAGGAAAAGCAATAGTACAGTAAATCAGATGGGTGGAGAGCCAAAGGAAGTAGAGTGGAAAGTACACAAAAATGAAACAAAACAACTAACAGCAAGGCTGATTTTACTTATAGAAAATAGAAGCTCTGATAAAATATGGCCTTCTGTAGGGACTCTCCTCGTTCCAAAATTGTTTGTACAGGCAGCTGAACTTTCCAGGAAAGCTGTAGTTATGCCATAAGATGTAAATTTCCCCACAAGCCCATTATACTGACCAGCAAACTGAGTTATGGGTGAGAGATGCCAAAGCCTTTTCCAAAGATAAATTTTAACAGAGGTGAAAGAGGGGCCTGTGGTTGAAACAGAAAGAAATATTATGGATGTTCAAATAAGTTTGCTAATTAATTGCCTTACTAAAGCTATCTTTGTTGTTAACTCTAGACCACTCCATCACCCTACCTGTCTGGCAAGAACAAGAGCTCTCTCTTTTTTTTTGCTCAGGATTAAAATAGGAATTTGGAACAACACAAGGGGATTTGAAACAACAGAAGTGCTAATACTGAATAAAGCTTAGCCTTTTCTGTTTTGAGTATTTTCCCACTGGAAAATACTGCAGAGAAGAAAAAAGCGCAACTACAACAAAACAAAACCCTTGACATGGATTTGTATGACTGCTGTTGCAACGCATTTTGTTGAGTACCTATAGGGCACCCAGAGTGGGCCAGGCGCACACTGTTTTTTTTTTCCTGAGGTTTCTAAGACAGGCGAGGGAGTCTGAGTCACCATCTTGCACCATTAATTACTGCACATCGAATATCCGAGAGCTGTGAGGTTATGCAGTAGTACACACCACAGGCCTGTGGGGAGTTTGGATGAAGAATGTCAGGAAGCATGGAGGGGCCTGGACTCTCCCCAAAGTGACTCTGCAGGCCTGGCCCCCAGGTAGACAGAGAGCTCATCCATCTCTGGAGAAGCTTTTGGGGATGATTTCCCAGTCACTAAGGCCCCCTACTTTTAATTTTTCCTCTACTGAACCATCTGCATCTGGTGAAAAATGACCTACTACAGCTGGTGAACATTTCCTACCTCTTTTCCTCTGACTTCACACAGCGGTGACAGACGGTGCCCCAGCGGGGTCTGAATAGCTCAGCTGCCAGGGGTGGGCACCAGCCCCATGGACCTGACTTCAGATCTGGGCCTTTGATTCTGTTTGTTGCATGGCTCACTCACCTGTAGGAACTGTATGTCACTAGACTGGGGCAACACAGGCTATTGATTAAAAAACGGGGGGATTTTTTTTATTATAATGTTTATTTATTACATCAAGTTTCATCACAGTGCCCTCTTTCCACCCTCCCGGTTCTGGGGAATTTTTTTTATTGTGAGTGTTAAAAGTACAGAAGTGGCTTCAAGGCCAACCTCTGTAGTTTTGGTAGAAGTAAACTAAAGTGCATATCTTCAACTATGAAGTTAAGACTGGAGCGCAAGTTCCCTGCTGAGCCTATTTTCCATCTCTGAATTTTTCACTTTAATATCCTTTCATTTGTATTGTTTCCTTCTTTGGAATATGTTGAGGAAAATTTATCTACTTAAAAAAAACCTCTCTGCTTAATATTTTAGTTTAATGTTCATGTTAGCTACTGCCGTTGACCTTTTGTGTGTTTAAGAATGTCTTATGCTTCTTTACATAGATATAATGATATGTGTGAATGTTTCTACTGAGAATTTTACTTCCGGATGAGTCCAGAGTCCATTTAGAATAGTGAGGGATGCCTACTATACCTGATGTTGAAACTCAGTTTCTTATTTGCCACTTACGAGCTAGGTGATCATTATCACTCTTTAGAAGAGTAAACATTCTAGCTGAGTTCCAATTTATCAGTAATCTAGTAGTTTCTGTATAAGAAATCTCCAAAGCCACACAGTTCACATTGTACATTTTGTTTTAGAAACTAAACAGTGCCTGACCTAGTTGTGTATTTAGGGTTGACACCCTTTTGCAGTAAGTCAGCATGTCTGACATGAGGCAGGGATTGAGGTTTCCTTTTCTCCAAAGTCAGCAGTTGCCCCAGTGCTAGTTATTTCTTTATGGCTTACCTTTGCATAGTTATTAAAAAATCGTTTAGGCATACATATTTATTTATTTATTTATTTATTTATTTATTTATTTATTTATTTATTTATTTATGAATGGCTGTCGTAGTAACACCACACTTGGCGTGCTGTGACTTAATCTTAAGTATGCACTGTGACATCATTCTTGAGTTCTTAGGTGTTCTATTTCTATTTCTTAGGTGTTCACTTTCTATTTTTATATAAAATAGCCCATAGAATTTCTCAACAAATCCTCTCTCATTGTTATTACCCTTGCCAGAAGTCTAGTTCTGTACTTGTGGAGAATTGATTTTACCAATATTAATTGATCTTCTGCTCTACGAACATGGTCCATCTCCGTTCATTAGGTGCTCTTTAGCGCTCATCTGTATTGAAGAATTGTTGGATCCTCATAATGCTTTGCTTAGTTTATTATGATGCATTTGAAAACTGAAGTTATATTGGTTATTTTTTTGAAGTTTACTTTCCAAGTTGTCATACCTGCTGTATTAAACTGCAATCTTGCTCTATTAACTTTATATGCAGAACATTACTAGTTCACTCATTTCTTCTAGCCAACTTTTTATTGATTTCTTCAGGTTTTCTGGGACTATAACCATGTCCTCTATGTACAGTCTCATTTCATTCTGTTCAATTTTTATGATTTTTAAGTGCTCTGGCCTCATTAACCTAGGGAGGGAACTTAGTGCAAT
>CAJQZJ010032746.1:3807275-3833518 GCA_907164525.1 Lophiomys imhausi
GTGTGTGTGTGTGTGTGTGTGTGTGTGTGTGTGTGTGTGTGTGTTTGTATGCAATGCCCATTTTGGCCAGAAGTGGGTGTTAAATGCCTTGGAACTGGAGTTACAGATAATTGTGTGCTACCATTTGAGTGCTGGGAATTATAGCCAAGTGTTTTGCAAGAACAGCAAGTGCTCCTAATCTCTGAGTCATCTATCCAGTCTCTCCATTTGGTTCTTATATGTTCCATTTCTTTGTTGGATCTCCAGATATGTAAACATATTGAAAGTTTATTTTATTTAGGATAGCTTAACAGCTAATTATATTAACTATTGTTAACAGCATTATATTGGTATTGTTATGCTATAGAACTATAATAATATTTTCAATACTGAAATCTAGTAACCAACTCATTGGCAGGTCATTTTTAGATATTAATGGTTGATATTTATTTTTGTGACAAATATTACTCATTTTTTTGACTCCAGTTATCAGATAGTTCTGTGTTACATATTTGATATTGCAAATGTAAAATTGTGGATGTTCTTAATTTTTTTAAGTCTCCAATTAGGATTTCTCTTTTCTGAATAAGCATTAAAAGTGAATTCAAAGTGATAACTTGTTTATTGGGTGCCATTCTGCGGTCATTTCCGATTCAGAGAGGAGGGGATTTATCTGACGCTTGTTGAGCTTGTTCTAGTTCATGGATCAGTATCGAACTGGAGAAGTGGGAAGGTAAAAACGTGAATCCTTCCTCTTTGTCTTCTGTGTCTTTGCTGTTCCCAGGAGAAAGGTTTTGCTTTGTTTCAACAGTCAGAGATCCCTGTTCAGAGAGACTGTATTTTTAGCCAGCAACTCTTTGTACCTACTGAAATTCCATGAGGGAAAATAATAAAAATGTGAGGTTCTGTACCACCAGCCTCTCTATGTATACATGCTCCATGTTTGTGTGCATGTGAAGGTCTGTTTGCATTTGTTCTGCCTCCAGTATCTCTATGTAACTGCTTTTTGTATTATGTCCAAGATTGATTGTGTTTTTCATTAGAAAAACCAACTTCTTACACTGTCATTTCTGCTAGGTGATTATTCATTTTTCTCCTTATAGTTAATTTTACAGATGTTCAATAATGGTTAATATAACTAGAACTCATTAATTTTCTTATGTTTCTACTGTTCTCTACATATGCTGCTAGGAGTGATGTATAAAGTTGTGACCTTTTTGGCATTGGTCCTTTTTCTCATGGAAATTAGAAGCTAGTGGAGAAGACAGATCTTCAAAACAATGAAAGTATAATACGTGTTGTCATAAAGTGAATTCTAAGTTGCCACAGAAATAAATAATAAGACACTACACAGAAAAACAAGATTGTGCCCTCCAAAGAGTTTTAAATTGCGTACCAAAGAAAGCATAGATGTTAAAGGGTTAGGAGTAGGTTTCAATTTGTCTACCTATAAAATAATCCGTGGGATAATTAAAGAGTGTTGGTTAAAGTAAATAAGACATTAGATAGTCAAAGCATAAAAATAAATTTAAAAAATTTCAGGAGATAATGGTGTCCTGGAAAAAGTTGGTGAATGTGAGATTTAAAATTAAGATACTTTTGAGTTATATTTGACATTTAGAGGTGAGGAAGAGTTTATATTTATAAAGTTCAGGAGAAAAAGTCAGAAGAAGCATTAAGAACAATGCGCGGATTTCTGATACAAGTTTCTGAATTGGTGTGGGAAGTTTTACTGAGAAGGAACACAATGGAGATGGAATAAATTAAGACGCAAGTTGAAGTTACTAATGTACTTTTGGATTTCAGGTTCTTGAATTATATTTAAATTAGGATGTTCAACATGCAGTAGGGTGTGCATAAGAACACTTTTAGCTGGAAACATCACTCTTCGTGCTAAGTTTTAGAACGGATACTTTTTCCTTGTTATCAGTGAATTTATAAAGAGAAGGTTTCCATGCCAAAGAAGAAAAAAAATATATAAGTGAAACTTTTCAGAGGCTCTTCACTTCTTCATAGACTCCTGAGTAGAATAGCCGAGTTCTCTCACAAATAAATTTGGTGGCTTCTGAGAATCCTAGGCAATAGGTTTTCTGGTCTATCCTTCTCAGAGCGCACACATCCTCAGGACACATGTCTTCTCTTCCATTCATGCTAGGTTCTGGTGTCTAAGAGTTGTCTTAATTTTGACTTGTGAGTGGAGGAATAATTATATCCACACAGGAGACACACAAGACCTCAGTCAGCTGCCAGTGTGAACCATGATCCTCAAATAGTTATCAGTAAATTAGGCATTCTGATAGAGACATTTTCCTCTGCTTTTTGCTTTGCTTTTCCTAAGTTTAAGAGTGAAAGTTATGATGGTATCCACTGCATCTACATAAGCAAAAACTAATATGATTTATAATCTCATGTGAATCATCTTGATGTGGGGAGTGTTGGATATTCCTTCTTGCCCATTCTAGTAGTAAATGGCCCAAATTTAGACTCAAAGTTAGGTGTTTCTTTTTTTAAAGATTTATTTTATCTTTATTTATGTGTACATATGTATGTGTGTGTGAGTATATGCCATGTCTGCAGGTATTCTAAGAGCCCAGAAGAGGGCATTGATTGCCCTGGAACTGGAGTTAAAGGAAATTGTGAGCTACCTTATGTGAATGCTGGAAACTGAATGTGGTTCTTCTGGAAGAATAACAAGTGCTTTAATTCAAGGAGACACAAGTCCAGTCCTACATCCAATTTTTAATTGTTTTGTTTTGTTTTTCAAGATAGAGTTTCTGCATGTAACAGCCCTGGCTACCTGGAACTTGCTCTGTAGACTGCCACCTGGTGTGTGCCACCACATCTGGCCAGTTTTTTTTTAATTGTTTCTTTGAACTACTGTCTTACACTACTTCAAAGTCATGATTCTAAAGAGTGGAAGTACTGAAAGCTCTTTCCCAATGATGTTTAGGTAAACTAATTAGCTATCAGCAGAGGAGTTAATCTGGATGTTTTGTTACTGAATGAACAAAGTTTAAATTAAATGAAGAACTGAAGAGAATAAGTGCAGATGCTTGCACAACCATAGTAAACCTTGACTATGAGAACTATGTGCAGGCTATGTGATATCTTCCACATCCTACTGTCCATACTTCTAGTTCAGCTCACTTTCTCACCTGAGTATCTCTGAAGAGCCCTTTGAGTTAAAAAAGATGATGGATCTCATTGTTATGAATGACAAGATGTTGATAGTTGAGAGAATTTCTCCTAAAATTTACTTAAATACTCTAGAATTAAAATTAAAAGCAATTAAATAGAGCAAGTTATGACTATTACACAATTCCTTAAAATATCTTTCATTAGTATACAGCATGGTAAGATAGGAAAGAACATATTATCTTTAGGCAAATAATTTGACTTCCTAGACTTAAGTTTCCTTTTTCATAAAATGAGGCAGTACTTTCCCTACAGTTAGATGGAAACATTTTGTTGTTGTTGACACCAGGGCTTGAACCCAGGTCCTCTAGAATGTTAGAGAAACATACAATCACCAGTTGCGGTGGCAAATGCCGGTAGGATTTGCAGAAGGAGGCAGAGGCAGGAGGATCACGAGAAACAAACAATCATTAAGCAAAATTCTTAGTTGACTTTTTAGCATAGTTTCCATGTTAGTTTGGATGCATTAGACTTACTATTATGTGATGGAAATACAAGTGCGATTTCTACACTCTCCTGCTGCTATACTCATTTCTGTTCAGCTTTGCAGCGGTGACCAATAAGGGAAAATCCATCATGGTATACTCAGGAATGAATCATGGAATTAAGAGACAAAAATGTTTAATTACTCTAGATAGTAATGGATTATGGAAGCCATCAAAGACTCAATATTGTAGAAAGTTCCATGTGTTGGGTCAGAGTCAGGTATCTAGAGACAGTTGTGTGGGTGCCTATGTAACTTGGTTCTTTTTGTGGCCCAGTGCACTCCATCTAGTCTCTCTATGCCACAGTTCCCTCTTCTCTAAATTGGGGATTGTATTTGTACCTCTCTTCTATGGTGGCTGTGAAGGGTGGATGGATCACGTGGGAGGACCAGCCACAATGGTGCTGTGCTCAGTGTAAAAATATACCTTTGTTAGAGATTTGTTAGAGATTATTGTACTGATCATGGTTACATTTTAATTTGTTATACAATTTTTCCACATTAGTTTGAAATGTTCAAAGCTTGTTTTCTTTTCATTAAATGAAGATCATAAGAGAAGAGAATAGGAAAAACTCAAGTTTCTTTATGGGAACCTTGACTCTGCTGGTAGGCAGGATTTAAAAATAAATGAATAAAGAAGCAAAAATACTCTAACAACATGGATAGACCTATCCAGACAGGTTAGAAGGACAGCCAGTCACAAGCAAGATCAGAAATAGAATAGTCAGATATAGGGTAATTAATATTAGCCAAAATACTCTAATAAGAAGAAAGATACAGGTGTTTTTTTTCCAGCAGCTCTTACTAACCACCAAAGTGAAGAACTGGGAAATAAGGCAAACTGCTTAAAGGCCTTCTTCCTTCCTAAGGAGTCCAATTCCTCAGGCAGTGTTAAATTCTTGGGTCTCACACAGTCTCAGGTTTTGAGAAAACTGAAGTCAGCTTTGTTCTTGGATGAGGTGTCCAGAGGCTCAGGTAAATCTTGGACAGCTAAGGGCCCTCACAGGAAAGATACCGTAATGAGGTTTCCAGAGCCACAGGTCCTCTGTGCTATTTGGAAGCAAGTCAGACACCTACACAGGAATTAATGAACCAAGACAAAATTCATAGTAGCAGGCTAAGTCAGAGGCCAGGGCACAGAAGCTTGCTGTAGCATTATGGGACTGAATAAAAAAATATATGGTAATCATGGGGGAACAGAAACTGAAGCACTGGAAGTTACATGTTACCTGACCAAATTTAGCTACAGTCCAAATTGTGCTCACTTTGGTGTTTCATTGACTCACGTCTTAACTTGAAGATAGGGCACTCTAAATTTGCTTCAAATCTTATTTTATTTTAGCCTTGAAAGCAATCCTACACATGGTTGTTCACATTGTTCAGTAGAATTTTTCCCCCTTGTTTATTGAATAAGAACTAAATGAAATAGCTACAGGGAAATATGCTTTAAATTTCCACAAGTAAAATTTTCATGGAGACAGAACAGAATTTCTTACAAGGATTGTCTGAGATAGGCTTGCTGACTTGCTTCCATTTGTGGAAAATTCCTCAAGACATATCAAGACAAGGCAAGGGTAGATGGGCTGGGAACAGTAGTAGCTTGCTGGGGAGAGTAATGATGGTCCTTCTAAGTACTGCCTTATCTTCAATATTTGAGTGTTTCAATTTAACAGCAATGATGAAGAGTTGGAGAGGATGTTTTTGCCTGTTGTGGGCAGACGATGGGGGCAGCTGGCTTTGTAGTTCTTTATGTGAGCCAACACACACAAACACACACACACACACACACACACACACACACACACACACACACACACAAACCCTTGTGTGGGTTGTCCTTCTGTGTGTACTGGAATGAAGAGGTCTATTCACAGTGGTGGCAAAAGACAGAAATTATGACTGGCCCTTGGATCTATACCATGTCCCCTGGATAGGATTGCCAGGTTGTTTTATTTGAAGTAGTGGGTTGAAAAGCTGAGTGGCTCATTCAGAGTGGTGTATAACTGAGATTAAGCAAGCAAACACTCATATACAAAAGCACTTTACATATGGACTCTTTCTGTAGCAAAGACAGAACTCAAGACTTAGTAGCGAAAAAAGTGTGAAAGATCAAAGACAGAAAGACTTAAAAATTTCTAATTCTTATACAAGGAATCAAATATTTGGAGTGAAACATTATTTATATTTCATAGCATATGAAAAGGTAGTATTAGGAGACTCGAGCAACCAATTCCATTAATCCTTTTCTATGTTTATTAAGATTGAAATATATTTACTATTTCAACAATGCTTGTAAGTAGATCTCTTTCCTACTTAAGGCTGGGGAAACTGTCAGAATCTTAGGTTGGCTCTGTCCATGGTCACTCAGTGAATCAGGAACAGGAAAAGAATTCTGTTCAAACCACCTGAGTGAGAAGAAAGGACACATGCCATGATGGACCTCAATGGATGAAGCATAGAGTAGCAAGAAATCAAGCTATCAAATATTAATACCCATAATAATGGAGAGATGTTTTGTAAACATAAAGTTCATGAAGAAACAAGGCAAAAAAATGTAAAATCAAATATGACCTAGCATATCCCATATATAACACAGAGTTGTGGAGTCCAGTTCCTATGTATACAACTATAAAACACTCCTTCATCTAAGGCTCATGGAACATTGTGTAAAAAGGAAAAGGAAGATTGTAAAAGCTAGAAGATCAGGGAGTTTGAAGGAAAATGGGAAGGATTATATAGGAGGGTTTGGTGGGAGGATTGGAAGGGAGAAATGCTGTGATTATATTATAACCTCAAAACTAAAATTACACTTTTTTCAAAATTAAAAAAAAATTTGTCAAACTGGAAAACACACTTAGAAGAGGCAGTAAAGATAAAAGATTATGATCCTTAATATACTCTAATCTTTTAAATCATTAAAATATCAGAAAAAAACTTAAAATAAATTCATATACAATGAGTTACAAATTTTCATAGTTTGGCAAAAATGTGAGATAAGAGGTATTTCATACAGTGCTTGCATGCATATAAATATTTTTTCGGTGTTTCTGGAAAGCAATTTAGCAATGGACATCAAAAATATTAAAGTCTTCAGATGTTAGCTAAATAAATATCTTTATTTCATAAGTACCCAACTTCTGCCATTTTGTTATAGCAATAGACATTGTGCTAATTCTATAATCTTAGGCTGTCGTGTCTACTTTTAGCAGGATACTTAAAATAGCAAATCCTTGAAGTCCTTCCTTATTCTTCACAAAATGTACCTCTTTCTGGGAAGACACTCACAGTACTCTGCTCTTCCTTCCTTCCTGTAGCCACATGCTTCTCATATTTATAATTACATATCCCATTTGTTTTAATATTTCCTTCTAGTATTCTGTTAAGTTCTTCCAGTACATGTTCCTTTAAACACACGTGTTTAAATCTCCTGGAGAGATAGATGTATGGTAAAGTGAACATTGGGCAAGCATGAAGACTTGAGTACAGATCACCAGCATCCCACATAAAAGCTAGACGTACCATTGCATGCCCATAAGTTCAGAGGTGAAAATGTAGATATTGGTGGACTCTAGGGACTGGATAGTCAGCAAGCCTAACTGTAATTCAGGGTGTAGGTTTAATGAGAATCCTTGCATTAAAATATAAAATACAGAGCAATGGAGAATCTTTCCAGTTTCATTTCCTGCTGTTGTGATAAAATGCCCTAACTAGAGCAACTTAAATGGTTCATTAGGCAAACAGTTTCAGGTTATGCTCAATTATTGTGAGAAAGTCAGGAAGAAATATGAAGCAGCTTGTCACATCCATAGGCTAGAACATCGTCAGAAACAAATGCAAACATGCATGACTAATAATGTTCATCTTGCTTTCTTTACTCTTCTGTAGTAAGAGTTTGGAATATAAGCAGAGGAATGGTTCTACCTACAGTGGACTGAGTATTTCCACATCAGTTAACATAACCAATACACTCCCCTACATACATGAGCACAGGCTAACCCAGTCTAGACAGTTTCTCGTTAAGACCCTTGTCCATATTGGTTCTAGATCATATCTGGTTGCCAACTAAAATGAACCATCACATGGAAGATATCTAATATCAATCTCCAGTCTCTACACATGTGCGTACAGGTGAGTGCACCCCTTCTACATACAAACACCACATATACAAACACATAAAAAAAAGAAATCTTATCTCTGTGTCTCTTGAATTATTAGCACACAGTGTTGTTCATGGTACAACTGCCCAATTTAATACAGTTTCCTCCAAATGATCATAACTCAAGGCTTGTATATCAGAACACAATTCTTCCTGAAAACAACAAAGAGCACAAATAAAAAGTTGTTTCCAATGGAATGTGGGAAACTGCATCGAAACAGGAAAAGCATGATGAATAAGCAAGAAAACTTCTATTTGCATAAAGAATAATGCCAGATATCTGTAGCAAATTAAAAATTAGATAATTTGCTTCATATGTGTAGGGGGATCTAGATCCAGTCCACGCATGTTCTTTGGTTGAGTGTGAGGTCCTCTTCTTTAAGGAGGAGAGAGGAAATGGGGGAAGTGGGTAGGAGGGTGGGACTGGGGAGAGAGGAGGGAGTATGGCTGCAACTGGGATATAAAATGAACAAGTAAATAAATTAATGAAATTATTAGATAATTTGCAAACAAACATATTAAAAACCATTAGTTTATGTGACCACATGAGGAACAATTTAATTTGAAGTATTTTACTTTTACATAGCCTTGACATGTTCTTTATATTTTACAGGATGCATTGTGGAATTTTGCAACAGTTCAATCACACAAAACTGTTCAGTGTTGCATAAATGTATTTGTTTTCTAAAGCTAGAGTCTTATGTTTTTTATCTGGCATTTTAATTTTTAATGGTATACATTTGTTGGCATTCAAAATTCTGTTTTAGATTTTGTTGAGGCATGAATACTCCTAATTATGACTTGCCCTTACCCTGTTTTCCCATTCAATTATTCACTTTTTATTTAAAAAATGTTTTCTGGATATTTATTACCTTAAAGAAGCAATGAGAGGAGACAAAATATTCTTTTTCTTTACTTGCATTTTGAAACTAAAGCTAAAATGATGTTAGGCTTAACAGTGACTCTATTGACTGTTGCACTTCCTTTTTTAATGTTTATTATTTATTACTTCAAGTTACATTTCTATCACAGTCCCCTCCTGGCCCCACCCTCTCATCCTTTCTTTCTCCCAGAACTCATAATTCTTTTTTTGAATAATTAGGCCACAATTATGAAAATTATAAGGTATAACATACATTCCTAATGTCCAGTCCATACATATTTGACAACTGATAATATTCTATTATCCATCCATCTCCATGAGTTTAAAGTTATATACCTAACTCATTTTCCATCCTAACTTGCATTATCAACTTAGAAACATCTTCTTAGACCTAGAACATACTTTTAATTCCTAAGCAGCTTAAAATTTAACTATGAGATTATAAGTATCTAGTCTTCAACCACGTCAGAGACCTGAGAAGGATAAATATGATTATACAGGAAGTCCAGAGCCAGCAGCTTTAAAAACTAAGAAATGACAAACAACTGGCTGCCTGGACAGTCCCCTATTTCTCTCTATACATTAGAGCATCTATCTTAAATTGATATCATTCGGATTGACATGAACTGATTAGTGAGGACTACATTTCAAATTTAGTATCTGACAAACACCAGGAGGACAGCAAGGTCAAGGGTTGCTCATTTGTCTTAGGTCAAACTTTTCCTTAAATCTAGTACAGCCCAGGTAAATTGTTTTAAGTTCTACATATCTCTACATAACTTATATTGTTTCAAATATTTCTCAAATATTTTCTTGTACCACTGCTGTGAATTCTGTAGATAAAACGGCTTTAAAAGTTTCAGAAGTATCACTGAACTGTTAGTAGAAGAGCAAGGACTTGATGGTAAATTTTGAATGCTAGTTGTTCAATTGCTTCATGATAAAGGCTTTTCTTTATTCACAAATGAGTGCTGCTGGTTGAAAGTGGAGATGAGCTGTGTATATACTCACATGCAGCAATTATGATGAAACAGACTCATCCTAGAACTCCACCATAGTCATGGCAACCAGAATTAAAGAACTCTATTAAAAATACAAAAACAAACTCCACCCAGCAGGCTAGAGTAAATATTATCACTTATTGATTAATGAAGGTTCCAGATAATGAGAAGTAGTTAATATATTTCCACTGTAAAAGATGTTTGTTGGGGCTTCTTTCTCCTTTTGATGGAGTTCTTTTCTATTTAAAGAATATTACCCAGATATCATTAATTTCTGCACATTGTATCAATCACCTTTGCCTTCACCATGAGACATGATCAAGCTTTTTATTGTCTTCTGTATTTTAATTATGACAATGCTTGACTTACCAGCTATTTCTTATTATGTTTGTCTAAAATATGACATGACCAAAAATTGTTAGTATAGATAGGCTTCACATTTGCTTGGAAGGAGAATCTGCTAATTTTGATAGTTTATTGCACTCGTATTTCAGGCAAAAACCACTCACTTGATTTCAGGTTACAGTGAATGGAGTGAGATATGTGGGAATAAGAAAATTAAACTTACAAATAAGGCTGCTATGAACATAGATGATGAAACATCCTTCTGGCTTAGTGAGGAATCATTTGGATGTATACCCAGAAGTGGTATGGCTGGGTCTTAAGGTAGAAATATTCCAACTTTTCTAAGATATCACCAGACCGATTTCCATAGTGGTTGTACCAGCTTGCACTCCCACCAGCAACGGAGGAGTGTTCCCCTTTCTCCACAACCTCACTAGCATGTGCTGTCATTTGAGTTTTTGATCTTAGCCATTCTGACAGGTGTGAGATGGAATCTGAGAGTCGTCTCGAGTTGCATTTCTCTGATGACTGAGAAGGGCGAGCATTTCTTCAAGTGTCCTTCAGCCATTAGGGATTCCTCCCCATCTATATTCACAGCAACCTTATTTATAATAGCTAGAAACTGGAAACAACCCAGATGTCCCTCAACCGAGTAATGTATAAAAAAACTGTGGTACATTTACACAATGGAATATTACTCAGCCATCAGAAATAACAAAATCATGCAATTTGCAGCCAAATGGATGGAACTATAGAAGCTCATTCTGAGTGAGCTAACCCAGACTCAGAAGGATGCACATGGCATCTATTCACTTTTAATTGTATTTTAGCCATATAGTACAGGATAACTATACTACAACCAATGCACCAAAGGGAACAGGAACATAGCCGTTGTTACCTGTCAATGAGACACTTTGCGCTAGTGGTGCTTCCTTGTAGGCCCCCAGTGTATGAGGAGACTCTTGGCCCTCATATGACTGCTGAACTGGGGTGGGGACTGATATGTAGGGACACTCAACTCCAGAGGAGTGGGATGGAAGGGAGAGGGAGTAGAGGGTAGGAGGGCAGGACTGGGAGGGGTGGAAAGAGGGCACTGTGATGGAGATGTAACCTGAAGTAATAAATAAACATTAAAAAAAAAGAAAATTAAACTTTTGGCAATTTTCTCTTAAAGTAGACTAATTTAAAATTCCATTCAAGTAATAAGCAAGGCTGAAATTGAACAGCATTTTGTAGCAAGATTGGAGTTCTTATGTCCCAGGGGGTTGGTGCGTAGGTGTCTTTAGAGCTCTCTGTGTAAAGTGGCAACATGCACTGTACATACTTACACCTTCCCCTAAAATCAACACTACATTCTGCACCTTGATTAAAATGTAAAGGTCACAGTGACATTTTTTTTCTGAAAAATATTGATAGCAGTCATAAAAATGTGGCATGTACCAACCAGGATGCCAATGTTAAGCATGAGGGAGTCACTGGTTTTGGACTTTTTGTTCTCTGGATTTCATTATCTACACAGTTTTTCTGTAATTGTTTCTGGTCACCGTATGTCTCATAGGAAATACTGACATGTGTGTTATGTTATGTGAAGGAAAAAGTACATTTTTCTAAGGTGAAAATATTCAGGTATGGAGACAAAGACACAGTGTATATGACGGATTGAAGACTTTCAGATCTTTGATTTCTTTCTGATTGTGCCCTCAAACCACTTTGCTTTTTCGATTTTTAGACTGCATTTTGGGTATGTCATGTTCAGTAACAGTTTGGGTACACCTCAGTCTTCTTTCTGACAAAGTTTGTTCTAAATATATGGCAAATTAAGATTATTTCCCTGAAAAAAAAAAAAAAGATCCACATGCTCTTCCTACTCCTGGCTGCGTGTGATTTTCTCCAAAGTTCCAAGTTCTACACAGGCTTTTGTCCACTCTGTCAAAGTAGACTCATAATGTCATTACAGGCTGATCTTCAGGACCATGGATTGCCAGAGTTTTACAGACAGTTTTATTACATTTCACAGCATTCCTATGTCAGGTTGACATTCTGCTTCAAATCACAGCATAGGAGAATTGAAAGAGATTACAGCGATCACCTGGTCTAAGCTGCTCATTTTTCAGATAAGAAATTGAGACTCAGAAGGGTGAAGTGAATTCCCCAAGGTCACACAGCTCATTAACAGCACAGGTAGCATAAGACCTGTGGTCTTTCAAGTCAAAATCCAGAAGTCTTTCGATTACACACAACCTCATGCTCTACACTCCAGTAGAGGCAGCTCCAGCGCTGTCTCACTCAGCAAATGAAGCCACAGACAGAAGACAGGATTATCCATTTCTGGCCCAGTGCTCTACCCATTCCTTCTCATTACACATCTTCTCGGTTCTAAAGGGGGAAAAATAACTTGAGCATTCTGTTTTTATATTCATTATCTACTCTGTGCCTGTTAGTTATTGCTTTTTTGTGTAATGCTTTTTACTGATTAACTTAGTCTCTGCAATATAAAATAGAGAAATGTATTATCCTGAGTAAATGTGATGCTATTAATGTGTTTTATTCTAGTTATGGGTCATTATTTCCAATAAATGTATTCGTCCCAGAACTGAGACCTAGCAGGTGGGCTAACTAGAAGTTATAACAGATTTCTTAATGGTCTGGTAAGAATGTCATTTGCCGGGCAGTAAGTGCAGGGAGAAATTGGTCCTAGAGATAGCTTGCTTCTGTACTCACTCCCAAGCTTGAACAAGCAAAAGAAAATACATATTTTCTTACTGATCAGCTGGGTGTTTTCCTGCCTTTTCATCTTCAGCAAAAGCGATAATGACATATGTATATTTATTTCCTGTTTATAGCCTATTCCTCCATAAAGTACCTAATGAGTCCACAGTGTTATACTTTGTAATTCTTAGAAGAAACAAGCCTACTCCCTCTAGAGCAAAACTGACATCCATTGAAGTAATGTGATATGATTAAACAGAAAGACCACCAGGGAGAAGAAATCAAGAAACAGATTTCTTACTTATGGTAGCATCTGCTTCTGTGTATATATGAGCATGATGGAAGGCTCAGGACTCAACTTTATATATTTCACAAAGTCTGCACTGTGGTTCTCATTTCACCAATTTAAGAAAACTGTGCCAATCCCCTTCCTCATGTTGAACTGTCTCTGATGTCAGAGCATCTTTAAGTTAATGTGCCCCCAGAGGGGTTGCCATGGTCTCCATCACCTGTGAATGCTTCAACTTTAACGCTATGGAAGTGTGTAGCCCTTCTACTTGTCAGTCAATATTTATTTAAAGCCTTCTTTAGAAAGGAAATGAGATCCTTAGTCTAAAACTCTCCCAAGAAAATTTGAAAAAATGGGCACAAGTAGCTTAGCAGTAAAGGACTCTATCATTGCTGTGAACACACTCTTGACCCAGTGAGGTAGTTCGGAGTAGTACCAGCTGTTGAATTCAAAGAAGCTTTGCAAGTACATTAACCAATTTATCTTGTTTATGTTTTCTTTTAGAAGGATGGAAAAACAGAGTGCTATATGAAAAAAAACTATGTCTAAATAAGTTTTAAAATACTTTTTCAATAAATTCAAAGTGGTAATTTCCAGACAGGAAAATGTAGGTTATCTTAAATGCTTTTCTTTCTTTATGGTATGCAAGAGTGCCTCTTGAAGCCAATGGCATTATAGAGACAATGGAGTAGAGCATTAGATCATCAGACTACAGACCTAAGTACATCAACCGAGGGAGATGTGGAGAACTCTCCACCATCCCTATTTTCTACACTAAAGCAAAGCTCAAAAGCCATCTCCTAACCTCTTGTACCTGCTTTTGGGATAAAATATGACCTAGCCTTTTCCTTACCCTCCCATGTCTATTCCTCTGGAACTGTAAGCTACAGAAAAATCCTTTTTATCTTAGGTTGCTTTTGGTCATAGAAACAGAAAAATGATTAATGTAATATGTTCCAAAAGAGTGTTTCTCAACCTTCCTAATGCTGTGACCCTTTGATACAGTTCCTCATGGTGTGCTAACCCCCAAGTATAAAATTATTTTTGTTGCTACTTCTTTTCTACTATTATTGATTGTGATGTTAATATTTTTAAGATTAAGGTTTGTGAAAGGGATTGAGACCCACAGGTTGAGAACTGCTGTTCTAAAGGATATATATATATATACACACATATATACATATACATATATATGTGTGTGTTTTTGTATTAATATTTATAATATATTACATAAAATATATATTGTTGCATGAGTAGGTCAAGATGATTAGATAAAATCATTAAACTAAGATTCTGGTTTTTTTATTTGTCATTTTGGTATTATACTTTTGTATTTATTGGTTTTCTGATTACTGTTTTATTAATTATTAATAAGTTGAAGTAACATGAAATCACTGATTGTAAACACAGGAACTTATGCTGTTGCCATTCCATTCTTTAATTTCATGTAAGTTATTTAATTCTAAAAATATAAAGAAAGAAAGCTTTTTAGTTAAAAAGCTTTAACAGAAATACAAGAGAAGTTGGGAAATATAGGGGAAAGAAAATCATATGAATATTTATAATAAATAACTCTGTTTCTAAAATAAGTTTTATCCAAACTAAAGATTAAGATGGTCTTACATGTATGATATTTTAAAGTGTATAAATGACTGTTTAAACTTTCCCAGTGTCGTAAATTCATACTTATGTCACATAACTCAAATTTCAAAAGTGGTCTGTCCACTTTTATGAATAAGTAAATACCCATTTCTTTGAAGGAAGTTTTTGGATAGATAAGATTGATCTTGTCTTAAGAAATTATAGGACAGTAATTTTAAATGTTGTGCCATTATGTGTCAGTTTCTTAATTGTAATTTGCAAATAACTCCTTACTTGTATATATGTGTTTGGCTTCTAAATGTATACATTTCCTTGTTCATGTGGGCACATGTATATATGTACAGACATCATGTGTCTTCCTTGATGCCTCCCTACTTAACTGACTGACACAGGACTTTTCAGCTGAACTCCAACTTCACTGACTCTTTCAGTCAACACTAGACACTTTGCCCTGAGATCCCCTCCTCTGCCTCAAGAGTTCTAGGACTGCAGAAGGCTGCCAGACTTGCCCATCTTTTACATGCGCTCCAAATCCAAATTCTAGTTTCTATGCTTCCCTGGCAACTTTTTTTATCTACTGAGCCATGTCCTCAGCCTACCCAATAATTCTAATATTTTCATAAATTATTTTGCCTCAACTTCTAAGATGAAGACTGGAGTAGGCATGTTTGTAATGTATACATGTACATATAGGTGCTCTGTTTTATTACTAGGAAAAACAACCTATCCAACATTTGGCAAGTGGATTGATGAGGGAAAATATGGAAATAAATTTAGATGAGTGATAATTGTGTCTCATTGGTATTGATAGATTATCACAGAAGTACATCACTCAGCTATCTTAAAAAATAATTACATAGCTTTGCCGTAGGACCCAGCCATACCACTTCTGGGTATATACCCAATTGACTTCTCATGGAATCATAAGGAAGTTTCCTCATCTATGTTCATAGCAGCCTTATTTGTAATAGCTAGAAACTGGAAACAACCCAGATGTCGCTCAACTGAAGAATGGATTAAAAAACTGTGGTACATCTACACAATGGAATATTAGTCAGCTATCAGAAACAATGAAATTATGCAGTTTGCAGCCAAATGGATGGAAATAGAGAAGCTCATCCTGAGTGAGCTAACCCAGACTCAGAAGGATGCACATGGCATCTATTCACTTATAATAAGATTTTAGCCATATAGTAAAGGATAACTATACTACATCCAATGTAGTACTAAAGGGAACATGAACATAGACTTTTTATTTTTATTTATTTTTGTTTGTTTTCTCTCCCTGGCATGAGACACTTTTCACTAGTGGTCCTGCCTTGTAGGCCTCCAGTGTATGAGGAGTCTCTTGGCCCTCATCTGTCTGCTGAACTGGGGCGGGGGACTGTTATGTAGGGACACTCCACTCCAGAGGAGTGGGATGGAAGGGTTAGGGGGTAGAGGGTGGGAGGGCAGGGCTGGGAAGGGCAGTTAAGAGGACAATATAATGGAGATGTAACCTGAAGCAACAAATAAATAAATTCATTTATTAGAAAAAAACCCAAAACGAAACAAAAAAGAAAAAAATAATTACAAAGAAATAATGATATCCTAATCTACTGGCATAGACATGTAATCCCAGCTACTATGAAAATAATAACAGTAAAATTGTGTGTTCATGGACTCCCTGGACTATTTACCAATAATCTGTCTAAACAAAAGGAAATAATTGTTTAGTTATGTTTTACATTATGAGAATGTGAACCTGTTGAGCTACTTGTAGTCTGTGCAGTATGCTCCAGGTTTTCCAGTTTTTGTGAGCTGTTAGCCAGGCCTGGCATGGGCCTTGGTGGTGGAGCTGTCTTTGAGTTATTTCTGCTCATGTGAGTCTCCCCTCACCCAAATTCCTGCAAGTAATCCCAATTAAACTCATTGGTTCACCAAGCTGGACTTTGGTGGTATTCATACTTTGGTCTTTCCTGGGTTCATTATCTGAGGTAAGTAGGCAAGTGTGTTTGATCTCTCCAGGAAAAGGTTTGTCACACAACACACCGTGTAAAAAGCAGAGTGTGATAGAGTGTGCTTGCCATCCCTGAAGGCATACACACACACACACACACACACACACACACACACACACACACGCAGGATTTACTGATAATATATAGTATCTTCTGAATGTATATAGAACATTTGTGATTGAGCCCAATATGTATTTTGCATAAATTATAATATACAGATGGTATATTTTTACACGTGGATAAATGCATGTATGTCTTTTTCAGGCTCGGATGACTATTGGGGTCTTCATACTTCACACTGGTATTGGGATAAAGGCCCTCTCCTGGAGAAATCAGCATGTCGAATGCCAGAAAGATCACCCTTCCAACCTCACGTGTAGGCATTGGCCCAGGGGAGCTGAGATCTCTCTATACATTCGCAGTCCCAGATTGCCTCACCTGTGAAGTACGGTTATTATGTTTCTGTCATGGAGGTGAGAGACCCATAACTCAAAGCACCTCAGGCATGAGGGACTTACTAAGATCTTTCATACAAGCGACAGAAATGTAATTATCACTCTTCAAAGGTGAGATTGCATTTATTTTTATTTCTTTGCAAAAAACAGTGAATAAAGAGAGTGAAGTAAAATGAGACACGAATTAACCTTGCCAACATGAATGAAAAAAACCAGCAGGCATGAATTAGGTGCTATTCTAAATTGAACTATGATCTCTCTTCAGTGTGTGCCGAAGTTTTGCTTAACTTTTGCTTTCATTTTTAAACAATGAACTCTCAAGCTTTTGAGTACTTGGAAAGTTTAAATACAGAAATATGATAGCTTTTATGTTGTAGATCATCTCAGAAAAAGAAAATACTAAAAATTACAAGGGAAATTATCTGTTGTCTTGTATATTTTTATCCTCACTTAAAATTATATATATGTATGTACATATAATTTTGATGTATTTCAATTTCTTTGTCTGTCTAATTTGACATTTTGCTCTCTTCTCTTTTTCATAGACGTTTCTCTCCTTTTTCTCTTTTATGCAGTTAACACTTGAGCAAAGCCATGGATTGTATTCTGCTGTTTTTATATACACGCATAGAATAAACTGCCAGCTCATTCAAGTTCTAAGAGTTCACCCTTTTAACGTTTGAAAATCACCTTCTGGAAATTCTATTTTCTAAAGGTAGCTCTAAGCAAATATCAAATCTAGAATAGCATGTACAGTATATACTGTGGAGGTGGAAAAGCAATTAAGCAAAGTTTTAGGGACATTTACTTTAAGAACATATCAAAATATTTCATTTTGGAGAGTAATGATATCTTTAAAATGTCCTGTGCTATGACAGATGAACAAAATTTATATTATATTTATCTATAATAATATCTAGTTTAAATTTGTTTCTCTTTCTCCATTTCATCTTATTTCTACCTTTGTCTTTTGAAAATACGTTGTTACATAAAGCTCCTGGATGTAAATTTAAATAAATTCCATTACTATAGTCACATTAAATAAAACTGACAATTGGGAATTCGACTATCTTTGTAAACTCACAATGAACTTAAATTTAGGTGCAAACTAGAGAGGATGTGGAGAAACATGTACATATTATGATATGTATTCTTCAGCGAAGTTTATTTAACCCAGTCGGGGCCACGGTCATATTTTCTGCGATCTGATGGGCTTACAGAAGGTGAAAGGCCATATGCCAACGTGAATGTGTCTTCCCGATATCATGATGTTTCAGTGAAGACTATCGATGTCACAAGAACTTCAAACTCCTAAAGATTTCAAAGTGTTACATGAAGACACAGAGCATGTCACACTGAACTGCTGTGTGCAGAGTTCTACAGAGTCACGGTTGTCCTTTAGGATCCACAGTGCGTCTGTCGGCCTCAGGGATCCGTGGGTCAAAACCTACAGATGCTCAAATCCACTAAATAAAACGACAGAATTTGCATATAATCTGTTTAAATCTTCTCGGTTACTTTAAATTATCTCTAGATTATCCATAACTGAGAGCATGTAACTTCTGTATAAATAACTGATAGGCTACATTTTAAGGATAATCAAAGAGTCTGTATATGCCAGGACAGATGTTATTTTTCCCACATGCATGGTTGGCTGAATCTGCAGGTTCAGGACTAGTAGGTGTGGATGGAGGGACAACTTTATTCTGCTTGTTAAGCTATAATTGGGGATGTGTGTGTATGTGCACACATGCACACACTTATGCACGTGCACACGTGAACATTCTTACTATGTGGATTTACCTATATAAATTGACATTAATGAATTTCGTGAATAATTTCTCAGTATACTATTTGGGGCATACCTGGTACCTTGTCAACCTCTTATCAGGCCTGTACTGACTGCTTGTCAACTGTTTCTGTAACTCTTCCATATATATTTGTATTATAATCAATATTTTCTTTTGTCCCAAGGTACAGACATGACAACGGTATCCTCTGCCCATTTTTGGCAACAGCTTCAGATACAATTCAGACTTGTGAGAGAAACTGTGAGCAGCTGACCCCCTTGTTTATACAGACCATTATGGTGGATCAGATGAGATGTGTCCGCACTGACCATATGTGTATACAAGAGTGACCTCGTGAGGAAAGTAAAAGTTCTCCTTTTTTTTTTTCTTAAATTTGGGAAAACAAAGAATAATCTGACATATCTCAGAACTCCTCCAGAGGGAATATAGGCAATAAGAACTGAAGCTCTGACTGATCCCTGAGAATTGAACAAAATAATGAGAGCTGCCTCACAAAAGGTTGTAAACAAGAAGCTAGGCTAAACTTGGAAAAACCTCCGGAGTTCTGACAAATTTATGGTGTCTATCTTTTCAGGCCAGATTGGACTTGCAATTAAGGAGCTTCTGATAAATCACTTTAAAATATTCATTTGTAAGTAAGTAGGAATAAAATTTGGTTGGAGAAATACCAGATTTTGGCAGCTGTTCCTTTGAGTAAGATTAGTAAAGATGGAATTTCCAAGGGGGCTATTTATCCTTTTAGAACTGAGGAATTACCATACATCAACATAGTTTTTTGAGTTATGAGTTGTAGAAGTAAATTATTAAATTATTTCCAAGTATTTATACTATATTTAATTGGTCAGCAGTGTTAATCCTTAACCTGCCATTATAAATAAGCAGACAGATGATTTTAACAAATCTTAGCCTGGATTGTGCAATGTTAGCCCACCTAAGCTAGTTCTTAATTCTAGTCCCCAAATATGACCCCATATATTCATACATCCCCTAGGCTGTTATTCTCCATGCTATGCAGGTGTTCCACACCATGTGGAATGAGGTTCTTTTCTCAGACCCATGGCATGTGTCCTCTGACTACTGTCCTGGTTTCTTCTTCCCATTAACCTCTCTCTGCTTCAAAAGCCCATGCTCATTAGCCCCTCCCACCTCTTTCTTTGCCCAATCTCAAGCCTCAGCATTTATTCAACAAGTCAAAGACAATGGTTAGTAAGCAAAGTAACAGATAGCAAGCAGTTCTCTGGGAGCAATTAATTAACATTTAGATTATATAATAGATCAGTGCATCAATGAGTAATATTTTTAAACATGTTATTGGAATTATAGGATTTTTTTCCCCTTTCACGTGTTATAGGAGACCCCATGGTGAGCCAAGCTCATTATAAAATAATGTAAATAATAACTACAGTAGTTGGGCTTCAATATACTTTTACTTTGTTTTGAACTACATTCTTATGTTGTGTGTAGGCTACTAGAACTCAATCTTTGCAATTAAAACCTTACAAGTTTCATGAGTATATTACAATGAACTTTTTATTTTCAAACAAATAGCATTGAATTTGAAGTCAAGGATACTCCAACAGAATGTAGACTATAGCATCCTAATTTTCTGTATATTGAATCCAAGATACAACATTGATGCTTTTTAACATAATAGTGCCAATATGATTTTTTTTGCTTCTGGTGGACTTTACTTTTAAGATTTTTATACATTCTTTATCTGTACCATGTATCAGAAATGGAGGTACCCAGGGTACAAATAGCTGTGAAACCAGATCCAGGTAGATGGCCTGTTCTGTGATTGTCTCTTCCTCCATGAACACTTTGGCCAAGTTCCCAGTCTGGAGATGCACGGGATCAGATCAATGAGCTTTTCCTCTTTACTTCATTTGACACACCAGATGTGAGCTATTTGAATTAAAGTGGATTGGAAGTTCAGAAAGACAGAAATAATTCAGCCAAATCACATCCTTTTTCAGTCTATGACTTTCTTCTGACTGTTTTATGTTTCTGGCACTGGTCTTTCTCTATTCAAATAATTAGATTTTGTCTAACTACTGCACAGTCTAAGTTTGGCTTGACTTTTCCTTCTGCTAGTCTGTGAGAAAAGAAAATCATTCCTTTTTGGCAGCTCCATGTACCTCCTTCTCAGTTGTTCACTAGCCCAAGAATAGCAGCATAACTAGCTATAAAGAGTCTTTCCTCTTCTTTCTGCCTATGTAGGTGCTTTGGTGCACACAGCTCTAAGACATACACAGATGGTGAAGGTGATTCCTATCCCTGTGAGAGTCACCTGGTGCAACCATCTTAGAGCCCAATACCTTACCACAGAATAAAGGTGCACAGAGTGTGGGTCTGAGAAGTGCATGGCTACCACTCTTCCCCATGCCAAAGCAATGGTGTCTTCTGGGAAGATTTGTGTATGCATGCATTTGTCTCTCTGTGTCTCTGTGTCTCTGTCTGTCTGTCTGTCTGTCTTTCTCTCTCTCTGTGTGTGCATGCTTGTGAGAATTTGGGTGAAGTATTTTACTGAAAGTGAGTTAAAGGTAATAGTTAAAATA
Organism: Lophiomys imhausi; assembly: GCA_907164525.1. Taxonomy (NCBI): domain Eukaryota; kingdom Metazoa; phylum Chordata; class Mammalia; order Rodentia; family Muridae; genus Lophiomys; species Lophiomys imhausi. Next base: position 3,828,743 of record CAJQZJ010032746.1, read on the forward strand.
ATACAGCCCTGGAGATCTGGAAGTATGTGTTGAAACTCTGATATTATGGAATACAGGAAATAAACGTTACTTGTGCATATTTTTTCCTCTTTGGAATATCAAAAAAGTAAAGAGAAAACAACTTTTGGACTCAAGCAGAATTTAATAAAGGCCACAATAACAATAAATTGGAAACAGTGTTTAATTATTGTTTCTCAACATAGATTTTTTCTCTGTATTCTCTTCAAACTTCCTAGCACTTAGTTTTGATTCTTCTTTTATCTTCATCTGCTGAAGTTATTTACTTGTGGAATTGTGGTGTGTTTGCCATATTATTAACATAGAAATGGCTTTTAATTAAATATCATTTCAGGATCACGACTTCAAGCTACTTGCCAACACTGATGATGATCAATAGAAGTTGTTGCACAAAGAAGATAAATAGAATTTTTGGGTACTCAAATATTTTTTCATTTCCCTTTCTTTTTCCTTCTCCTGCTTCTTGACTTTTCTACTCTCTGTAAACTTGTTTGTTCATTCCCTTTCTTGGTTCCTCCACCTGCTTAATTTTTCATGTGGTGCATAAATTTAATTTCCTGTTGGTGTCTTCTAGAGTGTACATTCAGGCTCTGGAAACCTGATATGCTGAGCGCCAGAGCATCATATTTGTTAATTCTTAAACATATTTTGAGCTGCCAGTTTCTTTGGATTAAGCATCTTTTAAGTAGTTTCTATTTTATACTTGTTTTAGAATTCTAAAATGTTATTTGCTTGACTGTGTATTTATTTTGCAACAAATAATTCACCCTGAGCTTTTATTTGGAAAATCTATCACCTATAAGAAGTAAACAGTTCTGGCCGGGCGGTGGTGGCGCACGCCTTTAATCCCAGCACTTGGGAGGTAGAGGCAGGCGGATCTTTGTGAGTTTGAGGCCAGCCTGGTCTACAAAGCGAGTCCAGGACAGCCAGAGATATTCAGAGAAACCCTGTCTCAAAAAACCAAAAAAAAAAAAAGAAGTAAACAGTTCTAAATGTTCTAGAATATTACATCTAATTATGCATTTATGTTTATAAAGATACACCATTCTCTCTCAAGTTTAACATTTTATTTGATTGAACTCTGTGAAAAATGTCACTTACAGAAAAAAAATCAAGATTGTGGCTTTGAAAGAGCTGCACTGATTTTCATTAGTGATTTATGAGATGAGCTATTTGTTGGTACATCTTAACCACAAAGGTCATGACAAAATTTTTCCATTATACCTATTTTGCTTTTTTATTTATGTAGTCACATGGTTTTGGCACATTATGTAAATATAAAAATATTTTTCATTTTATATATATATATATATATATATTGTGTGTGTTTGTGTGTGTGTGTTTTGACTACATGTATTCCTGTTCATCATGTTTATGACTAGTGCTGGTGGAAGCCAGAAGGGGCCATAAGATCTTCTAGAACTGTAGTTACAGATGGTTGTGATTCACTACATCTGGGAATTGAACCTGAATCCTCTGGAAGAATACCCACTGCTCTTAACTGCTGAGCCATCTCTCCAACTCACATATTATATACTATATTTTCTGTCTATCTATCTATCTATCTATCTATCTATCTATCTATCTGTCTGTCTGTCTGTCTGTCTGTCTTTCTTTCTGTCTGTCTGTCTATCATCTATCTATCTATCTATCTATCTATCTATTTCAATATTTCACATCCCACGCCACGGAAGATAAATCTGTTAATCTATAAAGCTATAAACCTGAAGTCACGTAAAGCTTGAGTATCCCATGAGCTACAACAACAAGGGTGGCTTTCTCTTTTCTTTCCATCTGTAGTAGTTACAACTTGTCCATGAACTACAAGGTGCTCTATGTGGCAGGAAGTAAAGCTCAAAAAAATTTTTGGACAATATGTGAGTATCCCTTTTTTAATGGCCAATGTAGGTGTATGGTGTGAATCATATGTAAATCATATGGTGTAAATAAGAACTGAATTACATTTAACACTTAAATATCCATAACTACTCAAAGTCAAGTAAAAATGGCTGATTGACAGATGGAATGTTACATGAGATATGAAACAGAACTTTCAAACAATAGAAATGAAACAGTTGGTGGGCCAAGATGGTGGCGACCTACACTGACGCATTTTGAATGCGGGGAAAAAAGAGCCATAAAAAACACAGAATTATTGGACACTGTGCAAAAACTGGAGGGGCTAGACCCCCCCCCGGAACACTCACAGCTCCCAAGGGACTGTTAAAAGTCCAAGGGCAAAGTCCCATCTCTCACAGACACGGAAGCCACTAAACCCGGGATTCGGGAACTCTCATTTGGAGAGGCGCCTGATAAGATCGATCCCAACTTACAGCAGGCAGAATCAGGGTCCGCTGGCCATAGATCGCTGGCCTATTGGGCTCCCCACACATCAGGTTGAACTTATACCCACTTAAAAAACTTTGCGAGATAGTGGAAGGCTTAGCAAGGAACAAACAGGGGGCTCAGCGGGTGGTCCGCAACCGCTCGTGAAGCGGAGGGCGGCAGGTTCCGAGAGAGCGCGGGAAGCTGGGAACACAAAGGCAGGCAGGAGGGGCCGAATCCCACACACTCACGGAGGCGCAGCTGGGGAGGGAGCACGGCTGGCAGGGCCAAATCCCCGCGAACCCACAGCAGGTCATCTGGGGAGAGAGACAGGCGTGGGCGGGGCCAGGGATCCATGCACCCACAGCTGAGCTGCTGGGACGAGAGGTCCACTCAGGCAGCCGGAGGATCCGGAGATTGGGGTACCCATGGGACCCATGGTGGTGCAGACAGGAAGGGAATCAGGCACAGAGTCCAGCCCTGTGGCGAGAAGCTTAGAGAGAAACCAGAAATCGGGACCATAGTTGTATCCTGGAAAATCCAGACATATTAGGTGTGGAGCCAGACCCTATCAGCCTCCGTGGTGACAAACAAAGCCCACAGAATCTGTGCCTGGGCAAACAGGCCCATACCATCAGAACCATTACAGGCTGATAACTCAGAGTGCAACATAGGGAAGTCTGAATTGGGAGCAGTGAAACAATCATGGTCCATTACTCACAACCTGGGAATAGGCTGCACCAGCTCACAGTGCCTCAGGCGATTAAAACCACAGTGACCTTGAAATCCCCCTGTAAGCAACGACAGATAGCCAAGTAACTCGTCCCCTGCACCAAATCATCCACTGTGGTTCCAAGCACAGAAAACAGACAGCTAAATGCATCCAATGGCGAAAGGTCAAAAAAAAAAAATCAAGGAATTATGACTCCAACAAAGCAGAATCATCCTCGCTCATCCAATTCGGATGACCTCACACCAACAGAAACACATGAAAACATTGACAATTCTGCATTATGGAAAGTGATAGAGTCCCTGCAAAAGAACTTAAATCTATGAAGGAATTCAAAGAAGCCACAATTCTACAAATCAAAACAAGGAACAACACCATTAAAGAGCTCCAAGCCAAGGTGACAGAGCTTGAACAGGAAAAGGAAAAAGCCATGAAAGATTTTCATACAAAAACAAGCAAGCTGGAGAAGGAAATGTACAAAACGAACAAAACCATACAAGACATGAAAATAGGAATAGAAACAATAAAGAAAACACAGTCAGAGTTAAAAGAGGAAGTGGAGAACCAAGGGAAGAGAAGAGGAACTACAGATGTGAGTATCAACAATAGGATGCAAGAGATGGAAGACAGGATCTCAGGCATGGAAGATTCAGTGGAAGAAATCAGTACAACATCCAAAGAAAATGAGAAGGCTAAAAAATCTCTCACCCACAACATCCAAGAAATCAAGGACTCAATGAAAAGACAGAACCTAAGAATTATAGGTATAGCGGAAAGAGAGGACTCCCGACTCCAAGGTCCAGGAAATATCTTCAACAAAATCATAGAGGAAAACTTCCCAAACCTGAAAAAAGAGATGCCAATAAAAATCCAAGAGGCTTACAGAACACCAAACAGATTAGACCAGAAAAGAAACTCCTCTCACCACATAATAATTGAAACTCCAAATGTACAGAACAAAGAAAGAATATTAAAAGCTGTAAGAGAAAAAGGTCAAGTCACATACAATGGCAGACCCATCAGAATTACACCTGACTTCTCCCCAGAAACGGTAAAAGCTAGAAGGGCCTGGTCAGATATACTACAAGTCCTGAGAGATCATAGGTGCCCAGCCAGACTACTTTACCCAGCAAAACTCTCTATCAACATAGATGGAGAAAACAAGATATTCCATGACAAAATCAAATTTAAACAATATCTACCCACAAACCCAGCCCTACAGAAAATCCTAGAAGGAAAATCCCAACCCAGAGAAGAAAACTCCACCCAAGAAAACAAAGGGAATAGAAAACCCCTCAGCAACTAAACCAAAAGAGGCACAGGACCACCACCTATACCAAACTAATGGGAAATAACAACCCCAGGTCACTAATATCCATCAACATCAATGGACTCAACTCCCCAATAAAAAGACATAGGTTTACAGAGTGGATCCACAAGCAAGACCCTTCCTTATGCTGTATACAAGAGACACATCTAACTACAAAAGATAGACACTGCCTCAGAGTAAAGGGCTGGGAAAGGTTTTCCAAGCAAATGGACCCAGGAAGCAAGCTGGAGTAGCCATCCTAATATCAAACAAAACAGACTTCCAACTGAAGTTAATGAAGAAAGACAAAGAAGGGCACTATATACTCATTAAAGGGAATATTCATCAAGAGGAATTCTCAATACTGAACATCTATGCCCCAAATACAAAGGCA
>CAJQZJ010032746.1:3838518-3869268 GCA_907164525.1 Lophiomys imhausi
GGAGGGTGGGGCTGGGAAGCGGGAAAAGAGGACAATATGATAAGGATGTAACCTGAAGCAATAAACTAATAAATTTATTAACTAAAAAAAAAAAAAAAAGGCACGGGGCAGGGCTGAAACACTGTGAATGGAATAGAGGATACAGCCATTCGGCCTGGATTTGCAGACCTCCAGGTGTAGAGAAGATGTGGAGCTAAGGTAAAATACAAGAGAATTGTGGTATTGGCCCATGCCTATGACTTCAGCGGAGATGGGGGGGGCACCGTAGATTTGGTGGTCTTATGTATTCTGGAGTCATATGGAGCGGGGTGGTGAGGGTGCATACTCTTGGTCCCACCATTCAAGAAGAGTACACCCTTGGTCCCAGCTCCCAGCACACTGGAGACGGAAACGGGCAGATCCCGGAGCTCAGGGTCAGCCTGATGCAGGGCAAACTCTAAATAGAGAAATACTTCGATCCAGGAGTGGTGGAACACATCTTTGATCCCTTCAGATGGGAAACACAGGTCCCTGATCCCAATAATTACAGTTCAGAGACACACACATGGGATTTGGAGGGACCTAGGTTTGGAGGCTACTTACAAAAGGCCTTCTTGATGCAGGCAGGTTGTCCTTTGGGATCTCAAAATATATACACTAGAGCTGGTGTAGCTCCAAGGTGACATAATGATTTCTTCTTTAACCCGGATTGAAAGATAACACTTTGTATGTTGTCAGAAGGCCAAATTTGCTTCAGGAGAAGTACTACCTAGCCCCCCCCCCAAAAAAAAAAGAGGGCAATTGTCCTAGGGTTGGGATTGGGGCAGGGCTCTGTTCTTATCATTCCAGGAGAATCGAAGCGTCCATTAGGGGAGCCCAGGGATGGCTGGACAGCGGAATCCTCAGCAGAGAGCAGAATCAGGCACCAAGGAGGACGAGTGACCCATTTGATTTTGCCTGGCAGACTTCCTCAATAGCTGTCTCCATCGGGGGCCTGCAACCACCACAGCAATTCAATGTCACTGGGACAGCTCAGCTCTACACAATGCCCAGGCAGGAACCTCAGTGAAGCCTGCAAGATCAGCTTCTGCCTACAAACACCTTAGGTCATCTAAACAGCTGAGAACAGAAGGACTGAACATAAAAGGAGTGTACTAACATTTTTAATCATTTTTCCCATTTGGGTTCGGGCCCCAAACAGGTCTACTACGACCCAAATCAGCAGGAAATCACTTTAAGAGAGCGACGTCCCATGCCCAGTGGATGGGGAAGGTGTTTCTCCGCTCTTCTTTTAGTTTTTTTGAAGGATAACTGAAAACTCTGATATGTGGGGGAAGAGACTACAAGCTGATAAATGGTCCTGTCTTAATGGGTTTTGGAGGTTAGCCCCAGGGACTTCCTACTTTTCCTTTTCTGTATCCTTCTTCCTCTCCTATGTAGGAGTGCATGGGCTTGAGAAAAATGAGATATAGACATAGCACAGGAAGGTCCAAGAAGAAGGGGCAGATTATTGAATATGCCCTTATACCTTTGTATATTGATACAAAATTAGTAGTTTATTTGGCTAAGGTGGTATTGACCATTGTTTATTGTGCAAAAATAAGATTGTATTGGGTTACATCAGTATTGATCTTTGTATATTGATACAAAATTAAGATTATAGTTGGCCACAATGATATTGACCCTTGCATATGGACGTAATATTAAGGTTATATTGGGCTACATAGGCATTGATCTTGGTATATTGATACATAAATAAGAGTATATTTAACCACAATTGAATAGATCTTTGTATATTGATACAAATTTAAAGGTAACGCTTCCTAATGGTATCATACCTAGAGATACTTAAAAATAAAATGTGAAGCTCTGACCTCTTGATACCAACCGTCTAAAACGGTCTAGGATAGTTAAAACAAACTCCTAGTCATGCAAACATGTCACTTTGTTAGCTACTATGACAGTCTATCACAGATATTCTCTAAACTACCCAGTAATCAAGTTGCTAAGAGACAAGCAACATTTGCTTATCTAAATACAAGAGATGGATAGGGCATCTTCAAAAACCCCAAGAGATCTGCAGAATATGGCATTCAAAGATGTTATCTTAAATCAAGATTTTTTTTTGATATAGAGACATATCAGCGCCTGACAGCACCCCCTATTCTACTCCAAGTAGAAGATATGCATCGAAGAACCTCCACTGTAAGATGGTTGAATTAGTGGCAAGCCTTTCTCTTGGCATGAAAAAACCCCTTGCACCAACTGCAGACAGACTGCTGTCCAAAAAGGACAAAACTTGGTAGCAGGGAAGTCGACAGCCTAACTCTGCCAAGACAGGGTAGGCAAGTCCTTCATAATCCCTGCTCTACAACAAATTTCTGTCAGAGAAACAGGACCCAAAGGCTGAAGACTGATGCAGGAATGTATGGAGAGAAAATGGGAACTGACCAGGCAGTCATTGGTATGTTCTTTCTTAGTTTTGGAAGCTGCAGGCCCTGCACTTCCTATATAAGCAAATATATTTATCCCTCTCAGGTCTCTGAGGTGGTTGAAGAATAGACAGCTAGAGTCTCATAGTTAAATTTTGAATTGTTTAGGAATCAAGAGGGTGTTATAGATCTAAGAAGATACTCTTAAAAGTGTGTTGCAAGATAGTATGAATGTTGAGTCACATATAGACCTTTAAACTCATGGAGTTGGTTAGATAGTAGAATGTTAAAGTCAGGGGCCAAATATGTATAAACTGGACATTGGGAGAGTATACTGGGCCATTTAACTCTCATAAATGTGGCATATTTATATCTATTGTTTTGTATAATACTTACTGTTATAAGAGAAGGAACCATCTGTTGGACTGAAAGGGGAAACTTCTGGGGGGAAGAGGGTGGAAGGGCTGGATAGGAAGGGGGAATAGGGAGGGGTTTGTTACTGAGATGTAACTTGAAGAAAAAAAATAAAGTATTTTAAAAAAAAGAAATGAAACAGTTGTTTATAAAAATCAATACGTCCAATTGCAACCCAGAGAAGGGTTGGAGACATGGGTACTTTAACAAATCTGTTGCTATTCTTTATCACTGCTGGCTGAGAATCTGATAATTTGAAATCCTAAACTCTATCTGTCTAGTCATCTTAGCTACTTATCAGATGAGTTCGTAGTTGTCTGCCTTCTTCATATGTTTTGGTGGATGCCACCGTAGAAGGAATCAGAGTTCCCTAGAAGAAATTATAATAATAGTGAAAAGGTTGAACCATTGATCAAATAAAAACAGATATCGTCTAGTTATAATTTTGCATGAAATAAATATTGTCAATCAAAGTGCAACAAGACTGCTAAAATATTAAGAGGGAAATTCTTTTGGTACTTTCATTCACATAAAGATTTTTATACCTTTCAATGTTCATTTGCTGCAGGAGTTCACTACTATGTTGATAGGCTGCTATAGTTATTGTAGGGTAGAATCTCAAAAGCAAAACATTACTTGTTTCTGTGTTACTGGAAAGTTATTTTTTTCAAAAATGGTAATACAATTAAAAAAGTGAGTCACTAGTAGGCGATCAACATTGCCACTGAAAGAAGAGAATAAGACTTCAATATGTGTATTACTCTACATATCTACAGCTCATAAATTCATTCTTTCTCTCCCTTTCTCCCTCTCTTGCTCTCTCTAATCTGGGTTTTGGATAGTTAAGAAACTGGTAGAATTCTTTTAAACATCAAAAGACACACACCTAGGTAAGTACTAATTCTCATTTGCTGATATTTCAGGTGCTTGGATGAGATACAAACATGTTTTATCTAGGAGCTGATTGAGTCATTTAGCCTGTTTGCTTACAAAATTAATTGTATTCTCTCTCTCTCACTCTTTGTCTGATAGAAAAAAACAACTGTTTTCTATGTGAGAACATTTCCGTTCTCCACTTCTCTGCAGTTTTGGATTAAAGGGAAGTCAATATCTAGATAAATTGTCAATCCTTATGTATTGATAATAAGAAACACATAAAGCACAGAACCATGAAATTCTAAAAGGCAGGCATGAAAATTAGGCTGGTTATGGCAAAAACTTTCTCAAAAATTTCTTTCCTATGAGGTTCATAAAAAATTGTTTTAGTTACATTTTTCTTTACTGTGACCAAACACATGACAAGAAGCAATTGAAGGAAACAAGGGTGTGTTTTGATTGACAGGTCCCTAGGGATACAGTCTTTGATGGTTGGGAAAGCATAGTGGCCGGAGCAGGAAGCCAAGTGGTCACATTGCATTGGAAATCAGGTAGCAGACAGGGAACAGGAAGTGAGTACACAATATAAAACCATAAAATCTGCCCGCAGTGACCCATTCTCCTTCACCAAGGCTCCACTTACTCAAGATTCCATAACCTTCCAAAACAGCACCATCAGCTGGAGACAAAATGTTTAAACACAGAACTCTGGGGGATTTTTCACACTCAAACTATATCCAAGGTAGAGTCATCCTTTTCTCCCTGTTTGGTTTATTTATGGGAGCGAAGGAGTGATACAGAGAGTGGAGAGGGAAGAAAGAGAGAATATGAATAGTTAATTTGTAGTTGTGTGTGAAAAATTTCAAATGATTTTTAACTTTTCATGCTTGAAATATTTTTTCCAAGGAAGAATAATTGTCATACTTTATTCAAAGCAAAATGAAGTAAAAGGTTGATACATTAATATTCCAGATATATATTGCAGATAAATTGGCTTGTCAAACCTTCCCAAGGCTAGAGTTATCCTCTTCTACCAGTGTGAAATAATGTAAGGCAAAATATATAGGCTTATATTTCCAGGGAAAATCCTCTGCTGTAAAACATGCAGACTCATTATTCAGTGTGAGGTATTTGTTTCTAAATAAACATGTTTCTACTTCATATTAGAGGTGAAATCCCAGTTATGTAAGCAAGCTGTTTTGGGGATAATCCTACCTTAAAACATTGTCCTTGTGCATTAACTTCACACTTGGAATGTCATTGGAGCAGGCACTTATGTGTGAAAACTCTAGAAAGTTCTTTCTTAAAGGCAAATATGCATGGAGAATGGAGTCATTTATTGTACTTCTATGAGGAACACAGTATTAAGGGACAGAAATGCCACCAGGATACCAGGAAATATTGTTTTAAGCAAGCTGATGGGCAGGGAACTTTCTTTAGTTTCTTCATGCAACCTCAGGGGTTATTGTTATGAGAGGACAGTGTGAGCTTAAGATCACACAGCCAGTGAGTTTCATATTTTCCCTTTATTTCTATGCAACGAACACTAATTTTTTTGTTGATATGGCTCAAACCAAACCTTCGCTTATTTAAAAATTCTCCTTGTTGTACCCATCCAAGAATGGTACATGCAATTCAAATAGCCTAAGTAATGTTTGGAGCTTCACTCTAGGCTTCCAAAGAGTCTGCTCCTCATGATCATTTCTTCTTTTAGAATAAGAGGGGGTGGAGGTGGAGATAGAGAGGTGACTGGGAGGAGAGAGTCACCTGTGTTTACCCATGAGCTGCAAAGCATTTGTCAGAGGTCAATACAGAACAGGAATTTTTGATATGACCTGGGACTTGGAATTCCTCAAGGCCATGTGTTTCTGGAAGAAGTATTTACCACAACAAGGGTGGTTTACAAGGAAAGACTATGTAAACAATTTTCACATTCATTCCTATGGCAGTCTTTTGATAATTTGCGTTAAAAATGAATTTGAATTTCTCAAAAAGAGAAGGCTGAGAGGATGACTTAATTACTGTCTTCAAATATGTGAGATTGCTAGAGCATTTGGAAGATGACAACCAGCTGTTCTGTCTGTAAAGAGGAAAACAAGAGAAAATGAATTTGCAAAGTGGCAGGACTTAGAAGGAACATGGTTATTATGTGTTGCTTAACTGTGGGGATGTTGAGTACTGAGAGAAGAAACTTGTGGGGTAGAGGAGGTGGGGACTTTTGAAACAATACAGTGTTTAGGGTAAATTCCAGCTGGTATACTCCCCTCATGCTGGGCAAATATATACAATATTGAGAACAAAATCTACAGAATCCCCACTGAGAGGGGTTGATATCACCTGAGCTCTGCCGTTTTCATCAGAGCCCTTTAACACAAGTTTATTCAGGAATCTGTTTCAGATAGAATTTTGTTTTTCCTAACTCATGATTGCAACATTGGGAGCAGAAATGAATGTTCACTTTTTCCTTCACCAAGGTTCAGTTTTGAATATTTACAATGCAAAGAATGCCATAGATGTTTTAATTAGTGAATCCTTGAATGTGTCTATCTTGACATGTGGATATCACTGACATTACAAGAGGTAATGGGTGGATAAAATAAGCTTCTGCAAACAATGGGACTCTTTTCTGTATTACTAGAGTTTTCAGTGATTATTAGCAAAGATTGTCTTTGCAAATTAAAAGTCACAGTTGTAACTCTTCTGCATAGAGTGGAAATCAGAGACTCTGGAAGCTGTTGACTCATGTATTATTACGTGTGTGTGTGTTTGTGTGTGTGTGTGTGTGTGTGTGTGTGTGTGTGTGTGTGTGAGATTAGAATCTAGTTGATAAAGTGATAAGGATGATGCAGAATCACTCTGGGAAACTCCACAGGGGTGACAATGAGTTACTTTCACATTCAAGTCAAAGTAACAAACATGGACCATTTTTTACTGAAGTAACAGCATAGACAGAAAACCCTCAAAGAGAACTGTTAAAACTTGTGGTAAAGATGCTGAAGTGTGGCTTTCCACCATTAATGGCTTCTGGTGGGGTGCAGGTAGGGAGGGACTCAGTTGTCTTTATGGGGCTGGCCACTGGAAGTTTGAGTATGTTCCCGTGAGTATATGGGCAACACAAATTGGACTTTTTCTTCTCTTTTTTTGGGGGGGGGGGGGGGGGGTGTGACAAGGGTGAGGGGCAGACTTGGGAAGACTGGGAAGTAAACACAGTGCATTATGTGAAATTCTCAAATAATCAATAAGAATATGTTGGAAAAAAGAATTTGAAACTATATTGAAAGAAAACAGAATCACACTTTTTTAATTCACATTTTTTAGATACATACTTTTGTACGTTAACTTTCTGTTTTAATACTCATGTAAATATATAGTAATTCAATTTAGAATGGCTAACATAGGCCAACTTTTCTAATTACTGTAGTTAAAAAATAAATTGCTGGCTATGGTTTAAAATTTTGAAACTGAATTTTGTTGCATGTAATGCCTACAGAATGGGACTTGAAACTTATTTAACAATTTTATTTTCAGTGTGTTTTAAGATATCAGATATCATAGTCTACCATCATTGTGTATATAGCTGTTCCTATATATACATACACAAAGAATATATATTCTAATGAATGAGAAGAGCAGAGAAGGGGCAGTAGAGTTTTGTAAATACTATGGTAGTCTTTTTTTCCACTTTGATAGTCTATATTTCACTTGATGCCGTAAAATGGCCCTACACACACTTTCTGATGTCAATATGAGTTGTTTACCTGTCTGTGAGTAGCAATTAGGTTTTTTGTTAATGATCACTGTGTAATTGAATGCTCCTGGCTAGTCATTAAAACCCAAGGGATCAGGTGAAACAATTTCTCAGGCTCATGGCACCTTGCTCTAGAGGTTTTAAAAATAATACCACATATACATATTTTTCCTCTTCTAAAATTGCTCCAGGAGAGTTCTCAGTTCACAACACATAGTGCATGAAAATAAGCCTTTTTCTTTAGAATTTCCATTTCAAGATAATAGAGACTTAGACATGATGGCATACTGAAAACATGGACCATATATGTTATGAAATTTAACTATATACTTCTACACTAGTGTGCTCTAAATAAATCTTAGAATGGGAACTCAGCAAGTTCCTCCAAATGTTTTTCTTCCTCAATTTCTAAAAAAATTCCTCCCTCTCGCCTCATGGCTTAGGTAATGGCATAGAACAGAGCAATTTTTTTTTTCCCTTACTCAAGTCAAATGTTAGAACATAGGAGGCCAGGGATGGCTTGTCCTCTCTTACAGGCACTGGGAAGGTTCCTGGGAACCCAGTATTCTTTTTATTTTTCATAATCAGCATGGCTTTGTTCTTTTCTACTCCACTGACCAATATAGTAAATATTTGTTATTTGAGCAACTGTGACATGCAAGTTTTTGTTGTTATTGTTGTTTAATTACTCACTTACTTAATTAATTTAATTTACATCCTGATCGGAGCTTCCCCACACTCCCTCCAGATCCTCTCTCTTATCCCTCCTCTCCCATACCTCCATCTCTTTCTCCTCAGAAAAGGGGAACTCCCGTGGATATCAAACCAGCCTTGGCATATCAAGTTGTAGTATAACTGTTCCATTGATGCAAGACAAGGCTGTCCAGTTAGGGGAAGGGATCCAAAGGCAGTCAGAGACAGCCTCTGCTCCTGCTGTTAGAAGTCCCACATCGTCATTCAGCTGGGCTTTTTCTGCTCAAACCAGGGATTCTGTTGCTTCATGTGGCTGAGCAAGCTGCCATTCTGCGTCTGGGTCTGGTGGGAAGTTCCAAGATGCAGGTCTGTGACTGAATATATATGTGTGTGTGTGTGTGTGTGTGTGTGTGTGTGTGTGTGTGTGTGTGTGTGTGTGTGTGTGTAAACACAAGGCCAGCAGGTTTTTAGACAGAAATGACTTAAACATGGATTGTGAGATCCATACTCTCAGGATGTCTGGAGAGGTAGGAGAAAAGGGTTTTTTTTTTTTTTTTTTTTCAATGCCTTTTGGCTAAACTGCCAGTACTTGGCAGGACAGTTTCGAGGCTCCTGGAGCCTGGCCAGGTGGCCAAGTGGGAAGTGTGGGAGAGGCAGTGGATGCTTAGGCTTCTTGGCAGGAGTATGTGCCCTGATCAGGACTAATCTGTCCAGACGGCAGCAGCCAAGCAGGAGCTGACACTCCAGTGCAAGCCTGGTCAGCCAGGCAAGTGGCAGTGGTGGCAGACACTACATGGAAGGAAGAATTCTACCCTCCCAGGCCCCAAATAAACAGTCAGGCAGGCAATCATGATAGAGGTGTGGGGAAAGAGAGTTATTCTGTGAATCAGGGGCATTATATAACTTTAGGCAGTGGGGAGGGATTTTGGTGGTGAATGTGTTTGATTCAATGGGTATTGCCCTATCAGAAGAAAGAAAAAGTAATTCACAATTAACCCCTATTTAACTGGGCAGTGGGGGTGGGGGAAAAACTCCAGGTGGGCTACAGGCACAGACATTTCAGCCAAGTGTAATTGGCTGAAAGACAAAGCACCAACAGACCTCATTAGCATGGGGAGGTCACTGGACATGTTTCTTATCTGGGAGGGTTGAGTCATTTGACATTCTTTACTTAGAGGGTTTGGGGATCCTCAGATCAGAGGGAAGAGGGGGTTCCACTAAACAAAGAGAGTCTGTCATTCTAGTGCCAGGCTCAGAGTCTTTTCAGCAATGGCATACTTCTACTCTGTCAACAGAAATTCCCGACATCACACTAGGATCAATATGTACATCTGTTAAATATGTATAGGGACGGGTCTAGTTCAATCCCATGCATGTTCTCTGGTTGGTGGCTCAGTCACTGTGAGTCCCTGTGTGCCTAGGATAGTTGATTCTGTAGCTTTTCCAGTTGTGTCCTTGACCTCTTTGGCTCATTCAATTCTTCTTCCCCCTATTTCACAAGATTCCCTGAGCTGAGCTCCTCCTATTGTTTGGGTGTGGGTTTCTGCATTGGTTTTCATTAGCTGCTGGGTGAAACCCTGAGATGACAGTTATGCTACCCTCCTGTCTGGAAGCATAGCAGAATCTTATTAATAGTGTCAAGGGTTTGTTCTCTCTCACGGTATGGGACTCAAGTCAGGCCAATCATTGATAGGTTATTCCCTTACTTTCTGCTCCCTTTTTATTCCTCCACCTCTTATGTATTTATTTATTCTTTAAAAAATTTATTTATTTATTCAAGTTACATCTTGACTGCAGCCCCTCCATCCTCCCTACCCAGTCCCATCCTCCCTCCCTCTTCCCCCAATCCCTCCTCTCTTTCTCCTCAGATGAGGGGAACCCCCTCATCAAACCACCTGTTCATCAAGTCACATCAGGGCTAAAAGCATCCTCTTCCACTGAGGCCAGACAAGGCAGCCTAGCTAGGATAAAGTGTTTCAAAAATAGGCACCAGGGTCCAGATCAGAGGCAGCCCCCCTGCTTCACTTGCTAAGGGATCTACATGAAGAACAAACTATCAGTTACATATGTGTGGGGAGCCTAGATCCAGTCTATATATGCTTTTTTGGTTGGTGCTTCATATTCTGTAAGCCTCCCAGGGGCTAGGTTGTTTAGTTCTGTGGGTCTTCATGTGGAGTTCTTGTCGTCTTTGGATTCCTGTATTCTTCTTTCATCCCTTCTATATTTGTTTTATATCCAGATCAAAGCCCTCTCCCTCTTCTCCACCCTGTTCACACCCTCTTCCCCATACCCCCTCCCCTTCTCCTCAGAGAAGAGGAATACCTTCTCTCAGTCAACCCACTCTAGCTCTTCAAGTCACTTCAGGACTAAGAGCATCGTCTTCCACCGAGACAAGACAAGGCAGCCCAGCTAGGGTAAAGTGAGCCAAAAATAGGCAATAGAGTCCATGTAAGGGACAGTCCCAGGTGGATTTGGTAGGTGATCTATATGATGACAAAGTCACCTCTCAGCTGCATATGTATAGGGGACCTAGCTCCAGATCAGATATGCTTTTTGCTGGTACTTCATTCTCTGTAACCCCCCATGCACCTAGGTTAGTTTACTCTATTGGCCTTGTAGAATTTTTGTCCCCTCCAGATCCCTCTGTTCTTCCTCTCATTCTTTTACAAGACTCCCTGAACTCTACCTAATGTTTGACTATGTGTCTCAGCATCTGTTTGGATCTGCCTCTGGGTATCTCAGAACATAGACATGCTAGATTCCTGTCTGCAATGATAGCAGAGTATCATTAATAGTGTCAAGAGTTTGTCTTTCTGGGTCTGGGTTACCTCACTCATGTTGTTATTTTTCAGTTCCATCCATTTGCCTCAAAACTTCATGATTTACTTGTTTTTAATGGCTGAGTAGTATTCCATTGTGTAAATGTACCACAGTTTCTTTATTCATTCTTCTGTTGAGGGACATCTTGGTTATTTCCAGTTTCTGGCTATTACAAATAAAGCTGTTATGAACATAGTTGCACCAATGTCATTATGGTTTGGTGGAGTATCTTTTGGTACTTCATTCTCTGTAAACCCCCCCGCCAGGGACCTAGGTTAGTTTACTCTATTGGCCTTCTTATGGAATTTCTCCCTCCAGGTCCCTCTATTTTTCCTCTCAATCTTTTACAAGACTCTCTACAGCATAGGAGTGGTGTAGCTGGGTCTTTCCAACTTTCTGCGAAATCATCAAAGTGATTTGATTTCCAAAGTGCTTGTGCAAGTTTGCACTCTTACCAGCAATGGAGAAGTGTTCCCTTTTCTCTGAATCCTTGCTAGCATGTGTTGTCACTTGTATTCTTGATCCTAGCAATTCTGGTGGATATAGGAAGGAATCTCAGATTTGTTTTGATTTGCATTTTCCTGATAACTAAGGATGATGAACATTTCTTTAAATGTTTCTTGGCCATCAAAGATTCCTCTGTTGTGAATTCAAATAATGGGGTACCGAGATAAACCAAGAATTCTCTGCAACTTTTATAGGCTAGGGAAATAGTGGGTTGAAGTTTTTGTGGTTGGGTTAGTATTCCCATCCTTCTATTGGAAGTCTTGTCTGGTTACTGGAGGTGACCATTTCATGTTGCATATTTCCTATTGCTAGGAATCTTACATAGGGTCACCCTCATAGATTCCTGGGTGTATCCATTGTCCTAGATTTCTAACTTGTCCCAGAGATAGCCTCCACCAATGATTCCAGTTCTGTCTCCCAGTTCTGTCTCCCACCATCCTCCCAACACTTGATCCCTCCTGTCCCCCTCCTGACACCCTCACCCACCCAGTTCCCTCTCCCCATCCTCCTCAAATGTCTATTTTATTTCCCCCTTTCATTGAGAATCAAGCATCCTCCCTTGGGGCCTACTTTTTACTTAACTTCCTTAAGCCTGTGTATTGTGCATGGTTATCCTGTACTTTATGTCTAATATCCACTTATAAGTGAGTCCATACCATGTTTGTCTTTCTAGGTATCAGTTACCTCACTCAGGATGATCTTTTCTAGTTCAATTCATTTGACTGCAAATTTCATGATGTCATTGTTTTAAATAGTTGAATTATATTCCATTGTGTAAGGTACCATAATTTCTTTATCCATTCTTCAGTAAGGGACATCTAGGTTGTTTCCAGTTTGTGGCTATTAGAAATGAAGGTCCTATGAGCATAGTTGAGCAAGTGTCCTTGTGGTATGGTAGAGTATATTTTGGGTATATGCGCAGGACTGGTATAGCTGGGTCTTGTGGAAAAACTATTTCCAGTGTTCTGAGAAATCACCAAAGTGATTCCCAAAGCAGTTGTACAAATTTATACTCCCACCAACAATGAAGGAGTGTTCCCCTTGTTCCACATCCTTGTCAGTATTAGCTGTCACTTGAGTTCTTGATCTTAGCCATTCTGATGGGTATAATAAATATGCAGTCTCAGAGTTGTTTTGATTTGTATTTCCCTGGTGACTAAGGGTATTGAACATTTCTGTAAGTGTTTCTTGGTCACTAAAGATTTCTTTGTCAAAAATTTCTCTGTTTAGCTGTGTATCCAATTTTTAATAGAGTTGTTTTTTTATTGCTGTCTAATTTTTGAGTTCTTTATATATTTTGGATATAAGCCCTCTGTCATACGTAGGGCTGGTGAAGATATTTTCCCATTCTGTAAGCTGACATTTTTGTCCTTTTGACAGTCTCTTTTGCCTTACAAAAGCTTTTCAAGTATCATAAGGTCCCATTTATTCATTATTGATCTTAGTGCCTGAGCTGTTGGTGTTCTATACAAGAAGTTGTCACATGTGCCGATTCATTTAAGGCTATTCCTCACTTTTTCTTCTATTAAATTTGGTATATCCAGTTTAGTTTTATGTTGCAGTCTTTAATCTATTTGAATTTGAGTTTTGTGAAGGCTAATATATTTGAATCTATTTCATTCCTCAACATGCAGACATCCAGTTAGACCAGCACAATTTGTTGAAGATGCTTTCTTTGTTCCATTATAGAATTTTGGCTTCTTTCTCAAAAATCAAATGTCTGTCCATAGGTGTGTGGGTCTTCAGTTAGATTCTCTTGATCAGCCTGTCTCTTTTTATGCAAACACTATGTGGTTTTTATTACTATTGCTTTGTTGTACAGCTGGAGATTAGGGGTGGTGATACCTCCAGAAGTTCCTTTATTGTACAAGATTATTTTACATATTCTGGGTTTTTTGTTTTCCACATGAAGTTGAGAATTGTACTTTCAAAGCCTGAAAGAACTGTGTTGGAATTTTGATGGGAATTGCATTGAATCTATAGACTCCTTTTGGTAAAATGACTGGTTTTGCTATGTTAATCCTGCCTACCCAAGAACATGGGAGATTTTTCCATCTTCTGATACTTCTTCACTTTCTTTCTTCAACGACTTGATGTTCTTGTTATTACAGATCTTTCACTTTCTTGTTAGGGTTACACCAAGATATTTTATACTATATGTTGCTATTGTGAAGGGTGTTTTTTAGTTAATTTCTTCTTTAGCTTGTTTATCATTTATATAAAGGAGGGCTACTGGTTTTTGAGTTAATTTTGTATCCACCCACTTTGCTGAAGGTATTCATCAGCTGTAGGAGTTCTCTGGTAGAATTTTTGGTGTCACTTATTTATACTATCATACCATCTGTAAATAGTGAAATTTTGACTTCTTCCTTTCCAATTTTGTATCTCTTTGATTTTATTTAGCTGTCTTATTACTCCAGCTAAAACTTCAAATACTGTATTTAATAGATATATAGAGAATGTACATAGAGAGTGGCAGCTTTGTCTTGTCCTTGATTTTAGTGAATTTTATTTAAATTTCTCTCAATTTAATTTGATGTTGGCTATTGGCTTACTGTGTACTGCCTTCATTATGTTTAAGTGTACAACTTGCATCCCTGATCTCTTCAAGACTTTTAGCATGAAGGGGTCAAAGACTTTTTTAGCATCTAATGAAATGATCATATTTTTTCTTTCAGTTTGTTTATATGGTAGATCACATTGATGAATTTTTATATGTTAAACCATGCCTAAAACCCTTGGATGAAGCCTACTTGATCATGGTAGATGATGTTTTTGATGTGTTCTTGGATTCATTTTGCAAGGATTTCATTGAGCATTTTTACATGCATGTTCATAAGAAAAAGTGGTCTCAAAGACTTTCTTTGTTGAGTATTTGTATGTTTTAGGTATCAGGTTAACTGTGGCCTCATAGAATGAGTTTGCCAATGATCCTTCTGTATCTGTTTCATGGAATAGTCTGAGAAGTATTGGTATTAACTATTATTCAAAGTTCTGGACCTGGGCTTGTTTTGTTTGGGAGACTTATTAATGACTACTTCTATTTCCTTATGGACTATAGGTCTATTTAAATTACCTGATCTTGATTTAATTTTGGTAAGTGGTATATATATATATATATATATATATATATATATATATATATATCCATTTTGTTTAGATTTTTCCAATTTTGTGGCATTCATGTTTTTGAAGTAATACCTAATTTTCTTTGGATTTCCAAGGTGTCTGTTGTTATGTCCTCCTTTTCATTTCTGATTTTGGTATTTGGATACTGTCTCTCTGCCTTTTAGCTAGTTTGGCTAAGGGTTTGTCTAACTTGTTGATTTTCTCAAAGAACCAACTATTGGTTTCATTGATTTTTTTCTATTATTCTCTTTGTTTCTAATTTATTTGATTTCAGTCTTGAGTTTGATTATTTCCTGTCATCTTCTCCTCTTAGGTGTGTTTGCTTCTTTTTGTTCTAGAGTTTTCAGGTAGTGTTTAAATTGCTAGCATGAGCTCTCTCCAGATTCTTTATTAAGGCACTTAATGTTATAAAGTTTCCTCTAGCTCTGCTTTCATTGTGTCCCTGAAGTTTGGGTATGTTGTTCATTCATTTTCCTTGATTCTATAAAGTCTTTAATTTCCTTCTTCTTCTTCTTCTTCTTCTTCTTCTTCTTCTTCTTCTTCTTCTTCTTCTTCTTCTTCTTCTTCTTCTTCTTTTCTTTTATTTTTATTATGTATACAATGTTTTGTCTGCATGTACACCTGAAGGCCAGAAGAGGGCACCAGATTCCACTATGGATGGGTATAAACCACCATGTGGTTGGGTGGAGGGGGGGGGAATTGAACTCATGACCTCTGGAAGAGCAGTTAGTGCTCATAACCTCTGAGCCACTTCTCCAGCTCTAAATTCCTTCTTTATTTCTACCCTGACCCAGTGATTATTAAGTAGAGAGCTGTGCAGTTTCCATGAGTTTGTAGGCTTTCATGTTTATGTTGTTGAAGTCCAGCTTAAATCCATGGTGGTCTGACAAGATACAAGGAGTTATTTCAATCTTCTCATATCTATTGAGGGTTGCTTTGTAACCAACTATATGGTCAATTTTGGAGAAGGTTCCATGAGGTTTTGTGAAGAAGGTATATTCTTTTGTGTTTGGGCAAAATGTTTTGCAAATATCTGTTAGGTCCATTTAATTCATAACATCTGCTAGTTTTATTATTTCTCTGTTTAGTTGCTGTCTGGATGACCTTTCCATTGGGGTGTTGAAGTCTCCCACTATTTTTGTGTGTGGTTCAAATGTGTAATTTAAGCTTTAGTAATATTTCTTTTATTAATGTGGGTGCTCTTGCATTTGGGGCATAGATAATCAGAATTGAGATGTCATCTTGGTGGATTTTTCCTTTGATTAGTATAAAGTGTCTTTCCACACCTCTTTTGATTAAGTTTAATTGAAAGTCTATTTTAACATATATTAGAATGGTCACTCCAGCTTGCTTCATGTGTCCACTTGCTTGGAAAATATTTTTCAGCCATTTACTTAGGTAATGCCTATCTTTGTTGCTGAGGTGTGTTTCTTGTATTCAACAGAATAATGGGTCTTGTTTTCACATCCATTCTGTTAGTTGTGTCTTCTGTTGGGGAATTGAGTCCATTGATGTTGAGAGATAATAATGACCAATGATTATTAATTCCTGCTCTTTTGATGTTATTGTTGGTGGTAGTGTGTGTGTGTGTGTGTGTGTGTGTGTGTGTGTGTGTGTGTTCTTCCCTTTTTTATTTTTGGTTTTTCTGGTGTGGAATTATTCATTTCCTGTGTTTTCTTGGGTGTAGTTAACCCCTTTGTGTTAGAATTTTCCTTCTAGTATCCTCTGTAGGACTGAATTTATGGAAAGATATTTTTCAAATTTGATTTTGTCATGGAATATCTTGTTTTCTCCATCTATGGCAATTGAAAATTTTACTGGTTATAGTAGTCTGGGCTGGCATCTGTGATCTCTTTGAGACTGCAAGACATCTGACCAGGCACTTCTGGCTTTTAAAATCTTTATAGGAAAGTCTGATGTAATTCTAATAGGTCTGCTTTTATATGGTACTTGGCCTTTTTCCTTTGCAGTTTTTAATATTCTCTTTGTTCTGTACATTTAGTGTTTTGATTATTATATGACAAGAAGATTTTCTTGTTTCAATCTATTTGGTGTTCTGTAAACTTCTCCTATGTTTATTGGCATATCTTTCTTTAGATTAGGGAAATTTTCTTCTATTATTTTGTTGAAAATATTTTCTTGGATTTTGAACTGGGAATCTTCTCCATCTTCTATTCCTATTATTCTTAGGTTTGGTCTTTTTATGGTGTCCCAAATTTCCTGGGTGTTTTGTGCTAGAAACTTTTTAGATTTAGCATTTTCTTTGACTGATGTATCAATTTCTTCTATTGTATCTTCTATACCTGATAATCTCTCTTCCATCTATTGTATTTTGTTGGTGAAACTTATGTCTATAGTTTTTGTCCTCTTCTCTGGATTTTCATCTCCAGGATTCCATTAGTTTGTGCTTTCTTTATTGCTTCTATTTCCATTTTCCGGTCTTGCACAGTTTTATTTATTTTCTTCACTTTTTTGGTGTAATTTTCTGTATTTCTTTAAGGGTTTTGTTAATTTCTTTTAAAGCCCTCTATAATTTTCATGAGATTGAATTTAAAGTCATTTACTTGTACTTCAGCTGTGTTAGGATACCCATGGGTTGCTATAATAAGATAGCTGGGTTTTGATGGTGCCATATTTGCCCTGGCTCTTGTTGATTGTGTTATTACTCTGACCTTTAGCTACCTGGTTGTCCCTGGTGTTGGCAGGCCTCCAGTAATGAAGACAAAATTTGGGACCAGAAAATGGAACTTAGGGGAGCAGATGTAATTTCCCACTGTTGGGAGTGCTTTAGGGAGACCAGGAGGCAAGGGATTGTGGGGCAAGGAGTCTGTGTTGTCCTGGGTGGTAGCAGGCCTCCAGGCATGGACAGTGGAGTCAACTCCAAAAATTCTTTGTATGAACTGTTCCCTCACTTGCAAACACCTGGATTTACAAAACAATTTATTATTAAATAATGTTCACAATTAATATGCACAAAAGTATGCATACTATTATATTTAAAAATATAGGTACTTGCTATGTACAAAATAGAGACATGCTATGTACAAATAAATATAAAATACATATATGAATGATCCCTAAAGCCATTTTAGAAACTGATAAGAAATTTTTCCCCTCTGATCCAGTCAATAAAGCAATGAGTTTTCCTGAGCCTTCTCAAAAACTGATAGTTCTGCAGAATAAATTGTTTAAAACTTTTTGCCCTTTAACTTTATTAAATGCCTGACATTTAGCAGCATTAGGTGATGGCAGAAAATGAGCCAGCTCTGTGTGTTATATCCTGGAACATGATGCAATGCATAAAAAAGAAATCTGGATGGAAACATTGCCATTAGTTTGAGCCACTGTGTAAGCTGAGTTATTCAGAGAAGAAAATGACTCATAGAAGTGGAGTGTTCACAGGGATTGTGATGTTGTAGGAGGCTGGCCCGACTCTTCATTAATCTTCTTTCAATTAGAACTCTTCACAGCCTGCAATTAGAATGCTGTTGCTGTGAGAAATCCACACTGTACGTGTATCAGTGGCTATTTTTTAATGAAGAAAAACAGGCCACTTGGCATTTTAAAGTCAGATTTCCATTTCGGGTAATTCAATAGCTGTGGATGCTCTGCCTACGCTCTCTGCACTCCTGGAATTGTCCCTTAATGCAAGCAAAATGTTTTCGATAAATTTTAATCATGTCAAACATAACTCTTGTAGATCTTCTTGAATGTGTCCTCACTGTGAAAGAACACCCCCATAAAACTGAATATTTTATTGTTTTGTAGAGTGGTGCTCTCCAAACTTTTTCTTACAGAGCAAGATAGTAAATATTTAGAGTTGAAGGGCCCCCTGATCTTTGTAACTACTTAACCCTGTCATTGCAGTCAAGAAAGATCATACATTAACTAGAAACGAGTGGGTGATTCTGCTTTGTCAATAAATATTTTTTTGAAAACACACATATAGATAGCATGTGAGATATAGTTTTCTGTTCTCTTTCCTTTTTCTGTCATGAGATATAGAAAAATATGATCATTTTAAAATATTCTACTTAAGTTATTATGTTATAAAGTCATGATTTTTTTTAATCACATCATGTTCAGTACTGTTTGGTAGGTGACTTTAAGGGTTGTACAAGAATTTGTATCATAAAGTACAAATTCTTTTCTTGTGGTTTCACACTGATGCTGTAAATGAAACTGGGCATAGAATGACTTTTCTGATCCACTAAAGAACAAAATGAGTGGGAGGTGGAGGTAGGGTTGGGAGGCAGAGGCAGGCAAATCTCTGAGTTTCAGGCCAGCCTATCTACAGTGCAAGTTCCAGGACAGCCAAGGCTACACAGAGAGATCTTGTCTCAAAAAAACAGAAAACAAAATAGCAACAACTAAACAGTATAAAATGTAGCAACATGACAATTGGTGCCTCTTTTGATAATGCCTGATTGATTTCAGATTTGTCTTCTCTTGTTGATGACTCTGTTGCCCAGATATTCCAGTGAAAAGTAGATTTTTACTAGGCTAGCACCTTGGTAGGAATTCACCAAAAAGTATGCATCTTAGTTCTGAAGCAGAATTATAGAAAATGTGCATAAAAGTAGACTTTTGAGGAAAATATCAGACTGGCATTATGTATTCTAATTTCTCTTTTAAAATTTAGTCTTTCTGAGAATACTAGATTCGTAGTTGTTAAATTGTTTAAATTCAAGGTCTTTTGTAAACAAGTATTAGGTATTGAGATAAAAGACCTCAAGGGAATGTTTGAAAAGGCTATGAAATACAAACAAATTCAAACGACTTGCTCAATTATACACCAAACTCAGAAAATCCCACTGTATCTCAAAGATGTCATCTCAAAATGCTAAGTATTCCAGAGCTCTCTCCTTACTTGCTAAAGTGATGGTCATATTCTTTCATTAGTGGAAAATATTAAGGCATTGTAAGATATCAGTAGAAAACACAACTTTAGAAGATATGGAAAAAAAAGTTAGGTAAGTACATAATGAATACCTGGCTGAGCAAAATGTCATGAGACCCAACAGATGAGACCATAAGGCATCAATTTATCCTTTTGAAATTTCAGTGTGCTTAGAGTAGCAGTGACAGTGTTACATTAGCCATTGACTTATTCACTCATTAAATAATTTCACAGTTCATTAAAAAACTCCTCCATTACCTTTAAGCATCTGAGATACCAGCCATAAATTAGTGATGGATAAGAGAAAAGCCATTCAGTCGCTCATGGTGTAAGAGGCATGTATACAGATACAAAAGGAAATACATAATGAAATCTATACAAGCAAGGAGAATTTGCCAAAGGAAGCAATTAACTGGGGTTTGTCAATCATACAAAGAGCAAAGACAAAGGACAGGGCAATCTAGAAAGAATGAATAAAGCAGTTAGTGTTATTCATAGCCAAAAGTAACAGCAGGGATATACTATACCACGAGACAGTAGAATTAACATTGGATTGAGATTAATAAAACTTTATGAACACACTAAATTGATGTTAATGTTAACATAAACCTGGCTAAAGGCAATAAGAAGTGTTAGTGATAGAATATCAATTTCAAATTGAGGTAGATCTGGAGATGTATTCAGATTTCTAACTTATTTACTGTGTCTCCTCAGGCAAGTTATCCTCTCTGAGTGTGTCTGTTAGTTTTTTCATAAACAGGTATTAGTAATAACTGCTCTCACTGTACTGTTTTTCAGTGTAAATAATTGCACAATAACTATAAGAGGGCAAGAATGATGGCATCAGGATGATGCCAATTCTAGCTACTGCACACAGTTGGGACAATGTCCAGGGGAAGACGTGAGAAGGTAACTTCACTTGGCTGGTTTTACTGGGAAGAGGAGCTCCCTAGCTCATATCACTAGACCACCTTTGACCCAATTATTGCAAAGAGGAATCAGGTAGACTTTGGGGGACCCAGTAGAACTGGACTTCAATTGAGGGGCCCTGTGATAAGTGTCTCTATGGGAAAGGGTTGGGGATTTACACAATTTTCTTGAAGGAAAGAAGAGTGACAGAACCAATAAGGTAGCCCTTGCACACTTTCTAGGTTTCAGCAGTTTGAGCGAATAATATGATACTATCCACATGTTTTTTCATTCTCCCTCATTTTTTTTGTTTTGGATCTTTTGTTTGTTTGTTTTGGTTTTAATTTTATATTGGTGATTGAAACCCAGGTCTTACGCTTTCTAGGCAAATGCTATTGTGGAGACAGACTACCATAAATTTCCAATTTAATTTTCAAAAATTTGAAACTTTCACTAAATTGTCCAGGCTTGCCTTTAACTTGCTACATAGCCTAGGGTGACAGCAAACTTTCAGTCTCTGCCTCAGCCTCCTAAGAAGCTGGGATTACTGATGCACATCACCATGTCTGCTTCCCTTGCTTTACTTTTGTACTTTCATTTCTCTTTAATGACACCAGATTCATTATTTTTTCTTTGGTTAGTTTATAGGCATGTGCTCTCCCTTTCCCTTATTATTTTTCCCTCTATCCTTCTTTGTCTCCCTCCTTTCTTTCTTCTCTTTTTTTACTCATTTGATAAAAAATTACAGAATGTGCATTTAATTATAAATTGTAAAATTGTTATTTATATGTTCAATATGAAGTAAGAAATTCTTATCCTTTTTTCTTTATCTCTTACCATATTATTGAAGACCAGCTAATTTTGGTAAATGAATTAGTATTGTTTTCCTTATTTTGTACTTTTGTAATTTTTACTTTTCAAATTTTATAATCCATTTTTTCCTAAGGTAAAAGTATAAATGAATCTTCTATCTTGCATTCTGCTAGGGAAGTTATTTTTATATTTCCACTCAGTTCTGAATATACTGGTAAATGATTCTTCTTTTGTCACTGGTATGTTTGTGTCTTCTTGCTTCTATTTTGAAATTATTTAAAAACATATAATAGGTCTGCCATATAAGCTTTTTACATCCAAATAAGTATTATAATTCTTATTATAATCAGTGCTTTTAAGACTTATTCTAGATTTGGATTTTTGTTCCTTGATGTTCTTGTTCATGCATGCATACATGGGCAGGCATATGTGTGTGAATATATAAATGGTAGGCAATATGAAAAAAACCCTCTCTTTGTTTAAACATTAGCAGTTTTAAATATTAATGTTTAAACATTTGTTTAAACATTAGGTGACTAGTGTGTGGTACCTGGCACTATAATAGTACTCAATAACTTGCCTTCGATGATGACTCAGTGTATATTTATCATTAATATTGGTGAATAATATTCTTTGCTTTTTTAAAAAAACATTCTTATCTTAAATTATCAAGTTACAAAAACATTAACTTCATTTGGGGAAAAAAAAGAAATTTAGCTGCAAAAGAAAACTTCAAAATCTTTCAGTGTCAGCTTTCCTGCTATTCACATTTCCTTCTTGGTGGTGAACATGCCAGCACTGGTTATGATTCACCCTGTATGAATATTAAACTTCTTCTGTTCATTTTAGCATCAACTGCTGTGCTGTCAGGAGGGTTTATGATATCAACATGTTTCTTGGGGGTACACCATGTTCCTTCTCTAATTTATTAGCAGAATAGGATGTTCTTGAGAGGTTAGGTGACAAACCTAAGCTGTACATCAGTGGAACAAGGTGTTCCATTTAGGGTTCAGCAGTCCTAGCAGTCATGGCTTAGAGTTCATGGTGCATCTTAATGCAGCTTTTAAATATGTGTGATAGAATTCTTCACTAACCATGCTGTGTTGATTGTCTAGAGTATCCATTCTCAATTCATGTGTGCCATTGTTCTCACATTTCTTTCCTACATTTCAATTTAACATTATAAGAAAAATGTGTTCTTATATTGGACAAAATGCATGATCAAGTTTTAATAGATACTTACTAATAAAAGCAAACATCTTTCATTTAATGTGGGGCAGCTGTAATAGCATTTTGTGCTGCCTAGTCTTTGGGATACTGGATCACTGTCTTGCTTTGATGATTTACTTCTATATATTTTCTTATGAATATTTCTCATTATGTATTTGTGGCAAAAGTCATCTAGAGAATAATGCTTTTGGATTTTAGAATTTAAATGGGTAAACTGTAAATATTTTTTGATATTGTGAACCAATACTTACAGTGTTAATTATAACAAAATAAAGTCACTCCTAGAATGAAATGATTAAAGTCTTTGTCCTGTAAATATGAGGACTGGAATTCTGATCCCTGGAACATGTATGGTGACCCTGCAATCCCAACTTCAGAAAATGGATGTAGAATACCCTGAGAAAACTGGCTAGGGAGACAGTCCATACTGTTAGGGAGCTGTGGGTTTACTTGGGAGAACCTTAGTGAATAGTGTAGAAAATAATCAGGGATGATTCTTGACATTTGCCTAATGTCTCCACATGCCCACACATATGAAAACATTCACACACACACACACACACACACACACACACACACACATGCACACTAGACACACATGAAAATCACAAAAGAAAAATGTTAATCTAGAACACATTTTTAATATTCCAAAAAATCTACACTTCCCTTATTTGACTATAATTTATATACATATCCATACCCCAAACTCCTGTAATTGATAATAAATCTGTCTCATGTTATTAGTTAGTAGTAATATACTTAAGAAATGACATACCTAACAAATATTTAAAATATTGTATAAATCATAGACATCTGTCTGATGCATCATCAAAAATAAGAGTGTCAACATACAAAAATGACTTTTCCTAGCTTATTAGCCTTAAAACTTAGTGATAAGTTATGATGATTATATGAATTTCAGTAAAATATAACAATAGCAGTACTAAACAGGATTAAAATTAACAGTGATATGATATTTGATTCCATTACTATGGGAAAAGTAAACTCAAAGGTAGAACTATGTCATGGTTTAAGGAATGAACAGGATGTTATGTGTAACACCATGGTCATTTCTGAATATTTAGATTTCAGAAACAAAGTGGGGAACTGAAATAGAAAATATAATCTTTTTCACTTACATGCAGACACATGCAAGTAAAAAGGCAATTTACATAGCCATAGTCACATATTAACATCTTGATCACCTTTGAGTGTGTTCTTACATGGAAAAGAAAAAAAATGGAATGAGAATCAAGAATAACATGGAAGAAATTTCTTAAAAAGTTCTTTATATGTGTCAAAGATGACAGTGTGCCAATGGTTGTGATTACAATGAACTGAAGTGTCTTCATCAGTAGAAATTACTTATATCACAATGGTCCCTTTTGGATAGACTCGATACTTGAATCAGAAAACTTCACTTTGTTTTGCCAATCTTTGCTATGTGACAGACAGCAGGCTAAACATGATTGAGCCATGTCAACTTTTGAATTTGAATTTCCTCCTAGTAAGGGCAGGTTTTAGATAGAATACTCCATAGGTTTTCAAACTTCAATAAAGTATATTAATTTATTTATATGCATAGAAATGTCATATATAGATATGGTTACCAGGAGTAATATAGCTGATTCTTAGCATAAATGTATATGCATATATATATTACATGTATATATATTTACTACATAACAATATATGTATATATATATATATATATAAAACAATATAGCTATGTAACAGAAGCAGGAAAAAAGAATGTAAATTATATATATATATGTATATATATATATACATAAGTGTGTGTGTGTGTGTGTGTGTGTGTGTGTGTATTAGGTTAAGTGCCTCTGTCTTTTGCACTGTGCTAGTACATTTGAGGACTCCTGATGATGGACATTTTAGGTACCTGTACCTTGGTGATCTTGTGGAAGTCATTGAACACACATGTTGAGTGATTACACCCAAAGACCAGGCATTGCCAACCTTAAGCCCTGGGATGGCCCAGGATCTTGTTTGCAACTTTAAAAAATTGTTCATCATGGCAAATAGGTTGTTTGGGTGTATCTTTTTTCTGACTGCACCACTGGTTTCTCATCTCTAATGTCAAGTTCTAGCTACCTTGTATCTGCCTGGCTCTTTGCTTTGTTACTGCCTTTGTATCTCTAGTGTAGATGGGATGCATCTTTCACACATTTGGTGATGATTGGCAACAGCTACCACTACTTAAAAACTTTGTTAAAGGAAAGGGAGGGTACTAATTCAGGGTCTTTACATTTTTGCCCCTTAATACTGTTGCCAGTACTGCAGGTCAGTTCATGTTGGCATCCTTACTTATGATGAGTTATGACACTTAAACTTGCTAATACTGATGAAATAGGGGATTGATTAACTCACATCAAACCACTCACATTTGATGTTCTCCTCTAGCATAATGCATTCACATTTGTATCTTCCTGGTAGAAGCATCTCTTGTTGGATTTCGGGCACTATCATCTAAATGAAACTTCTCTGAACAAAATTTTCTAAGATTCATATCATATAATTTTACAAAGATTTGAGCATTTTTGACAATCTTGCAGAAAGGAGTCTTGAAGACTTTTCTTTCCTTCTTTAATTTTCTATAATGTGTGTGAAAAATCAGTATGCATGTTCCAATAGGGCAGGGGAGAAACTTCTGGCTTCAGTTAGTAGATGACTTATTTTACTTGGATAACATATAAGAAAAAGAAACCTATAAAAATTATAATTACATGCTTAAAAAAAGAAAAAATATAGCTAAATGAGCTTAAATTATAAAATAGAAATCCCAGATATCTACATTAGAGGGTCAACCTAAAATAGAAAACATCCACTTTGATGTCACAACAAATTGAATTCTAATTCTCCTAGGGAAGGGGCCTGAAGTGTGGTTGCTAAATGTGGTTCTAACACAGCAACAGCAATTTGAACAAGCTGAACTGGAATTCGTATAAAACTGTGAAACTCAAAAGTACCATCTATCTGGAAAATCTGAGCTCTCTAAAACTCTCGAGATCATAAGAGTGTCATGAGGGATCCAAGATGGTGGTGACCCGCAAGGACGCATTTTGAAATTGGGGAAAACAGGCATAAAGCCACAGAGTTATAGCACACTGTGCAAATATCTGAGTGATTCGACCCCCTCCCCCCCAGGTCTCACCCAGCTACCCAGGGACCATTAAAAGTCCCTGGGCAGGACTCCACCCCTCTCTCGGACACCCACAGAAGCCACTGAATCCGTGAATTGGGAACTCCCACCAGGAGAGACACCAGTTAACATCCTCTATAATACCCAGGGGTCAGATTTGGGCCCCACACAGGGTTACTCACCAGCCTACTGGCCCCCCCCCCCCAGATCCCACACAAGCATTCTGGCTATTTAGCGAAAGGTTGCAGACCCATGGGAGTGCCATACCCTCTTAGCAGTGGGCGGCAGGGTGAGCAGCTGCTGAAGGTTCCACAAGCATCAGCCCAGCTGCCAGCGGGTCCACAGCTGCATTTTGGAAAGCCCAGGCATATTCATGCACCCCCAGAGGGGTGCTGGACATACATACAGGCCCCTCTATTGGATTTACAGTCATTGGGAAAAAACGCTGCAGCTGGACTGAGCACCAGGATACTCTTCCAGCTGCAGGTTACACAGACTGATATGTACCGGAACTTGGATGGCAGTGGCCCCATTTGCCAGTATCCAAAGTCAGCTCCATACACACATAGGCAAAGCTGTAAGAGTGGGAAAAAAGGTGGCAGGGTTGGAAGGCAGATTTGTCCACCATAGGGTACAAACCCTAGGCAAACTGTGGGGTTTCTATTATTATTATTAGACTCATTTGCTGTACTGGCCCTTCCAGCAGGAAACCAGAGCTTAATCATATATAGCTCCACTCCCTGGATCAGTGTGGTTTTGACCTGGGAGACACTGCTGAGTGACACACCTTACAGTCGTGGAGTTGGGTCCTGTCAAGACTCCAACAGGCCTTGGGACCTCCAGAGTCCACAGTATCTGTGCCTGGACATAAAGGAACATATCACCAGAGCGACTGCAGGCTGAACACTCAGTGTGCAACAGAGAGAGGTCTGACTTGGGAGTAGTAAAACAATCCTGGGCCATTCCTCATTGCCTGGGAATAGGCTGTACCAGCTCATAGTGCTTCTGGATATTAGATGCACATTAACCCCGAGAACGCCCTGTGAACAGCTGGGGAGGACCACAAACACAGCCCAACACATAAGCTGCCTGGGAGCTACAACCCGACCCGACAGCCTGAGGCCTGCCAACCTGCACTGTTATCTATAGGAAGACCAGTTGGATCCCAGGAATCTACAGGAACACATCACCATCACAACCCTTCACCTAAGTCCCCAATGAGGACAAAACAGGAAGGGGTGAACACTTGGGGACAAACTGAGAACTTCCATACCAGGCCCCATCCAGCCAGTGGAAAGCAACAGATCACCAAGCAATAATACTGCTACACCAAAGCACGCCCTTTGGCTCCAAGCCCAGAAGACAACAGGAACAAACAGCTAAGAATAACCAAATGGCTAAAGGTCAGATAAAAAACAGAAACAACAGAAGTCAGGGAGATATGACTCCAACAAAACACAACTATGCTAGTACATCAAGCTCTGACCACCTCACCACAACTGAAACACATGAAAACAATGACAATTCGACATTATGGAAAGTGATAGAGTCCTTCCAAGAAGAGTGTAAATCTATGAAGGAATTCAAAGAATCCACAATTTCACAAGCAAAAGCAATGGATAATACCATTAGAGAGCTCCAAGCCAAAGTGGCTCAACTTGAACAAGAAAAGGACAGGACAATAAAGATTCCCAGGCAAAGACAAGCAAATTGGAACAGGAAATGAACAAAATGAATAAAATCATTCAAGACATGAAAATGGAAATAGAAACAATAAAGAAAACACAGTCAGAGTTAGAGTGGAAATGGAGAATCAAGGGAAGAGAACAGGAACTACAGATATGAGTATCAAAAATAGGATACCAGAGATGGAAGAACAGGATCCTAGGCATGGAAGATTCAATAGAAGAAATCAGTACAACATCCAAAGAAAATGAGAAAGCTAAAAAATTTCTGAGCCATAACATCCAAGAAATCAAGGACTCAATGAAAAGATGGAACCTAAGAATTATAGGCATAGAGGAAAGAGAAGACTCCCAACTCCAAGGTCCAGGAATATCTTCAACAAAATAATAGAAGAAAACTTCCCAAACCTAAATAAAGAGATGCCATTAAAAATCCAAGAGGCTTACAGAACACCAAACAGATTAGATCAGAAAAGAAACTCCTCTCACCACATAATAATTGAAACTCCAAATGTACAGAACAAAAAAAAATATTAAAAGCTGTAAGAGAAAAATGTCAAGTAACATATAATGGTAGTCCCATCAGAATTACACCTGACTTCTCCTCAGAAACTTTAAAAGCTAGAAGAGCCAGGACATATGTCCTATAGCCCTGAGAGGACATAGGTGCCCAGCCAGAGACTACTATACCCAGCAAAACTCTCTATCAGCATAGATGTAGAAAACAAGATATTCCATGAGAAAATCAAATTTAAACAAATATCCCCACAAACCCAGCCCTACAGAAGATTCTAGAAGGAAAATTCCAAATCAGAGAAGATACCTGCACCCAAGAAAACAGAGGAAATAGAAAACTCCACAGCAAATAAACCAAAAGAAACACAGGATGACCACCTATACCAAAATAATGGGAAATAACAACCCCTGGTCACTAATATCCATCAACATCAATGGACTCAACTCACCAATAAAAAGGAATAGACTTACAGATTGGATCCATAAACAAGACCCATCATTTTGCTGCATACAAGAAACACATCTCACTAACAAAGATAGATACTATCTCAGAGTAAAGGGATGGGAAAAGGTTTTCCAAGCAAATGGACCCAGGAGTAGCAATCATAATATCAAACAAAATAGACTTCCAACTGAAGTTAATAAAAAGAGATAGAGAAGGGCATTACATACTTGTTAACAGAAATATTCATCAAGAGGACATCTCTATATTGAACATCTATGCCCCAAATACAAAGGCACCTACATTTGTAAAAGAAACACTTCTAAAATTAAATTGTACATTAATCTCCACACATAAGTAGTGGGAGACTTCAACAGCCCACTCACAACAAAGGAGAGATCTTCAAGACAGAAGTCAAACAGAGAAATAATGAGTCTAACAGAGATCATGAACCAAATGGACCTAACAGATACTACAGAATGTTTCACCCAAACACAAAAGAATACACCTTCTACTCAGCACCACATGGAACCTTCTCCAAAATCGACCATATAGTTGGATACAAAGATAGTCTCAACAGATAAAAGAAAATTGAAATAACCCCTTGTATCTTATCAGATGCCCATGGAATACAGCTGGACTTCAACAGTAAAAGAATCAACAGAAAGCCTACACACACATGGAAAGTGAACAACTCTTTACTGGATTACTTCTGGCTCAGGGAAGAAATAAAGAAGGAAATCAAAGACTCCTTAAAATCCAATGAAAAAGAAGTCACAACACACCCAAACCTATGGGACACAATGAAAGCTGTGCTACAAGGAAAGTTCATAGCACTAAGTGCCTTCAAAAACAAAATTGTGACAGCTCACATTAGCAAATTAACAGCTAAACTTGGTGAATTGTAAAATAAAAAAAAGAAGCAAACACTCCCAAGAGGAGAAGAAGGCAGGAAATCATCAAACTTAGGGCAGAAATCAACAACTTAGAAACAAAAAGAACTATACGAAGAATCAATGAAACCAAGAGTTGGTTCTTCGAGAAAATCAACAAAATAGACAGACACTTAGCCAAATTAACAAAAGGTAGATGGAAAAAACCCAAATCAACAAAATCAGAAATGAAAAGGGAGAAATAACAACAGACATTGAAGAAATCCAGAGAATATTTGGGTCCTACTTTAAAATCTATACTCCACCAAATTTGAAAACTTAAGTGAAATGGACAATTTTCTTGAAAGATTCCACCTACCAAAGCTAAATCAACACCAGATAAACAGATTAAACAGCCCAATAACCCCTAAGGAAATAGAAAGAGTTATTAAAAATCTCCCAACCAAAAAAAGCCCAGGGCCAGATGGCTTTAGCACGGAATTCTAGTGGACCATAAAGAGAAGCTAACAACAATACTTTTCAAACTCTTCCACCACATAGAATCAGAAAGAACACTGCCAAACTCATTCTATGAGGCCACTGTCACGCTGATTCCTAAACCACACAAAGACCCAACAAAGAAAGAGAACTTCAGACCAATCTCCCTTAGGAACATAGATGCAGAAATATTTAATAAAATACTAGCAAACCGAATTCAAGAACACATCAAAAGTATCATACATCATGATCAAGTAGGCTTCATCCCAGGAATGCAGGGATGGTTCAATATATGAAAGTCTATCAATATAATTCACCATATAAACAAGATGAAAGAAAAAACCACATGATAATCTTGCTAGAGGCAGAAAAAGCATTTGACAAAATCCAACACCCCTTCATGCTAAAAGTTCTGGAGAGAACGGGCATACAAGGACTGTACCTAGAAATAATAAAGGCAATATACAGCAGGCCAGTGGCCAACATCAAATTAAATGGAGAGAAACTTGAAGCATTTCCTCTAAACTCAGTGACAAGACAAGGATGCCCACTATAAAAATAAATAATTAATTAAATTGTTTGCCAATATTTATATTATATTTAATTAGTTTGGCAGCTAATCCTTAACCATCCATTATAAGTGAATACACACACACACTATGTGGATTTTAACAAGCCTTGGCCTGAGTTGTGCAATCCTGGCCCATCTAAGCTAGCTATTAATTCTATTACCCAAATATGACCCCATATATATACATGTCCCCTTGGATTGCCATTCTTCTCTGTATGCTGATGTGCCTGGCCATGTGGAATGAGGTTCTTTTTCTTAATCCATGGTGTATACAAGAGACACATCTAACTACGAAAGATAGATACTGCCTCAGAGTAAAGGGCTGGGAAAAGGTTTTCCAAGCAAATGGACCCAGGAAGCAAGCTGGAGTAGCCATCCTAATATCAAACAAAACAGACTTCCAACTGAAGTTAATGAAGAAAGACAAAGAAGGGCACTATATACTCATTAAAGGGAATATTCATCAAGAGGAAATCTCAATACTGAACATCTATGCCCCAAATACAAAGGCACCTACTTTCGTAAAAGAAACACTTCTAAAACTTAAAGCGCACGT
>CAJQZJ010032746.1:3874268-3923119 GCA_907164525.1 Lophiomys imhausi
TTATAAGAGAAGGAACCATCTGTTGGACTGAAAGGGGAAACTTCTGGGGGGAAGAGGGTGAAGGGCGGGATAGGAAGGGGGAATAGGGAGGGGTTTGTGACTGAGATGTAACTTGAAGAAAAAAAAATAAAGTATTTAAAAAAAAATAAATAAAAACACAATTGGAGTTTGCTTTAAAAAAAAAGAAAAAGAAAAAAGGAACATGTTAAGGAAGTCTTTTAGGAAGGGAAAAGTAAAGTTCTGAAATTTCACATAATCCACTGGTTTGTGCTTTTCTTCATGTTTGTCATGTATGCCTTGCTGTGTATGTACCTACCCTGAGCATCACACTCAGCACAAGATCATACCCAAATACACACACACACACACACACACACACACACACACACACAGACTTTTAATAATTTTAAATTTGTTTAGCTATTTTTCTTTATCTGTATTCCATTTTGTAAGTTTGTAGATAAAATTATCTTTTTTAAATGTTTATTTATTACTTCAAGTTACATCTCCATCACAGTGCTCTCTTTTCACCCCTCCCAGTCCCATCCTCCCACCCTGCCCCGCTCTCCCTCCAATCCTACTCCTCCAGAGTGGGGTGTCCCTACATATCGTTCCATACCCCAATTCAGCAGTCATATGAGGGCCAAGAGCTTCCTCATATACTGGGGGCCTGCATGGCAGCACCACTAGAGCAAAGTGTTTCATTAACAGGTAACAAAGTCTATGTTCCTGTTCCTTTTGTTGTGTTGGTTGTAGAATAGTTATTCTGTACTATATAGCTAAAATCCAATTATAAGTGAATAGATAACATGTGTATCCTTCTGAGTCTGGGTTAGCTCACTCAGGATGAGCTTTTCTAGTTCCATGCATTTGTCTGCAAATTGCATGATTTCGTTGTTTCTGATAGCTGAGTTGTAGTCCATTGTGTAGATTTACCATAGTATTTTTATCCATTCATTAGTCGAGGGACATCTATCTGAGTTGTTTCCAGTTTCTAGCTATTACAAATAGGCTGCTATTAACATAGATGAGGAAATGTTCTTGTGGTTTGGTGAGGAATCATTTGGATGTATACCCAGAAGTGGTATGGCTGGGTCTTGAGGAAGTGTCGCGTCCCCCCTTGTCCAGCAAGGAATGACGCAACTCACAAAACTCTTCTCCAGCAGTTTATTCAGGTCCCTTGAAAACAGTCT
Source organism: Lophiomys imhausi (assembly GCA_907164525.1). Lineage (NCBI taxonomy): Eukaryota > Metazoa > Chordata > Mammalia > Rodentia > Muridae > Lophiomys > Lophiomys imhausi. Next base: position 3,875,462 of record CAJQZJ010032746.1, read on the forward strand.
TCCTAATAATGGGGCAGACCCAACCCACAGGCTAAATACTAAATGAACAGCCAGTCAAGTAAAGCCAACTGGTGCTATCTTAGAGGTCTACATATGCGGAAGCAAGCCAGATCAGCGGTCTTTGCCAAATATGAACTTATTATCATAGAGAGCGCTCACCGTCGGGCTGGTGGAAGGCGGAGACCAGCGCCATCTTTAGGGTGCGGCACTTCGCAGCTCTCTACAAGGAAGGGCTATTCCAAGTTTCCTAAGATATCTCCAGATTGATTTCCATAGTGGTTGTACAAGTTTGCACTCCCACCAGCAATGGAGGAGGGTTTTCCTTTCTCCACAACCTAGCCAGCATTTGCTGTCATTAAAATTTTTGATCTTAGCCATTCTGACAGGTGTAAGATGGAATCTCAGAGTCGTCTTGAGTTGTATTTCTCAAATTAAGGATGCTGAACATTTCTTCAAGTGTTTCTCAGCCATTAAAGATTATTCCTTTGTGAATTCTTGGTTTAAATCTGTTTCCCATTTTTTGATTGGATTGTTTGGTTTCTTAATGTAATAGAATAGAAAGTGGGGAAAACCCTCGAACTCATTGGCACAGGTGACAACTTCCTGAACAGAACACCAATAGCTCAGGCTCTAAGACCAACAATCAATAAATGGGACCTCATGAAACTGACAAACTTCTGTAAGGCAAAGGACACTGTCATTAGAACAAAACGGCAGCCTACAGATTGGGAAAAGATCTTTACCAACCCCACATCTGACAGAGGGCTAATATCCAAAATTTATAAAGAACTCAAGAAATTCTATTTCTAATAGAAGATGATCTCAATTAAATCAGTCTTCCACTTAACAAAATCAGAAGTTTCTTTCTCTCCTCTGTTAATGTTTTGGAATCAGACTTTTCACAAGCATTCTTACAAAAATATGTTTTTGTGTGTGTGTGTGTGTGTTTACATGAAGGTCAGTCACATTCATTGTATAACAAATGACTGTAACCCTTAATTACTAATTTTTCAATTTCATCAAAATTACAAATAAAAAATTAACTAATTTAATTTCCTTACAAAAAAGTCCATTGTGCATACTTATAAAAAATTTTTTATGAAGTTCTAATTTTTTAGAGATTCCATTTTTATGGATTTTTTGAGTAAATAAATTTCATAAAAATGTTTAATTAGAGAGTAATTTCACATTTTGTAATACCAGAACAGAGCATGTATTTTCCTAGCTACATATTAAAATAAGTGATACTTTGCATATTTGTGACAACCTGTGTCATGCACAAAGTAATCTTCAAAGGCTTCTGAGCTACAAACAATGTCTTCCTAAACTATATTTTTCTGAGCACTTTTGTATTTTATTTTGTACTCAGTGCTCTCACTCTGAATTCAGTGCTGTGATTACAACTTGTCTCAGCTGAATTTCATTGCCAGCCCTTCCAACAGTTCCTAAATGCTCAGTTCCTTACTTATGTGCCATAGCTGTCTCATACCTTGTAGAATTCCAATCATCATTCCACAGGGCACTGTGTGCATTATTTCTAACCTCCTTTCCCAAATTAAAAAAAAAAGAAAAGAAAAGAAAAGAAAAAGAAAAAGAAAAAGAAAAAGAAAAGAAAAGAAAAAAAATAACAGGAGAAAATCTTGCATTGTTTCCTTCATGAGTAGCACATTCTCCTGAGCATTTCAAATCAAATAACAAGTTGATAACTAGATTTGAGATGCTCCCGAGCTTCAATTTGATTTATCATACTTGGCTGAATTTTTAGGAAAACTTCCAGGAAATAAATAAATAACAAAACAACAGCATGAGAAAACTTCTTTCTCTTAGAGAGTAGGCAGGGAATCTCTCAGAAACAGAAAATAATGTGCTGCTAGGACAGAGTGTTCCCTCTTCTCTATAATTAAATTTCCATTATCCTAATCAATATCAGCGTAATTAAAATCTTTCATGGTCGATATTTCACCCTTTCCATGACTGTCGATTGTTAGTCTTAAGAAAAGTTACTCTTCCCCATTTTTCTACAAGATCTTTTTAGGCAGATAGTGCATTTCTCAGACAATGGTTTCTGATTTTTGAGGTGAAGGTTAAGAAAAGGAAGGGAGTAAGAAGAGAAAAGAACATCCTAGCTCACACATGGTGTGGATACCACAAGCATTCTTCAGATACTTACTCAAATCACAGTACTTTTCTGAGTAAATATGTTAAAGCAGACTAGGGTATACTTAATTCATTTTTATCCTGTTACAAAATACCCCAGTTTTTTTTTTTTGTTTTTTGTTTTTGGACACTCAAGGATGTATTTATTCAGGTTTTGGACTGTAAAACTAACCTGAAGACATCTCATGCCTTCAGCACAGCTATTTCAGGGACACAGTTCCACTCCCAGCACCATGCCAGGCAGCTCCCAACAAGATGTAAGTGCTCCAGGGTGTCGGGTGCCTCTGACTCCTAAGAACACCTGCATTCATGTGCACATATGATCCATTTCAACAAACACAACACACACAAAAATAAAACAAATCTTTTTGTTGTTGTTTTTAAGATCATTAACCTCTTGAATTAAATCAAGAAAAGTATTAATGAGAAAAATAAAACATTATAGTCTATAATATTACCTGTAAGACATCAAACAGTAAATTTGATTTAAGGTTACACAATTTTCTTGTGTGTTTTTTTGTTTGGTTGGTTGGTTTTGGTTTTTCGAAAGAGGGTTTCTCTGTATCTTTGGCTGTCCTGGACACACTTTGTAGACCAAGCTGGCCTCAAACTTACAGAGATCTCCCTGCCTCTGTCTCCCAAGTGCTGAGATTAAAAGTATGTGCCACTACACCCGGCTAATTTTCTTGTGTTTCAAGGAGTTACTTTATGAAAATTTGTGTTTACTCTTTGTGCTGAAGAGGTTTTCTTAATTAAACCAGGGGATGCAATTTCATGGCCTGAATATATTTTCAGAGATTAACAGAATAATGTTTTAAAACTGATTTTTTCTTAAGAAATAAGAATTGAAGAAATAAAAATAAACAATCTGGATTTCTGCTGTTCTCAAACTTTCCAGTGATCTATTGACAGGGCTCTGGTTCCACAGGGGTATAGTCTAGAGGAGTAAAAGCTGCCCTGTTAAACTGGGGGTTTATCTTCAGTTAGGTACCTGTACTTGCTGCTGCCTGTTGTAGTTACCCATTTTTGTCAAGGGCCTGCAGGTTACAGATTCCCAAAGCTGTACTTGAAGAGGTTTAAAAGTGTGGAAACTCAGCTGTCCTTATCACTGGATTCCACCTACATAGGAGAGGATTTAGTGTCTGATCAATTGTATGCATACAGTCATATAGTCACCATTCCGAATTCAAGAAAGAGTGCAGTGTGAACAACTTAGTAGAGAGCCATTGCCATGATGTCTGAAGATCTATGTGCTAATTCCCCATTTCAGTGGTTGAACTATTAAAGAATATCTACACTCAAAAGAAAAAGAAAGTAGATCTACATCTCTCACCATCCACAAAAACAGTTCAAAATGGATCAAAGACCCTAATTTAAAATCAAATCTGAAATGCTGAAAATGCTAAATAGAGAATATGCTGGAATTTATAGAAAAAGACAAGTTCTGAACAAGACTTTAATAACAGGAAATATTCCTAAGAATCAACAATTGACTACATAAACTAAGAAGTCTCTGTACAGCATGAAAACTTATCAGCAAGGTGAACAGCTAGTCTGTAGAATGGAAAAGGTAATTTTTGCCAGCTCTACCACATACAGGGGTCTGATATCTAGAATATTAAAAGAATAGGGAAATTAAATACCTAAACCATACCTCTGTCAATCAGTAAATGGGCTAATGATATGAACAGATATGTCTCACAGGAAGAAACATAAAAGACCAATAAATATTTTTAAATGTTCAAGATCCACAAGCATCAGGGAAATGCAAATGAAAACTTTATTGAGATTCTATGTCAACTGAGTCAGAATGGCTAACCATGAAAAAAAATATTGGCAAGGTTTTAGGGAAATGTAAACCTTATCCATTGCTAGTGGGAGTACAAACTAATGGAGCCACTATAGAAATCAGTTGGAGTAGTTTCTCAAAAAATAGAACTACGATGTAACCCCGCTATACCCCTCCTTGGCACACACTCAAAGGATTCTATATACCACAACAAACATATTTGAACAAGTGTGCTTATTGGGAGCTATTCACAATAGCAAAAATGGAACTTACCTAGATGTTCCTCAAATGGACATGTGGAATACAAGTATAATGGAATTTACTCAGATGTTTTGTTTTGTTTGTTTGCTTTGTTTTGTTTGAGACAGGTTTTCTCTGTGTAGCCCTAGATGTCTAGGCTTGCTTTGTAGATCAGGCTGGCCTTGAACTTGCAGAGATCCAACTACCTCTGCCTCCCAAGTGCTGGGATTAAAGGCATGTGCCACCATGCCCGGCTACTCAGCTATTAAGAAAAGTGAAACATACATGAAAATGGATGGAGCTGGAAAGGATTGTATTAAGTGAGATGGCTTAATCTCACAAAGACAAAAATCACAACTTCTATTTCATATTTGATACTACTGTTTAATATTTCTATGTGTTATATAAAACATTGTGGTTTGAAAAAGTACCTGAGAGAGTCAAGTTGAATGAACAAAAATCTTATAGGGTTCAAAATTTCAGTCCATGATACACTCATTCCTTTACTCTGGGGCTGAGATACACTGTATCACATGGTCCTTGCATTTTGTGATTGAAGAGGCTGCTTCCTGGAGGGCAGCAAGAAGGAACTGGAGAGAAAGAAGGAAGCCAAGCATATGCCTTCCCTTCGTGACATAGTTCTTCCAATCAGGCCACACTTTCTCCTCAAGCATTCACCTAAAGATCATCACTGCTTTAATCACTTATCTTCTGGACCTTCCAACTCTTCTCAGTCTTGAAGCTTGCTTCATCATCTCTGTTAATACTGCAGTCAACAGGGGATCATGTCTTCAAAGCAGAAGCCATTTTGGTGGGCATTTCAAGTACAAACCATAACAGCAAGCAAAACTGCTAAACAGGAGACACAGAAGTGGAAGAGTGCATTTGTTCTCAGTAAAATAAACACATGAAAAAAAAAACCTTCAACATAAATAAATAAGTGAATGAGTGAATAAATAAATAAGTAAGTAAATAAATAAGGCATTGTGAGAGTGGGCATAGGCTATGAAAACATATAGAAGACCATGAGAGATGAACAATAAGTGTCGAGAAAGGAAGGAAGGCAAAAGATAATGTGTGTGGTGCATAAGTGGAAATGAGGCTACTAAAGGTGATAGATAGGGCCTCAGGTAAGGAGAGGGGATGTAGAAGAAGGTGGTAGAAAAAGAAACAAAAGAATAAACTATGATCTTTGTTTTATTTTCAACTTGACACAACCTAGAATTATTAGCTGAGATGGGATTCTGAATGGAGGACTATCTGTATTAGGTTGGCTTGTGGATGTGTCTCTACAGGATGGTCTTAATTAAGCTGATTGATCTGAGAAGACACAGCCCACTGCGGGCAGCACAAGTCGTTAGGCAGAGAACCCTGAACTCTATAAGAGAAACTGTGACATACACAAGCAAGAAGGAAAGTCTGCAGAGAACCGGTCATTTTCTTTCTGCTCCTGCCTGTGGATGTGCTATGACCAGCTCCCTCAAATTCCTGCTCCTGTGACTTTGACATAGTGATGAACAGCAATCAGAATTGTGAATGAATAAGACACCTCTTTCTTCCCTAAATTTGTCAGGGTGTTTTGTCACAGAAACCAAAATGAAACTAGAACAATGGAAACATTAAAGAGTGTTCCTATTTCAGTTTTGTCCTTAAAATTTAATATTGTATTGTTTGACCTGGACTATATATGATATAGCCTAGTGTTTGTAGAGATTAGGAAAACCATAACTCCTTCTTGATATAGAACTGCCCACAACCTGGTCATCCAGAGCCTTGTTAAATCTTTTCTGTGCAGGAATGACTGGACTTGAGGACAATATTTATGGTTTAGCAGATTCATAGGCAGCAGGAACATTTATTAATTTACAGTAAGAAGTTTATGATGGAACAAGAATTCATAGATGGAAAGGAATGCTTACATCTGAAGATAAGCAATCCTGGACCTAGGATGACAACCTCCATGGGACATCAAGTTCTGATTAAAAGGCTCTGACATTAGTAGAGAGTTAATAACATTTAGGTCATGACAATAAACATTGAGTTACTTGACTGTGACATTTCTCAGCTGTTCCTAGACAGCCTTCTCACTCTACCCATAAACAAGATCCTACTTGCTTGACTGGACCTATCTCTCTCAAGCCTCCCATGTTTGTATTTGTATAGGTTTACTATTATGGACCCTCTTAGCAGGTAGCACAATTCATACATTAGTGATGCAGTTTTACACATTTAATTTCAGATATGAAATCTGTCTTTAAATCTGATGGGCATCTCAGTATTAATATCTGTGCATCAAAATAGTGTGAATTAAATTTCCATGAAAGAATATTTGTACCATGCTTTCATGAAGTCTAAATTTCTTGAGGTAAAAAAATGTATCTGATGAAACAAATCAGTAGTTAGTGTTTGCTTTAGAAATTTGAGGGGCAGAGCTGAGACGTCCAGAACACAGGTAAAGTTGGGAGTGGTAGTGCACATGTGTAATTCTAGCACATACTAGCAAACAGTAGGATATCTTGCTTTAAACAAGGTGGATGGTAACTATCACAATATACATGTCTCCCCATCCATACATAAATATGTCAGCATACATATAACATCTCATAATGCAAAATATCTCACTTGAGCTCTCTCTACTTTGCTGTTAGTATATGTCATATGAGTACATATGAGTAGAATCCAGTATTCCTAGCAGTTATTGTGGATGGCCACAATAGTTCGTTTGTACATATTATCATAAATATATTCCTAGAGTGTACACTCTAATATTATATAATGAGTGTATAATAATATATATATTATTATACACTCATTATATAATATTACATTTAATAAACAATATAAGTACAACTGAGAGATATGAAATGAATCATTCTAGTATGTTTCTAGGACATTAGTAGGACCTAAATTTTAATCAATTACTCTTTGACCCTGAATTCACATGCATAGATTGTAGTTTGCATTAGGTTGTCTTCTAGTGTATGCCATCTAGACCTGGGTATCATCAATAAGTATATTGGCTGTCTGAATTATGCTTCAAAAATTAGGACTAAATGCTTTATCATTTTTATAGCTTCTATATATTTTCATTTGGAACTTACACAGATTTGGGAAATGAGGCATATTTTAATCATTTAATGCTTTTAAGTTTGAGGGTTAGTGAGTGCTTAATAAATAGCCTCTGTAGGAAGGAGCAAGAGACTTTAGAAGACAATTTCTACTATATCTCTAGACTTATGAGGCATAAATAGAAAATTGAGGTTCAATCCTCTCTTTACCTCAGGGCAAACAGTATAAAATCTTATTTAATTGTTGTGTTGGCCCATGCCTTTGACTTCAGCGGAGACGGGGGGAGCACTGTAGAGTTGGTGGTCTTATGTATTCTGGAGTCATACGGAGCGGGGTGGTGAGGGTGCATACTCTTGGTCCCACCATTCAAGAAGAGTACACCCTTGGTCCCAGCACACAGGAGACAGAACGGGCAGATCTCAGAGCTCAGGGTCAGCCTGATGCAGGGCAAACTCTAAATAGAGAAAGACTTCGATCCAGGAGTGGTGGAACACATCTTTGATCCCTTCAGATGGGAACCACAGGTCTCTGATCCCAATAATTAGAGTTCAGAGATACACACATGGGATTTGGAGGGACCTAGGTTTGGAGGCTACTTACAAAAGGCCTTCTCGATGCAGGCAGATTGTCCTTTGGGATCTCAAAATACATACACTGGAGCTGGTTTAGCTCCAAGGTGACAGAATGATTTCTTCTTTAACCAGGATTGAAAGATAACGCTTTGTATGTTGTTGGAAGGCCAAATTTGCTTCAGGAGAAGTATTACCTAGCCCCCCCCCAAAAAAAGAAAAGAGGGTAATTGTCCCAGGGTTGGGATTGGGGCAGGGCTCTGTTCTTATATTTCCAGGAGAATCGAAGCGTCCATTCGGGAAGCCCGGGGACGGCTGGACAGCGGAAACCTCAGCAGAGAGCAGAATCAGGCACCAAGGAGGACGAGTGACCCAGTTGATTCTGCCTGGCAGACTTCCTCAATAGCTGTCTCCATCAGGGGCCTGCAACCAAGGCAATCCAATGTCGCTGGGACGTTCAGCTCTACACAATGCCCCAGCCGGAACCTCAGTGAAGCCTGCAAGATCAGCTTCTGCCTACAAACTCCTTAGGTCATCTAAACAGCTGAGAACAGAAGGACTGAACATAAAAGGAGTGTACTAACATTTTTAACCATTTTTTCCATTTGAGTTCAGGCCCCAAACAGGTTTACTACGACCCAAATCAGCAGGAAGTCACTTTAAGAGAGGGACGTCCCATGCCCAGAGGGTGGGGAAGGTTTTTCTCCGCCCTTCTTTTTGGTTATTTGAAGGATAACTGAAAACTCCGATATTTAAGGGAAGAGATTACAAGCTGATAAATGGTCCTGTTTAATGGGTTTTGGAGGTTAGCCCCAGGGACTTCCTACTTTTCCTTTTCTGTATCCTTCTTCCTCTCCTATGTAGGAGTGCATAGGCTTGAGAAAAATGAGAAATAGACATAGCACAGGAAGGTCCAAGAAGAAGGGGCAGATTATTGAGTATGCCGTTATACCTTTGTATATTGATACAAAATTAGTAGTTTATTTGGCTAAAGTGGTATTGACCATTGCTTATTGTGCAAAAATAAGATTGTATTGGATTACATCGGTATTGATCTTTGTATATTGATACAAAATTAAGATTATAGTTGGCCACAATGGTATTGACCCTTGCATATAGACATAATATTAAGATTGTATTGGGCTACATAGGCATTGATCTTTGTATATTGATACATAATTAAGAATATATTTAACCACAATTGAATAGATCTTTGTATATTGATACAAAATTAAAGGTAACACTTCCTAATGGTATCATACCTAGAGATACTTAAAAATGAAATGTGAAGCTCTGGCCTCTTGATACCAACCGTCTAAAACTGTCTAGGATAGTTAAGTAAAACAAACTCCTAGACTCCTAGTCATGCAAACATGTCACTTTGTTAGCTACTATGACAGTCTATCACAGATATTCTCTAAACTACCCAGTAATCAAGTTCTTAAGAGACAAGCAACATTTGCTTATCTAAATACAAGAGATGGATAGGGCATCTTCAAAAACCCCAAGAGATCTGCAGAATATGGCATTCAAAGATGTTATCTTAAATTAAGATTTTCTTTTTTTTGATATCGAGACATATCAGCTCCTGACAGCACCCCCTATTCTACTCCAAGTAGAAGATAAGCATCGAAGAATCTCCAGTGTGAGATGGTTGAATTAGTGGCAAGCCTATCTCTTGGCATGAAAAAAACCCTTGTTCCAACTGCAGACAGACTGCTGTCCAAAAAGGACAAAACTTGATAGCAGGGAAGTCGACAGCCTAGCTCTGCCAAGACAGGGTAGGTAAGTCCTTCATAATCCCTGCTCTACAATAAATGTCTGTCAGAGAAACAGGACCCAAAGGCTGAAGACTGATGCTGGAATGTATGGAGAGAAAATGGGAACTGTCTAGGCAGTCACTGGTATGTCATTTCTTAGTTTTGGAAGCTGCAGGCCCTGCACTTCCTATATAAGGAGATATATTTATCCCTCTCAGGTCTCTGAGGTGGTTGAAGAATAGACAGCTAGAGTCTCATAGTTAAATTTTGAGTTGTTTAGGAATCAAGAGGGTGTTCTAGATCTAAGAAGATACTCTTAAAAGTGTGTTGCAAGTTAGTATGAATGTTGAGTCAGATATAGACCTTTAAACTCATGGAGATGGTTAGATAGTAGAATGTTAAAGTCAGGGGCCAAATATGTATAAACTGGACATTGGGAGAGTATACTGGGCCATTTAACTCTCATAAATGTGGCATATTTATATCTGTTGTTTTGTATAGTATTTACTGTTATAAGAGAAGGAACCATCTGTTGGGCTGAAAGGGGAAACTTCTAGGGGGAAGAGGGTGGAAGGGCGGGATAGGAAGGGGGAATAGGGAAGGGTTTGTGACTGAGATGTAACTTGAAAAAAAATAAAGTATTTAAAAAAAAAGAAAAAAAGTTATTTCTACATGGGTCTAGAGAAAACTTTTGTTATTTAAAATGATTCATTGCAATCAGATCAGAAAAACATAGGCTATAGTTTATTTCAAAAAACCTTCAGTGGAATGAATTTTTTCCTTAGGAAGTTGGTGCCTAGATGTAAACACCTGTATCACTTTGAGAGATTTCAAACCAGGCAACAGAGAGTGCATAAGTTGGGAAGATTCTGACTTGAAACAGTCATTCCACTGAGACAGTGCTATACAGCCCTGGAGCTCTGTTGCTCAAGCATGTTGACGGTGAAGGGAAGCAAGGAATGGGCTTTTCTGTTGCACAACAAACTGGTTCCTAGAAAAAAGTCTTTCTGCTACTAGCTTAGCTGACTCCCCACAGGCTGCCTTTCTCTTTTCCCTTCCACATTATGTGGAATGTCTAGTGTGTGTACAAGCAAATGGCCCTGGATGAAAACAGGCAATGGCTGGGAATTGAGCAAAGGACTCACGATTCTGTTTATGCTGCATTTCTTGGAGTAATGGATGATGTCTCACTCCCAAAACCCCAGCTAGTGGATCTCAGCAGTTAAATGTTAAAGATGTAACCTGTAGCAACAAACAAATAAATTTATTAATTTAAAAAAAAGCAGGTAACAACGTTAAAACACTGTAAATAAAATAAAGGATACAGCCGTTCAACCTGGTTTTATAAACCTCCAAGTGTCGAAAAAACGTAGAGCTAAGATAAAATACAGGAGAAATGTGGTGTTAACCCATGCCTTTAACTTCAGCAGAGACGGGAGGAGCACCATAGAGTTAGTGGACTTATAAATTCTAGAGTTACACGGAACGGGGTGGTGAGGATACACACCCTTAATCCCATCATTCAAGAAGAGTACACCCTTAACCCCAACACACTAGAGCCAGAAACAGGCAGATCTCAGAGCTCAAGGTCAGCCTGACACAAAACAAACTCTAAATAGAGAAAAACTTCGATCCAGGAGTGGTGGAACACATCTTTAATCCCTTCAGATGGGAACCACAGGTCTCTGATCCCAGTAATTAGAATGCAGAGACACACACATAGGATTTGGAAGGACGTATTTAAAAGCTACTTACAAGAGGCCCACTCAATACAAACAAATTGTCCTTCGAGATCTCAAAATATATACACTAAAGCTGGTTTAGCTCCAAAATAACAAAATAATTTCTTCTTTAAACCAGATTGAAAGATAACACTTTATATATTGTCAAAAAACCAAATTTGCTTCAGGAGAAATATTACCTACCCCCCCCACCAAAAAAAAGAGGGTGATTGTCCCTGAGTGAGGATTAGGGCAGGGCTCTGTTCTTATCTTTCCAGGAGAATCAAAGCATCCATTCAAGGAACCCAGGGATAACTGGACAACGGAAACCTCAGCAGAAAACAGAATCAGACACCAAAAGAAGACGAGTGACCCAGTTCGTTCAGCCTGACAGACTCCCTCAATAGCTGTCTCCATCAAAAGCCTACAACCACAACAACTCAATATCGCTAAGACCTTTCAGCTCTACACAATGCCCCGGCCGGAACCTCAGTGAAGCCTGCAAGATCAGCTTCTGCCTACAAACTCCTTAGGACATCTAAACAGCTGAGAACAGAAGGACTGAACATAAAAGGATTGTACTAACATTTTTAACCATTTTTCCATTTTGGTTCGGGCCACAAACAGGTTTACTACGACCCAAATCAGCAGGAAGTCGTTTTAAGAGAGCGACTTCCCATACCCACAGGGTGGGGAGGGTGTTTCTCCGCCCCCCCCCTTTTTTGGTTATTTGAAGGACAATTGAAAACTCTGTTATTTAGGGGAAGAGATTACAAGTTGTTAAATGGTCCTGTGTAATGGGTTTTGGAGGTTAGACCCAGGGTACTCCTTCTTTCCATTTTCTGTATCCTTCTATATCTCCTATGTAGGAATGCACAGACTTGAGAAAAATTGAGACATAGACATAGCACAGGAAGGACCAAGAAGAAGGGTCAGATTATTGAATATGCCCTTATACCTTTGTATATTGATACAAAATTAGTAGTATATTTGGCTAAAGTGGTATTGACTATTGTTTATTGTGCAAAAATAAGATTGTATTGGACTACGTCGGTATTGATATTTGTATATTGATACAAAATTAAGATTATAGTTGGCCACAATGGTATTGACCCTTGCATATAGACATAATATTAAGATTGTATTGGGCCACATAGGTATTGATCTTTGTATATTGATACAAAATTAAGAGTATATTTAGCCACATTTGAATAGATCTTTGTATATTGATACAAAATTAAAGGTAACGCTTCCTAATGGTATCGTACCTAGAGATACTTAATAATGAAATGTGAAGCTCTGGCCTCTTGATACCAACCGTCTTAAACTGTTTAGGATAGTTAAGAAAAACAAACTCCTAGTCATGCATGCATGTCACCTTGTTAGCTACTATGACAGTCTATCACAGATATTCTCTAAGCTATTCAGTAATCAAGTTCTTAAGAGACAAGCAACATTTGCTTATCTAAATACAAGAGATGGATAGGGCATCTTCAAAAACCCCAAGAGATCTGCAGAATATGGCATTCAAAGATGTGGTCTTAAATTAAGATTTTTTTTTGATATCGTGACATATCAGCTCCTGACAGCACCCCCTATTCTACTCCAAGTAGAAGATAAGCATCGAAGAATCTCCAGTGTGAGATGGTTGAATTAGTGGCAAGCCTATCTCTTGGCATGTAAAAACTCCTTGCTTCAACTGCAGACAGACTGCTGTCCAAAAAGGACAAAACTTGGTAGCAGGGAAGTCGACAGCCTAGCTCTGCCAACACAGGGTAGGTTAGTCCTTCATAATCCCTGCTCTACAATAAATGTCTGTCAGAGAAACAGGACCAAAAGGCTGAAGACTGATGCTGAAATGTATGGAGAGAAAATGGGAACTGTCCAGGTAGTCACTGGTTTGTCATTTCTTAGTATTGGAAGCTGCAGGCCCTGAACTTCCTATATAATCAGATATATTTATCCTTCTCAGCTCTCTGAGGTGATTGAAGAATAGACAGCTTGAGTCTCATAGCTAAATTTTGAGTTGTTTAGGAATAAAGAGGGCATTCTAGATCTAAGAAGATGGTTATAATAGTGATGCAAGTTAGTATGAAAGCTAAGTCAGTTATAGAACTTTAAACTCATGGAGATGGTTAGAAGATAGAAGGTTAAAGTCAGGGGCCAAATATGTATGAAATGGACATTGGGAAGGTATACTGGGCCATTTAACTCTCATAAATACATAAATGTGGCATAGTTAATTCTGCTGTTTTGTATAGAATTTACTGTTATAAGAGAAAGAACCATTTGTTGGATTGAAAAGGGAAGCTGTTGTGGGGGAAGAAGGGGGAAGGGTGGGACAGGAAGGGGGAATAGGGAAGGGTTTGTGACTGAGATGTAACTTGAAGAAAAAAAATAAAGTACTTATATAAAATAAAAAAAAAAATTCTCTTTGCTTTGACAATGACAGTAATGGTGCAGTAGACTCACATGGATTTTATTAGTTCCCACCTAAATTTTTGCTTCTGTAGAAGTCAATTTTCCAAAATTTGTTCTTTTATGAAGGTTATCTCTGCCCGTGATGAATGAAGCGAATCTTCACTGGCATATGTCTCTTCTAAAGCCTTTTGTTCGCCTTGGTTTCCCAAGGCTGTTAATTCCTCCCTAAGGATTCTTCTTAAAACACCATGAGCACGTTCTAAAAGCTTTTATCTTTTATTTATCTATTAAGCTAATAAGAGACTAACCCTTAAAAATATTCTGTATCTTATACAGAACTAGTGAATAAAACTGAATATGGGTCCTTACTATTTATGGAATTGTCTAGTTACAGGACACCCTCCCCACACACACACACATACACACCATTCTTTCTACACAGGGTTTCTCTGTGTGGCCCTGACTGTCCTGGAATTCACTCTGTAGAGAAGGCTGCTCTTGAACTCAGAGACCCATTTGCCTTTGACCACCAAGTGTTGGGATTAAAGGTATGCATCACAATCACCCAGCATCCTTTCCCTTATAATACAGCATTCCAACATGTCTGTCTCTCTCACTTCACCCCACCCTGCAAAACTTGTTCTGTTTTAAGCAGGCAAGGTTTATGAACTACAGTTTTTAGCCCAATGAATCCCTCTAGAAGAATTTTCGGGACACCACTGAATCCTGCTAGAAAATTTCCAAAATTTGCTCCTAATGTGAAGTTTTGGTTTGCCTATGATGAATGATGTTTTTCATCACTGATATACAAATACATAGTATCGTCTTCTCTAGGCTGCTGTTTGCCTTGTGTTCCTGAGGGTGTTAATTACTTCGTAAGTATCATCTTCAAAATGAAGGGTTTATAGCTTTTAAAATGGAGAAAGCTAATGTTTACATAGTGAGTACTATGCAGTGATTAGCAAGCTATGTATTTCAGATACTTTCACTTAACAGGTATAGTTCTATATATCAACTATTAATAATTCCACTTACTAGATAAAGACAAGAAACTTCAGAATGCTAAGAATCTGTAGTCTATAATCTGACTGTAATTCCACTGCATGTGATAAAATCCTATTTCTGCAAGTGGTTTTACATATTTAAATATATATATATACAAAAATGATCATAATATTCATTCTGTAGATATAAATACTTACATCTTTTATACCATATATTGGTGATATAATGAATGATATTGTGATTTTACTTGGTATGTTCAGTATCTATACTTACTATTAGATTACCATTCAAATACCTCCTTTAAACATGGTATTATTTATAACTGTTGTTTTTCTACTTGCTATCTCTTCATGTACTTGTCTTTCATAAGCATAAAAGAAAATCTTGGTCTAATGGTTTGAAAGTATTTCTGGTTCTGTAGTGAAGTATTTTTTATTATGACCCAAATTGCTTTCCTGATGGTTAGAATTATGTTCGGTAAAAAATGTGTGTGTGTGTGTGTGTGTGTGTGTATTGTTTTGTGTATATGTGTGTGCGACTGAGTGTGCATATGTGGACTATGAGCCTGTGGACTTCAGATGAGGGTGTTGGACCTTTGAAACTAGATGAATGTAGTTGTGATCTGCCATGTGTTCAGAACCAATCTGAGGTCCTCTGCAAAAGCAGCCACTGCTCTTTACATCTGAACCATCTCTCTGCTTCCTAAAGTTATGTCTTAAGGTGCATGTAAGAATAAGTGTTGTAAATAATGCTGTTTAATTCTATGTAGGTGGTCCAAATTCTACTTGGATCACATATTCTCAGGTAATAATGTGTGTTGTTGACTTAGAATGTGCATGGAAAGAATTGTCCAATATGTATAACAATGCTGAAACTGCAACCTTGTTATTAGTGATATGTATTAACAACGATAAATTGTTTTACTAGGCCAGTGGATCAGCCAGCAGTTATGCAGGAGGCTACCAGGCCTAGCTGGGCAGTGGCTATGGCCTGGCAGGAGGCTGGCAGGCTTGACTTTCTTTGGCTGATGGCCTCACCTATTCTGGGGATAAAGCCCTGGGCCAAGGGTGGCCTTCACCACCCCTGAAACACAACTCTGTTAACGAATATTATTTATTAATAACTATAAACAATTATATTAGGCCAGAGGACCAGCTGGCGACCTAGCAGGAGGCCAGCAGACCTAGCTCACCTGACTTGCTTTAACTGGAGGCTTGAAAACTTTGGTGGCCTTTTCTCAATAATTGAATACACCAAGACCTTTTAGTGTTTCAACACTTAGGACTTAGCTGAGGAGATCCTCAACTGAAATCCAACCACCTAATTCCAGCCAGGCACGTGGCTTGCTATACCTTCAGAGTTCCCACTGAGACACGCTGGTGTTTCTGAGTTCTTCTAGGAAGAGAGCTTCATCTGTGTAAAACCTAGGGTTCCTTTCTTTGTCCAAGGAAGTCCCACCTTACTATATTCTTTCTGTCCAGCTAATTGGACATCAGTGACTTTTATTACCCAATCAGAGAGTGCCTCAGAAAGGGCAGTAACCAGATATCTGAGCACTGAAATCAGTCTCTGAGAACCAATGTATTAGTTCTTCCTCTAACACAATGCCTTGAGGGACTAGGCCCTGAGGCAGGAATGATAATAATTAATCTACATCACTAAGATCATGTTTTTTATTAGGTATGGGGCTCAGTGTTCAAGTCCTATAGTCTTTTTAGGAACATCCTGTATCTTAAGTAACTTAGCATTTGTAAACTCCTAGGGTTTCCGGTAACAAATTTACATAAATGTTTGCTTTTATGGTCGTCATCACCATAAGGAAGTCATTTTGTTAGCTTTACCTTGTAGCAAAGGGAACAGCTTCATAGAGGCTAAGTTACTTGCATAAGTGGGTGATGAATTCATGAAGTATGGAGTTAGACACATGTATATTTAGTTTCTTGGGCTAGTTTTTCTATTTCAATATACTGCATCTCATGGGTATGGTTGGTCACAAGTCAATTGCCACTTTTTCTCTGACCTTCACCTGGTGTGAGCATCTTCCTACTTCCCCTAGAGAGTGTGTCATTTGGAATAAATGATCCAGAAACTGTGACTGATGCTCTCACTGCATGTAACAGTGTTTGGAGTGTCTGTGGCCTGAAGAAGTTATGGCTGGGCTTCTAGGGAGCATGCTGAATGTCTAAGATGTTTTGATAGCTTTGCTTATCCCAGGAAAGATATCTGATAGTGCCTCTCTTCCCCGGGGCATGCTGATTTTCTACATAGAGATGGACTCTGTTTCTCTATGTGCTAACCCTGTCCTGTCCTTTGTCGGTTGTCATCACTTCTCCTGAACCTGACACAAGCTGTGTGACACCTATTAACCTGTCATATTCATTGATTTCCCTGAGAAATCAAACTGTCCCTGCAATTCCCCTGTCTAATCTTTGCTTGCCAGAGCATACTGACAAAATTGTCCCCTAGCAAATGGAAACTATAGTTCATTCCCTTTAGCCCTCATAGACTCTATGCTGACAGTCGATAGATGATTTTCTGTATATTTTAAACATTATGGGCTCATTGAAAATGAAAAATGTTTTCAGGTAAGTCTTATTTGATCTCCAAAGGCTGCACAAAAGTACAAAGAAAGTAAACACATGGATTAAGAAAGCTTATAAACTTGTAAAATCTTTCCATTACCATTTTCATTTTCAACAGGAAAAAAGACATAATGTACTTTGCATCTCATAATATTTGAATTCAAACTGATTATTAATTTTGTCTCCACTTGTTGGAGAATGCTGACAGAGGATGTGAAAATTTCCAGGGTGGCTTAATTTGCTTACAATCAAACTCTGGTTATTCTTTTTTTTTAATTTAAAAATATTAGAAGAGTCTCTATTCTTCCAATGAGCCTATTCTTAATCCCTCCTCATGTAACCAACATACTTAGCTTCTTTACCAAAACCAGGCCTAAACTTTATAAAAAAATGTATCTTATTCTGCTATCTATCTGTTTATCTCCAAAGAATATCATTATTTGTGCTAATACTGTGCTAGGAGTTTGTTCATTTTAGTCAAAATTTTTGCAAGAAAGCATAGGCTCTTTTGTGTATCTCAAGCATAGAGATTTACCCCGATGTATTTGTTAATAATATACTAGAAGTGTCAGTGCAACAAAGGAAAACAAATATGGTTGATCTAGTCAGTAACTGCCATATCCTTGGACTGAAGTAAGGGGACCAATGTACAGTGGCCACTTTGCAGACTGTTCCTTCGCTCATCTTGGTATCTCAGTGTTTCTGCAGAGTAGGAAGCCATGAGCCTCTATTTTAGTGGTGATGCTGAAATTATCCCAAAGTTTCTGGGAAAGCATGGATAATCCTTTGACCAAGCTTTAGGAAGTTATTGATTTCCTGTGGTGAGGCATCACCTCTTCCTCTCAATGAAATGGCTCTGTCCTTATTTTGCTGTTTATTTAATTTGTTAAAAATATCATTTAGGACTGGAAGAATGCTTCATTGGGTAAATTTGTTGTGTGACCCTTGGTGCCGGAGTTCAATCCCCAGAAACACATATACTTAATGGGGATGGACTGACTCCATGAGAAATCTACATTTGCAGAATGGGATATGTTACTCCCCATACACATACAAATGAATAACAAATAAATAATTTTGTTATCTTTTTAAAGCATAATGTTTTTAATACTTTCACACATACACAAAATAAATAACTAACCACTGTCACCCTCACTCTTGTCTCCCTAATACCTCTGCCTGCTTTCATCTTTTCCCCACAACTATCTCATTTTGTGTCTATTCCCTTTGGTTTATAACCTGACAAGTTTAACCAAATATAACCAGTGTGACAGGGGTTTGGAGCTATCCCTCGCAAATGAAAACAATTGCTCTGCTTTTCCCAGAATCTATTACCAGCCAGTAGTTTAACCCTAAGTGGCAAAGCCCTGTGAGTTCATCCTGATTGTTGGCTGAGCCAGTCTTTTGTGGGCTCAGAGTAGGTAACCACAGTTTTAAATATGTGACTGCAATGGCTGATAGAATGGCATTTCCTAGTCCTTCAACTTATTTTCGGCATCTTACATATATACTGTCACACGTTTACAATGTTCCTTGACCTTTAGTGGAGTGATTTTAACCAATATCTTGTTTAGGGCAGAGCCCACAAGCATCGCTTATTCTCAGAATATTTGGCAGCCAGGAAGTCTTTGAATTCACCACCATTCACTGTAAAGAAAGTCTCCACTGATCAAGGCTAAATGTAGATTTTGCCTATATTCTTTGATTCTGATAGACAATCAAGAGGAGTGAAAAAGCATGTATTAAATTTTATTTTGATTTTAATAGCATATTTATTTAATAATATTTAATAATATAATATTGGTGCACATACATTAAAATTATCATGTGTTTCTTTGTTCCTTTTGTTAAATCTATTATATGTATCATGGTATAAATTTTAGGGTGTGTGTGTGTGTGTGTGTGTGTGTGTGTGTGTGAAGTCTAATCTATTAATTGAAGACCCTCTTCAAGGCTATGCCTTTCCTTGTTTATATTCTCTCAACTAGTGTAGAACCTATTAATTCCTGACTAATATTTTCAGACTTATGTGTATTAATTGATTTTAAATTGGAAAAGATCGCAAACAATGGCATATTTAGTATGATCTCTGCTCCCACACACTAGGAGTTGGCGCTTTGATATGCAGCTGCTGGTGAGACATGGCTGTCTTGGAAGACTAGGATGTCATGATGGAACTTGGCATGTCTGAGCTGGAAGAAGTTAGAGGAGGGTTACAGAGTGCAACTCCATGTCAGCGGTAGACAACAGCAGCTGAATGTACTGATTTCAATCTGACTTTCAGGAACCCCTGTTCTTCTCTTATTTGGGAAAGAGGAGTATTATTTTTATCTTACTTTATTATGGAAATGGGAATTTTTTGAGCTTAAAAATTCTTCTTTTTAGAACTTTCGAAGGATCTGGCTGACAGGCTGGCTGAGGTTTTATAATCAATTATTTCTAATCATGAAATGTTCTAATTATAAGAAGTAATGTAGTCAGATATTCTAAATTAGCTTTCCATTCACTTTGCCAAGAACTTTTCCAAATCCCTTTGCTCTGGCATTTTATTTCTTCCTTTTGTTTCTAACGATGTTTCTAAAGAGAGTTTAACTTCAGAAATGGTGTTACTTAGAACACACTTAACATTATGCGTACAAGGGTCCAAGATAAATTACAATGCCATACTGTGCCTTCCAATTTAAAAATCTTCAGGTTTTATTTTTCTAGAAGTCTCTCTTAAATGCTAGAGCTAGATTCCTATGTAGCTAAAAAAAGAAATGACAGAGACATCCATTAATTCTTCCTGAAATAAGAGATGGGATTTCTGTCCTTTTATAAAACCTCCCTATCAAGACAGTGGCAAATAAGATCCTGGCCAGTGGATCTTAAAGGAGCTCCTGAAGACTCCAGCTGATACTCAAAGGTTGCCCAAGGTAAGGAAGAGAGACAGAATAGAGCCTCATTATTCCAGCCCACTCATATTCCACCCCAACAGATTCATTCTTTCTCAAAGAATTCACTTGATTTTAAATTTATTTCATTATTTACAGGACTTTACTTGAAAAGGAACTCTGTAAACATTGTCGTAAATGCTGATATGTATAAAATTGCTGGAAAGGTCCTGTGCAGGGAAATACTGTGGTTCTAAACACAAACATATTCCTGCTATTTTATTTCACATTTTCAGTGGGCTGTGAGACCTTGAGGAGCATGCCTAGCCTCTTTGAACCTCAGCTGTCTCATCACAGATGTTGTGAAATTTAAATTTTACAGAGTATCATAAAGTGATCAGTGAATTGCAACATTCAATTCAAACATGAAATTTTGTTCATAATATGAGTCAGTAAATTAATGAAATTCTAAAGGAACAACACAAATATATCATTACTGATAAATTCTTTCAATTTCTACTGTGCTTGTTTGTTTTTTTATGTCAGATTGGGCCTTGTGGTCCCCAATAGTTAGTCAAACATTCTTCCAGGATGTCTCATGAGATTCACCTCCTGGCATGAGGTGAACATTAAAATCAGTAAAATAAGAAAGCTTCTAGTATTTCATAATGTAGGTGAGATTGCTCTATTCCTGAATAGGGCTCAGCAAGGGAGAATTCTCTGCCTGTCAGTGGCCTTCTGTCCATAATAGCAGCTCTACTTTTTTTTATGGTACCTTCCATACTTGTGACTTGAGCTGGAATATCAAGGCTTCAGAGTTTGAATTCATTTGCATTACTGATCGTATGATCAGTTATTACAATAAATTTATTTGTAGACTTATGGTTCATATATATCTATACCAGACATATATCCTATGTATTATCTATTTATCTCTCTCTCTCTATCTATCTATATCTGTCTGTCTATCTGTTTATTAATCATCTATCTCTCTATCATCTGTCTTACTATATCTCTCTCTATCTAATCTATTTATCATCTATCTGTCTATCTATCATCTTTCTATCTAATTAATATATCTATATCTACCTATCATCTGTCTGTCTATCGTCTATCTATCTATGTATATATGTCTGTCTGTCTATATCTATATATATCTATCACCATCTATCACCTATCTATATCTATCTATCTATCTATCTATCTATCTATCTATCTATCTGTTTGTCTATCCATATCTATCTATCTATTATCATCATCATCTATCTATCACCTCTCTATGTTCTGTATTTATCTCTATCTATCTATCTAATTAATCTATCTATATCTATCCATCTATCTATCTATCCATCCATATATCTATCTATATCTGTCTGTCTGTTTATCATCTATCTATATATCTATCACCTATCTATATCTATCTATATATCTATCATCATCTATCCCATATATATATATATATATTCCTATCTATCCATCCATCCATCTATCTATCTATCTATCTATCTATCTATCTATCTATCTATCTATCATCTATATTTCTATCTTTTGACTTTCTCTATCTCTAAATCTATCTAATCTATCTATCATCTATCTGTCTATCTATCTATCTATCTATCTATCTATCTATCTATCTATCTATAATCTTCTTATCATCTGTCTATTTGTCATCTATATATCTATGCATCACTCAATTGTTCTGCTTTTCTGGAGAGCAGGTTTGATACACCTTCTAAGGAATTTTTGAAATATTTTCACAAATTCTTTGATATTCTTCCTTAGTAGGAAGCCTAAGTCTCTTCACCCTTGGATGAGGGCTTGTGTAGTAACTTGTTTCAAGGGAATAGAATATAGTTCATATGGAAGTTTGTGGTAAGGTCATAAAAAGTAATGGTGGCTTGCTTCCTGTCTCTGTTCTTAGTTCAATTTTTTCTATGCAAGAAAGCCCAAGAATACTCATGCAGTCATGTAAAGAAAAGTCTACAATTCTTAACCAATAACCATATTGGAAGTGGATTACAAGTCTTTCAAAATCTCAAGGCTTTAGAAGATAACTGTGTTTTTTTTTTTCAAGAGATTCTGATCCAGAAGAAGCTGACCCTACACATAGAACTTTTATGAAACAATGGTTATTTATTATTTTATGAAACAATTGGTATTAACTTGTTTTTTCAGCAATATACAATTAATGTTATTGCACTACTGTATTTTTGGAGTCAAGATGATTAACAGTTTCTGCACAGAGGAGGAAGGGCCAGTAAGACCCATTTTCACTACATTTTTCATTTGCATTAGGTTTGGGAGGATGGGAGTATTCAGGAAATCTAGTTCAAAATTTCAAATGTCCTTGTTGATCTGGGTAAAAGGTCAAGCCAAGTCAAATGAGGGTCAATAAGTGCAAGGATAACGTAGTGAGTTTTGGAGGAATAAGCAAATCCTTCATCAGCACAATGAGGAATAACTGACTTTGTAAAAACAAAGGTTAGAATCCATGCATACTTATAAGAGGTGTTCAATACATATGTATTGATTGATGTTGGTTGATTTATTTGGAGTGCTAGGCAGATTGTGAGTCATCAACATTGCAATGCAGCTAAAATAAAGGTGTAGCAAGCCTGGGAGAGTCAATATAAACTGAAATCGAAGAAAGAAGTTTACTTCTCACATCATCGGTTTGATGGTCTCTCCTCCTTGACATGAAACTCCAATTTCTGAAAGGGTGATAGGCCTCCCAGTTGGTTAAGTGGTAGGAAGTGAAGGAGAATCTTCAATAGAAAGGATATTGGCCCTGGAGCTTGACCAACTGCTTTTAGTTAGGACCTGGATTGATTCTTCTAAGGTTAGGACAGTAGAGTAATTTACAAAGATGTCAAGGAAGAACTCCTGTGGTTTAACCAAGAGAGAAGACAGGATCGGAAAGAGTAACTAGGGTGACAGTAGAAAATAAACATGGAATACAACTTGTAGACAGTACATATGTACAGAACTTAATTTTGGCTTTGCTCATTGTTTTGACAAATCCTTACCATGTTTGATCTTTACTGGGATAAATTCAATTGTAGGCTGTATACTGCATCAAGGTAGACTATTTTTTTCTGTTTTGGAGACTGGGGCCTATTTGATGTAGCAAAGGGCACATTGTTATTAAAATATTTTTACATTCCTATTTTTCTAGGAATCCCTGTTTACATATGTTTTTCAGTGTAGTTATTGTAAGACCATTTTTACTCAAGGAATTACATCTTAGATGAGTAGCAATGCAGTTAGTGTTAGAACCTATAGAGAAATAATATGTTGGAATATTTAAAAATAGGCACTTCTGAACACATCTAGTTCATGGTCATGAGACCTTGAATGATGTTTTTAATATCTTTACACCTTGGTGATTTCAAGGTAGGAATTTGTACTAGCTAATCATATATTTAAAACACTTGTGATAAAGGTAATGATATCCTATTAGAATTAAGGGCAGTGAAATATTAAAAAACTAAAATTTTTTTGAAGGTGAATTATGCAGCAGACAGTAGGAGCAAAATTTGGCCTTTACTAAGACTTTAAAGTTGGCATTTATTTGGGTATTACAGAAAGTCAGCTGTCCTCACACTCTCTTCTTGCCTCTTGTGGTTTGGATCTTGAGTCACTCAAAAGCTAGAATTCAAAAGCTTGGTACTTAGGCTGCTGATCTTAGAGCATAATGGACAGAATCTTTGGGAAATGGGTACGATAAGTGGTCCTTCTCTCATTGAGGAAATGGTCTGAAATTTGGTTTGTGGTATCCTGGCCCCTTTCTGTGTGTTTTTTTTTTTTTTTTTTTTTTTGCTTACAGACTCATAACATAAATGCTATGTCATTCATTTCCTGCCTTGACCATCCAGTGTGGTCTTCAACATTTTATACAGTGTATATGCCCAATCTTGGACTAGAATTGGTACAAATATGAGAAAAAATATTAGTTTTGTTTCTCTTAATAAGTTATTTATCTTAGATAGTTCTTTATAGGGATGCAAATAACTCTCCCTCATATATATGTATAATACTATATGTAATAAATAACATATTATATATTATGTATTATATTTTATATAGTATTATAGGTTCTATATTATATGTAATATTATATAATGTATTACATATCAAATATAATATTAATATATAATCTTATATATTGTTATATAGTAATATATATGAAATATATTACATTATATATATTAGAGCAATTTAGTATGAGGTGCTATTCATGCACTTTTATTTTAATTCAATTTTATACTGTGTCAGAGAACCCAGAGATCATAGCTGTAGAGGCCAGAAATTTACAACATGTTTCCATGTATCTTCATGGTCAGAGACCGAAGGGAATGCTGCTTTGTGAGTCAACAACAACTTGGATATGTGAAGATCAGACACACCGAGGGTGCAGTTCATTTCATTTCACCTGTTAAATGACACTCTGTACATTGGACAGAAACTTAACCACAGTGAAGTGTACTATTTGTCTACATTTTAGAAGCCCACCGTGCTATCCATTGCACAACAGAGCCTTGTCTATATTTTAAATAAAGACTCAGATCAGACTTGGAATAGGAACCTCCAATGCTTATGCTTATTGAAGTGCTTGGGTATGTAGATTTACAGATAATTGCTTGTCACCCTGGAGTAGCCTATTGTAGTAGTGCCCTTTCCGGTGGTGTTTTCTCCCTGAAGTTACATTGCTCAAGTTGAACTTCTGGATAGCTCTGTTTACACTCTGTATCCCTACTTGTAGCATGAGTACAGCAGAGATATCAAGGTAACTGTGAAGATGAGAAATGATTTGTCTCACCAGTTTATCTTGTTATGTCTCAGACAACATGTGCCCAAACACAGCTATTATAATCACAACCAATGTAAATATATATATATGTATATATAGTGAAGACAATGGTTACAGCCACTTTGGCTCTAATAACATGGTGAGTTGAAATTACTGGGCTGCTAGATTCTACTTCATCAATGTTTATGCTGTATTCATTACATTATTGAGATTAGCAAGGTTAATATTCCTCCCGAGACACATGGTTTTCTCTACAGTGCTGATTTTCTGCCCTTATGCAAGGACAGCTGCCTTGTTCTTCACTGAGAGGGTGTGTTTTTCTTGTACAGACAAGCATGCTGAGAAGAATTTTGCTTTTTAAAAGAGCACATTTCCATACCTATCAAGGAAATGAAAGCTTTTCAAGAAAATCCCTGTGAAAAGTCTAAAATTATTAAAAGAATAACTGCTGAAGGAAAAGAAACAAAGCACTTAACCTTTTTCCTGTAAAAGTCAAAGAGTATTCATCTCACAAAAGTCTCTGTAACCTCCAATTTTACTCAAAAGCTAAAGAAATGAGCTTTCCTCAAAGCTCCAAGATTTCCTTTCCATTGCATAGAACAGCCCTCCTCTTGAAGTTCATCAGCCTTCAATCCCACGGTCTTGTTCCCCTTCTTTCATTCTGTGGTATAGACTTCTAAGATAAAAACAAATGTTCATTTATGAAGCCTGTTTTGATGAGACAAGACCTGGGAGATGCTAATCTTTCATGGTGAGTGTGCTCACTCCCCTGGACACCTTGTGTCTCCTGTCTAGGTACACAGAACCCTTGTCATCTCCCTCTTGCTCAAAAGATGAATGAATCAAGTAGGTCAACTGATCAGATATTTACGGGTAACATTCATTTAGGATAGTATTTCACAATTAATTTTACATATATAGATGATTTAGTAATATTGGTTTAGTCTATTAGTTTTTCAAAGTGTGACAATCCCATGGGGAAAAAGATAACATTTGCTTCACTGTTGGAGAATAATCTTGCAATGAACTTCAGTGAGTACATTGAGACACATCCTGATTTTACTCCTTTTTTTTTCAGAGAAAATAATATGTAGTTGAAATAACTTTTATTTTGTGTTTATTCTTGTTGTTTTTCTTTCTCTTTTTCCTTCTTCTCTTTTCTCTCTTACTGCTTTGTTTCCTTTCTTTCTTGAACAGGGGCTTATGCAGCACAGACTACCTGTGAACTTGCTATACTGCCAAAGCTGGTCTTGATCCTTCTGCCTCCAGCTAAAACAGCTTCTAGAATCTCAGTTTTGCTACTTGTAGAAACTTTCATCCTTGGTATCCTAGAGATATCTGAGACTGTGAAATAACTTCCTACCAATAAATGAAGCGTTTGTGTATATAACTTTTTGCATTGTTTCTTTGTTATCAGAAGATCCGAGTCCTCTCATAAAGCAAAACAAATGTCAGCTTCTTTCAAGCATTGGCACGTGTGCATTTCAGGGATAAAGGATGAGTCATCGCAGGGTGGCTTTTGTAACAAAGCATGTGATGGTCTGTTTATCTTAGTTTTGTTTCCTTCTTTTTCAACCCCTCCAGAACCTTTGCAGTCATTCTGGTTCAGAAAATGGGTAGAAGACAGCAAAGCACCCATTTCAAATCTCTCTTTTATGAAAGATTGTGGGACTGCAGAGAAGATAAAGCAAGGCTTTGGAGATCCTCTTTTCCCAGGGCAATCAGCATTCTCTTTAAATTAATTCAGTTTGGAGATTTCTTCTCCCTTTGGATTGGCTCCAGGTCTCCTTACATATTCTAGGCAGAGCTGCTGAGGGGAGTTCTGGATATACTTGCAGAGCATCGAAAGGAACTTAATATATCTTCCTTACAACATGTTTACTGATTCCTAGAGGATCTGGGAAGGTTTTGAAGTCAAAGTTACTTCAAATTTCTATGGGGAAAATAGTCCTTAAAAGTGTTCTTTCATATACCTTAAACTTAAAAAAAAAAAAAGAGAGAAGAGAATGGGGGGTTGAGACAAAGAGGTGGGAGCTTGTGACTGGAGGGGGGAGTAGGGAGGGGATTGTGACAGAGATATAACTTGAAGAAATAAAAAATAAATTATAAAAAGTGTTCTTTCAACGTTCATTTTAAACATAATGATAACTACTGAAGACTAGCAATTCAGTATGACCCTCCTTCATCATCTGAGTATTGAAAAGCCCACAGAAGAAAACATCACATTGTTGGGCACTGGTTTTAGAAAGAAGTTTGACGGGCACAGAAGTTAATTGTGCCTTTGGTCACTGGCATTTGTTAAGGCTGTAAACAGCTTGCAGATGGTCACTTGCCACTAAACAGAGGCTTCTTGGGAACAAGTTGTCATGACCTAAAATCAACTAGCTACTGTCACATGAACATGTCTAATGAAAATGAAACCTAAAGGAAATTTGCTGATAGTAAGATCCTCCTGATATCAGATGATTGTCCCTAGCAATTCAATCTTATAGTGGGGGTGTTTTGAATTAATGAAATATACTCTGTGTCAGAGTAAAATTGAGTTCAAATTCAGCTGACAATTTGTTTTTTTTTATAAATAAATTTATTTATTTGTTGCTTCAGGTTACATCTCCATCATATTGTCCTCTTTCCCCCCTTCCCAGCCCTGTCCTCCCACCCTCTACCCCCTAACCCTTCCATCCCACTCCTCTGGAGTGGAGTGTCCCTACATAACAGTCTCTTTCCCCAGTTCAGAAGTCATATGAGGTCCAAGAGCCTCCTCATACACGAGGGTCCTACAAGGCAGTACCACCAGTGAAAAGTGTCTCATTGCCAGGGAAAGAACACTAAAAATCAAACAAACAAACAAGCAAAAATGAAAAAATAAAAAGTCTATGTCCATGTTCCTTTTGGTGCATTGGTTGTCATATAGATATCCTGTACTATATAGCTAAAATCCTACTATAAGTGAATAGATGCCATGTGCATCCTTCTGAATCTGGGTTAGCTCACTCAGGATGAGCTTCTCTAGTTCCATCCATTTGGCTGCAAATTGCATGATTTCATTGTTTCTGATAGCTGAGTAATATTTCATTGTGTAGATGTACCACAGTCTTTTAATCCATTCTTCAGTTGAGGGACATCTGGGTTGTTTCCAGTTTCTGGCTATTACAAATAAGGCTGCTATGAACATAGATGAAACTTCCTTATGATTCTGTGAGGAGTCATTTGGGTGTATACCCAGAAGTGGTATGGCTGGATCCTGAGACAAAGCTATTCCAAGTTTTCTAAGATATCCCCATACTGACCTCCATAGTGGTTGCACAAGCCTTCACTCCCACCAGCAATTGAGGAGGGTTCCCCTTTTTCCACACCCTCACCAGCATGTGCTGTCATTTGAGCTTTTGATCTTAGCCATTCTGACAAGTGTGAGATGGAATCTCAGAGTCCTCTTGAGTTGCATTTCTCTGATGATTAAGGATGTTGAGCATTTCTTCAAGTGTCTCAGCTGACAATTTCTTAACTCATTAAACTCACAACATTACTGTTTATTTATCATGTGTCTAACAATGTGCTATGCACATTGCACACCCTCTAATTAATGTGCACATCCTCACAGCTCCAGGCTTGACCTCCTCAAAAAGTTATTCAAGCAAATGGGGTTGGGAATAAAGGAAACCTGGCTTTAAATCTGAGTGCTACTCTTTTCCCTAAGAGAGATCTATGTGAACTGCCAACTTTCATTGAAAAAACTTGGCTTAATAGCAGCTAAGAATGCTGCAGAGAACTCCTTCCAGAGCATATAGGCACTGTTGACTTGCCATTTCTGTGTTTAGGGTGATTTGAGTCTGAATTCACATATGGTTTTTCAGGAAGAAAAGAAGATAATATTTTTACATGTACTTTTTATTCTCTAAATGTCTGTCTACCTTTCCTAGTATTGATATAATTTGTCAACCTTTAGTCATTTTGATATATACATTTCTAAAATAACATTCTCCCTTGAATAAAAGCACTTCTGATCATTGATTGTTGCTTTTTCTACTTGGGTTCTTTGATCATTTTCTTCTGTTTGTTAATACTCCTTGTTTCTTAGTACAATCTAAAAAAAAATCACATTAAATATTGTTATAAGAAATTATAATATTATTTACGCTGAACCCTGGTTTGTCCTTTCCAGAATAAGAAATAGTGTCCTTATTGCAGAGACAGAGGGAGTCACTATGCATAACCAACTAGAGGAATCAATAGCTATGAAGAGCTGATATCCATGAGGGAGCGAGTAGAGCCAGGTGCAAACAATACATATCTGCATGTCCAAGTGGAGGAGTGTGGTCAGGTTTTTCTTTGCATTCTGTGTGGTATATTTATAATGGCGAACACTTACTTTTTTGAAAGATATCCTTTTTTAACATTTATTTATTACTTCAGGTTTCATCTCCATCACAGTGTCCTCTTTTCACCCCTCCCAGTCCTGCCCTCTCACCCTCTACCCCCATCCCTTCCATCCCACTCCTTCAGAGTGTAGTGTCCCTACATAACAGTCCCCCACCCCAGTTCAGCAGTCATGTGAGGGTCAAGAGCCTCCTCATACACTGGGGGCCTACAAGGCAGCACCACTATGGTAAAGTGTCTCACTGACAGGAAAAAAGTCTATGTTCATGTTCCTTTTGGTGCATTCGTTGTAGTATAGTTATCCTGTACTATATGGCTAAAATCCGATTATAAGTGAGTAGATACCATGTGCGTCTTCCTGGGTCTGGGTTAGATCACTCGGGATGAGCTTCTCTACTTCCATCCATTTGGTTGCAAATTGCATGATTTCATTGTTTCTGATGTCTGAGTAGTATTCCATTGCGTAGATATACCACAGTTTTTTAATCCATTCTTCAGTTGAGGGACATCTGGGTTGTTTCCAGTTTCTAGCTATTACAAATAAGGTTGCTATGAACATAGATGAGGAAACTTCCTTGTGATTCGGTGAGGAGTCATTTGGATATATACCCAGAAGTGGTATGGCTGGGTCCCAAGGCAGAGCTATTCCAAGTTTTCTAAGATATCATCATACTGACCTCCATAGTGGTTGCACAAGCCTGCACTTCCACCAGCAAAGGAGGAGAGTTCCCCTGAAAGATATTCTTTAAATCTTTTAAAAATTGTATTATTTTGTGTGTGTGTGTGTGTGTGTGTGTGTGTGTGTGTGTGTGTGTGTTCATGGACCATAGCCTTGCAAGGATCATCTCTTTCCTTTCACCATGTGAGTCCCAGGAATTAAACTCGGGTCGTCATGCTTGGCAGCAAGCACCTTACCTACTGAGATGTCTTGCTGGTCTGACACTTCATTAATTACTGTGAAACCTAGCCAGATACATTTTCTAAGTGATTTGGTCCTGATGACTTTCACATCCAGCTCAAATCCCTTCTGCTGGAAGCTATTATTTCTGCAGAAAGCAGAGGATGTATATTCATGACAAGAATATTGCAAGTATTTCACTAAAAAAATAAAGTTCTCTTGCCATTAATGTAAGATAATAAATAAATTTTGTCGATCTAACATTAGGTTCAACACTTCTTTATGAACAAATTTTAAATAGGAAGGCAAGTGAATTGTTTGTTCAGAAATGTCTGGAGACCTGTGCTACAACCTGGGGATTGTGCCAAATTTTTCTCTGTTACTATGACCAAATCCCAGAAGAGAAAAAGTAAATTAAAATAAAAGGAACTTATTTTGGCTCAGTTTCAGGTGTTTTAGCTGAAGATTACCTGCATCCTTTGCTTTACACCAGAACTGTGTCATGGTGATAGGAGATTGTAGCCGAGGAGGTGCCCCACTTCACAGCACCCATGAAGAGACAGGGAAGAGCACAAAATATATCCTTTAAAGGAAATCCATCCATGACCTATTTACCCCAATTAACTCTATTTCCTATTATTCCATCAGCTCTTAATAGAATCACAAACTAGGAACCATGCTTTCAATACAGATGTTTTGGGAGGATATTCTATATCTAATTATGATAGCTATCATGAAATGGGATGAATTTTGAATTCTATTTTTATTGCTAGCTGTCAGTTTAGCTTGTGAGTCTCATGAATGGTGATAGAAGACATGGCACTCCTGGGTCAGAGGCAAAAGTCCTTATTTGTCATGCCACAGCAGGCAGCATTACCATCATGATCCCACCAATTCCCACCTTCTCACGGCTCCACAGGCAGCACTGATGGGTATAGAAGAAGGCTGTATAGGTGTTGTGTTTGTCTATGTCTCAGATGAAAAGCCCCATGCTTACAAAATGCCAATCTTTAACAAGGCACAAGCAAGGCTGGTTAAATTTTGCCCCAGTGGGATACATTATCTTTATTATACTGGACAATAAACAAAACTGTCTTGTGCTCTGTAATAAGACAATTCTCAATGTCCCCTGGCCGTTCACTATACAAATATCCTTGAAAAGAGACTCCTGTACAAAGCTCATCAGCGCATCTGCTTGCAAGATGTGCGAAAATCCAAGAGACCCTTAGAGTATTTATTTCCTCCCAATATATGAAAACCCGAGGAATCATTAGGCTGTGAACTAATGCCAAAAAGAAGATTTGAACTTTTCTCTCCCGAACCAACTTACTTAGTATTCTATCTTCCTTTTTTCTTTTTTAGTTAATATCTTGATTTTTTTTTCTGTATAGAATCTTTGCCAACATTCTTTCTGATGAAAACTGAAGCTATGAGACGCCAATTAGCATTCCACCTCTGAGACTAGTCAGTTCTTTATTTGTTTCTTGAGCCAAGTTTGTGCATTTGAACTTTAAAGATTTTGTTTCATGGTCTGCAGCACAGAGGAAAAATGACAAAACCTGATAAATCCTCTAAGACCAAAAGAGAAAGGGAAGCAGAGGCTCGTTGCCACACCAGTTTGATCCTCTTTCTTCTTTCCCAAGCCCCACTTCTTTATAGTGGTTGTAGAAGTCTGCAATATTGAGACTGAAGGTAGGTGCAAAAGCTGAGATGACACCAATGGGTTAAAATGGAAGTGAATTGTGTCAATGCAAAATCTATTTAAAAAGAATTCTCCCGAATCAAGTTGTGAAAAGGTCAGGCTATGATATTTCTAGGATGCCAGAGTGAGTCATTGATGTCTCTTTATTACATTTCTGTTGGTGAAGCCTTTCTCACTGCTTTTTAATTGTTTGTTTTTCATTTAGAAACTTGGTTTTTATTATTTCAGCAAACTTTATATTATACTGCTCTTTCAGTGAGAAATATATTTATCTTAAAGGTAGGACTTGACACACAACAACTCATATTTCAAATGAGAAATATATTCATTTTAAATTACAGTCTTTGACACAAAAGCTCATTATATTTGAGCCATGTCAAATGTTATCCTGAAATAGAAGAAGAGAAATTCTTGGGATGACCAGTTCAATTTAAGTAACCGTTTTCCTCTTGGACTTAATAACCCTTAAGAAAACACATGAGGCCTTATAAACTTGTATGTATAAATATCCTAAAATGAATTGTTGTATTGTCAAAACACACATCATTAAAAATTATACCCAAGTTGATATTTTAACTTTTACCACTTGAAAAAATGATTTTTTTGTTAATTTATTTTTTCAAGTTACATCTTGATCAGGTTCCCATCCCTCTGCCCCTCCAGATCCCACCCTCCATTCCTCCCTCTTCCCCACCTTCATCCACTCCTTCTCCTTGGATGAGGGGATCCCCTACATATCAATCTCCCTCAGTTCATCAGTCACATGAAGGCTAAGAGATTCCTCTTGTATTGCGGCCTGATATGGCAGCCCAGCTAGGGTAATGTATTCTATTAACAGGCAACAGGGTCCATAACTCGCTGCTGGGTGAGTTTTTTTTAGGATAATTATGCTAGGTTCCTATCTGTATGGGTCTGTAGGTTGGTTGTAGATGGTTTTCCTGTGCTATATGGTTAATATCCACTGATTATTGACCATATACCATGTATATCTTTCTAGGTCTGGGTTAGCTCACTCAGTATGAGCTTTTCTAGTTACATCCATTTGGTTGTAAATTGTATGATTTTCTTATTTCTGATAACTTGAGTAGTATTCTATTGTGTTTTTTTTTTTATTCATTCTTGGATTGAAGGATATCCAGATTGTTTCCAGTTTCTGGCTATTATGAATAAAGCTGCTAAGAATCTACTTGAGGCAAGGTCCTTGTGGCTTGGTGGAAAATCTTTTGGATATATTCCCAGGAGCAGGATAGCTGGGTCTTGAGTTAGAATTATTCCCAATTTTATTTTTTTTTAATTTTTAAAATTTATTACTTCAGGTTACATCTCCATCACAGTGTCCTCTTTCAACCCCTCCCAGACCTGGCCTCCTACCCTCTACCCCTATCCCTTCCATCCCACTCCTCTGGAGTGGAATGTCCCTACATATCAGACTCCCACCACAGTTCAGTAGTCATATGAGGGCCAAGAGCCTCCTCAAACACTGGGGGCCTACAAGGCAGCCCCACTAGGGCAAAGTGTCTTATTGACAGGTAACAAAGTCTATGTTCCTGTTCCCTTTGGTGCACTGACTGTAGTATAGTTATCCTGTACTATATGGCTAAAATCCTATTGTAAGTGAATAGATGCCATGTGCATCTTTCTGAGTCTGGGTTAGATCACTTAGGATAAGCTTCTCTAGTTCCATCCATTTGGTTGAACACTGCATGATTTCTTTGTTTCTGATGGCAGAGTAGTATTCCATTGTGTAAATGTACCACAGTTTTTATTTCCACACTAGTTGTACAAGTTTGTACTCCCATTTGCAATGGAGGAGTGTTCCCTCACATCCTCACCAGCATGTACTATCACTTGAGTTTTTCATCTTACATGCTATTCAGGAATAAAAAATGTTCAACCAAAAGACATCAGTAATTACAGTTTAGCCACAGATAATTTCTTAGCTAAGTATGAATAAAATAGTTTTATTTATTAACCATCATATCAGTCCCCAATGAACTCTCAGACTGCAAGTGGCTTTTATGTACAAGTTATATGACATTCTGCTGCACACATATATAGGGCAGAAGCAGTTCATTTCTTGTTTTTCTATCTCATACTAATCAGTGTTAAATATATTATTTCTGATTTCAATATTTTATTAATTACTCCTGCTTTTAAACTTGCTTGGGTCTAAACAACTAGAAGAAAAAAGAGTAAGATCCTACATTCCTTATTTCATTATCTTCCAGTAATAATGTATGCAAAGAGTAAATTAATCATTAAAATGTTGTTTTGAGATGTAATTTAGGATATATGCTTTATAAAAGTTTGTTACTAAAGATATTCAAAGTGAGATACATTGAATAGACAAATCCATAGTTTCATGTCAAACCCTGTCTACAGAATATGTCAATAATTCCAAATAGTATTTTAAGGGGCCAGAGCAGAATTGTTATAAAATGTTGTCTGATTTACTAAAGAAAGTATTTAACTGTAAACACTAAATATTTATTGCAATTCATGTACCTAAAAACTATGGCTCTGAAGTAAAAACAAAAGCAAAACCAAACCAAAACAAAATATACAGGTTAAGGGATGCATACTGGGAAAGAAGGGATCACCTACTAAAAGAGAAATGACTGCATTAACGTCATCTAATGGGTAAGTGGGATATTGATGCATTTATTTATGCTTTGTAAGGTAGAGAGAGAGAGGGGGGGAGAGGGAGAGAGGGAAGGAGAGAGTCATATTCTTGAATACATACCAACATTCCTGAGAATTAAAAATATTCATGGGTAAAATTTTCTGGTTGAAGAGTAAAGATGTCAGAGATTTTCACATTTTTTGGAATAGACTAGAAATCTCAAGGTATTCTCTGAGAAGCCTGGAAAGATCTCAGTGTAGAAAATAATTCTAGGATTTAAAAAAAACATGAACCTGTATTTGAGACACTTGGAGAGACCATTGCAGAAGGAACTATTCTTGTAGGGTCATAGGACTCTACATTCCTTCCAAGCTTGGAAGTGGCAGCAATGACATGAGTCCTGTATCACTTTTGAATACAATTTGAAGTGAACAATGACAGAAATCAAATGCCCTAGTTGTTTTCCTGGTCCATCATCCTTGTTTTATTTTAGTTTTCAGATATTGACATGAAACTTCTCCAATTATCACACACCTCTTTGCACACTGCACATATATTCATTCATACAAATAGGTGTACATATACACATATGTATATTCTCAGTGAAATTTCATTACCAGAAATGATCTTTTAAAAGTGATTTGTAGGGACACTCCAATCGGAGGAGTGGGATGGGTGGGAGAGGGAGAAGAGGGGAGGAGGGTAGAACCGGGAGGGGTGGAAAGAGGGTACTATGATGGAGATGTAACTTGATGTAATAAATAAACATTATAACATTATAATAAAAAAACAAACAAAGGCATGGTGGCACATACCTTTAATCCCAGTACTCTGGAGGCAGAGGCAGGCAGATTTCTGTGAGTTCAAGGCCAACCTAGTCTGGCCTATAGAGTGAATTCAGTACAGACAAGGATACACTGTCTTGACCCCCCCAAAACAACACAACAACAACAAAAACAAACAAACAAAATACCAAATAATTAATAAATGAACAAATATAAATCAAAAAAATGCAAAAATGTACCCTTGGTCTATGTTTGTCTTTTCATTGTCTTAGGTAACATTTCTTTATTTTACTAGTTTGTGTTTGAGGCTTGAGGTAACAGCTACATCTTCTAGATGGAGAATGGGCCTTGCTAACTATACAAAATAAAGATTGCAGGGTAGCATCATGAAGAGGCGAGTCTCAGCTTCAAGAAGAGAGAATCTTTATTTATTTATTTATTTATTTATTTATTTATTTATTTATTTATTTATTTTACATATATGAGAAGTCTATCAACATGAACCCCTGCATGCCAGAAGAGGGCATCAGATTTTATTATAGATGGCTGTGAGCCACCATGTGGTTGCTGGGAATTGAACTCTGGACCTCTGGAATAGCAGACAGTGCTCTTAACCACTGAGCCATCTCTCCAGCCCCTTTTCATTGTCTTAAAAGGCTTGTCAAAAGCAATTCTTTTGATGTTGTCCAGTTTATCACTTACATCTGTTCATAGGCTATGATTTCTATGATTTAGATATTGCATCTAAGTAATATTTGCCTTGCCCATGGTCTGAAATATTTTGTCCTAAAATGTTATAATTTTAGTAATGGATTTTTTTTCTGAATTACTGTCTAGAAATAATACCTACATGCATTTTATCAAAGTTATTTTTTCTGTTCATATATAGTCTTTGTATGTGTGTTTTTAACTAGATTGAAATGAATAGTTTTCTGCATTGATTCACCTTTACATTTCAGTAGAAACATCAATTAGAATTAGACAGTTGGACCTATGTTTTGTTCTATTAATCTATATAACTATTATTCTTCCAATATGTGGAGGAGTTGGTTTAATAAAGTTTACAACTCTTAAAATTATGAATTTTAAGTTTCTTAACTTATCTTTCCTTTTAAATTTTTGTGTATTTTCTATAATATTATTTAAATATAGAAAAATGCTCCAATTGCATAAACCATTTATAGGAGTGTGAAACAACTGGGACTTTTCCACTGATCCGTAGAATGTAAATGTTGCAGCCACCTCTGAACAGAGCTTGTGGATGTTTAAAGTTGAAATTATGTAATCATTTGACTCCATTAATCTCCAATGTATTTATTCAGAAAAAACATAGACTATTAGACTATGTTCTTATAAAGATATGTTTTCAAATGTTCATAATATAATTCTTTATAGTGCCTAAAACTTGGAAGTAGCTCAACTGAATATCAGCTGGTGGATAAGCTATAAAATTATTTCATATGAATTTAATGGAATAATACTCAGGTTTGAAAATGAACTATTGAGATATGACATAATAATAAACATAAATTTAATCACTATAATCCTACATGTGAGAATCTACAACCCCAAAGTTATTTCCGATATAAATTATTGTATATAAAATTATTCTAAGTGCAAACCAATCATCCCTGAGGAATGAAGAAAAATAAGAAGGAAAAAAAAGATAGCTCTTGTCTGTCAGAAATTTATAGTCCATTAAGAAATGTCCAATCTACATTGCAGATTTCAGAACACATTTCTAGACACACCAACTGTTTAGTCAGAGAGAAGTAATTCAGGGTGGAACAAATTCAGTACCTGAGGACATATAGCTTGTAACAGTAACTGACTGAACCATAGGTTTTCTGCAGAGGTTTCTTGGAGAGAGGTCCCTTCTTCAAGCTGACTTTTCTTTTTTTCTGACAGGCTCTCAACTCTCAGCTTAGCATTGCACACAAAGAAACCTACTGCAGGCCGTGGATGAATTAAATAAACACTCTGAGTGAACACTGTAAGGCTACCATGTCTTGCATATGCTTCTGCATGCGTCTTTCTCTCGGATATAAGGAGGGTACAATAAGGCCCTTGTTTTCCTGAGATATGGAATTTATTTGTACGAGTAATAGCTCTAGTATACAAAATTCACTTGTTGCTTCCTGTTTCTTTTATAAACTGCAAATCATAAGATTAATTTGTCTTTCATGACAACTAATATTTATTGAATACTGTTTTAAAATTACATTTATTTATTACTTCAACTTATGTCTCCACCACAGTCCCCTCCCTCCACCCTTCTCAGTCCCACCCTCCCACCCTCTATCCCCTCTACCACCTATCCTACTCCTCCAGTGTGTGGTGCCCCCACATCTCAGACCCCTCCATTCGTTCATCAGTCACATGAGGTCTAAGAGCTTCCTCTAGCACTGGGGGCCTACATGGTAGCACCACTAGGGCAAAGTATTCCACTAACAAATAACAAAGTCCATGTTCCTGTTCCTTTCAGTCTGTTGGTTGTAGGATAGTTATCCTTTACTATAAGGCTAAAATCCAGTTATAAGTGAATACATGCCATAAGCATCTTTCTAGGTCTGGGTTAGCTCACTCTGGATGAGCTTTTCCAGTTCCATCCATTTGACAGAAAATTACATGATTTCCTTGTTTCTGATAGCTGAGTAGTATTCTATTGGGTAAATGTACCATGGGGTTTTTGTTGTTGTTGTTGTTTGTTTGTTTGTTTTATCCATTCTTCAGTTAAGGAACTTCTGGGTTGTTTCCAGTCTCAAGATGGCTCTGAGATTCCATCTTACACCTGTCAGTATGGCTAAGATCAAAAACTCAAAGGACAGCACATGCTGATGGGGTTGTGGAGAAAGGGGAACACTCTTCCATTGTTGGTGGGAGTGCAAACTTGTATAACCACTGTGAAAATCAGTTTGGTGATATCTCAGAAAACTTGAAATAGCTCCACCTCAAGACCCAGCCATACCACTCCTGGATATACATCCAAATGATTCCTCATCAAAATCACAAGGACATCTATCTCCTCAACTATGTTTATAGCAGCTTTATTTGTAATAGCTAGAATACTTTTGTACGTACCAACAACTCATTAATTATTTTTCAGGTGACCCTATTAGTACAAGTTGTTAAGTATGTTTTCATTGGCATGAACTATTTCCTATCTTTAGTTCTGTAGTGTTTTCATGACATTTTCCTCTAAAATGCACCTTTAACCCATGGAGGGAGTGAAAGAATTATTGCTTGTATGGAAATTTATTGTGATATAACACTGAATTCTTCTTACACTCTAGAGAGTCAGATTTGAACTCCTGGTGGCTTTCTAGTGACTCAGAGTGCTAAATATGTAGATTGTTTATTCTTATATGTCATCATGTGCCAGATTACTCTCCCTAAAATATGTAAAATTTACTTACAATAGAAACTATCAGTTTTATAGTAAAGAGTTTCAAAACAAATGAGTTCATACAACAATGAATTGTGTTCTAGGTGGAGATGAGGAGTGTAGAAATGCCCATTAACTCCTTCTTTTTTTTTAGAAGCCCACCTGCTTGTGCTACTTGGATGCTTGTTAATATAATAAATCTATTTATATGGTTCAAAGTAACTCAACAAGAAAGACAACATGCACTACTTTGAACTTAAGGCAACATGTGTATATGATGCTGGGTTTTGATGATCCTTTCAACCTGGAATTTAGCCTACCCGTGATTCACTGTGATTCACTAAATCTTAGATTGAAAGAAACAAAATAAACTTCATCCTCCACAGACTACTGTTAAGCTTTGTTTTATAAACAGATGGCAAAATAGAAAAGCTGGCTGGAAATTGATTGAATTTGAAAAGTCAGATGGGGAAAAATCAAGTAATTCTACCAGTCCAATAGATTGTTTTGAGTTTCAGGATTATTCTTCATAACATTCTCTCAAGAATGTTTTGTTCTATCTCATCAGGAAAAACAGGTGATTATAATGACTTTTTTTGTTCTTTTTCTTGGAGAATCTTTATTTCTCAGACTATAAAAGTCTTCATGATCAAAAGTACTTTTAGAAACAAAACATGCATTTTATTGTACCTTAGCTCCATGGCATGAGTTATTCTCTAAATTCTTACTTCTTAATGTGTATGGCAGCTTACATTTGTAGATAGTAGATAATTATCCTATTAGTAGAACATAAATAATACACACCACACACACACACACACACACACACACAGAGGGGGGGGGAGAGAGGGAGAGATAGAAAGAGATATTAGAGGGGGTTCGTAAACAAAATATTTTAGGTTTTATGTTTTGTGACTATCTCTTTTCAGCTCAATTTTCTGGGCATCTTCCAAATACTGGGCTAACATTCAAGATAAGGGAGGGAAAAATCCAAAAAATATATATAATTTAGAAAATGCCAAATTTATTCAAACTATAAAATAAAAGAATAATAAATTGATATTGATGCCAACTGCAAATCAT
This sequence comes from Lophiomys imhausi, assembly GCA_907164525.1. Classification (NCBI taxonomy): domain Eukaryota; kingdom Metazoa; phylum Chordata; class Mammalia; order Rodentia; family Muridae; genus Lophiomys; species Lophiomys imhausi. The sequence continues at coordinate 3,915,311 of CAJQZJ010032746.1, forward strand.
GGATTATATAGGCTCATAAGTGGCTAGGGCAACATATTAGAAGCTATCCATGTTGTTTCTTTGTCAATGTTGTGGATTAAGGTGGTAACACACACAGCTATGCCAACCTGTAGACTGCCTATGTCAACTTTGGTCTCTAAGGAGTGAAAATGAAGTATTATAATCCTTGAAAAGACATATCTCCAAAATAGGGCTGTCATTTCTCATGACAAGTTCTGCAAAGAAAGTATTTGATAGGGAAGCTTAAGGAATGGCCTCCAAATCAGAAATGTCACATCCATATCATGTCCAAAGCTTTCCATTGGAGAGACATTATGGAAGTCAACTGGAGCTTACATATAAAAGTGTAGAAGAAAAAAAAAACCATTTCACCATTTTAAAATGCTTCTCACATACACATAAGCATCTCAAATTGATCTTTGTCTAACCCAATTGTAACAGAGAAATTTTATTTGAAAACATATTTATTAGTACTCAGCAAACACCTATAAAACACCTATATCCTATAACCTAAAACCTGTAATCTATCTAAGAACACCTTAATACTTATTTTAGAACACCCAACTAAGCCTATTTTAATTTTTTTAAAGGATATTAATATTCTTAGCATAGGTCTGGGCAGGATAACCTGATTTGGGGCAATCCCAGCATGCAGGCCCTTTCAAGCTTCATGTCCGTTGGGCCTGATTTTTCCAATTTGTATGGCCAGTTTATTTCACCACTAGTTTATGACCAGCTTATAAAGTTCAGTCCATTCTAGCTGTTAGTTTGAAGTCAGCTTTTTCTATAGGCTTCACTGCCTAAAGCTTCTTCCAGCAACTTCCAAATTCCTACCTCCTTTGCTGCCAGCCTTAATAGGCTGAATTAAGGCAAAGGGTCTTTCTCAAGCTAACTTGCAGTGAAAAGTCTTTCTCTCTTGGACTCCACCTTTCCGTTTATGACCATCACAGCCTAATGGCTTGAGTATGCCATACTTTACTATGTACTTCTCCAGTGTGTCTTCTCTGCTCGTGAGGGCAAGAGGGAGAGAGAGAGAGAGCTGCATGGAGCACTCTGGCTTATACATCTAATCATCTGTCAAGGTCTCTTGCAATGTTCAGTGGTCCTTTAGCTTCTTGCAGAAATCAATGTCATCTGTGGCTTGCACAGTTTCCTAGCCATGCCCCTTCAACAGAGCATATATTTCTCACCTTCAAGGGACTCCTGGTTCCTCCTTATGTGGTGCCAGATGCTAAGTTGAACTTCATACTAACTCACTAAAGAGGCTTAACTTCTACCACATCCAATTAGTGTTAAAAGCTTGTGATATCTTGAGAAAGAAGTGGATGTTTCATATGAAGAGACTGGTGGTTTCTTGGGTCTGTTTCTACTTTTCGTTGGCATAGTGAGCTAGCTCATGTTATATTTCCCCAGCTTCTATCACATAGGTATACATTTCTAACCTAATTATTTTTAACAAACTGAAGAGTGCTCTAATAATGCAAAGGGAGAGATTAAAAAATGACAGAGGTGGTTCTCCTGTTCTGAGTGAGAGGTCTTCTTGAACATTGAGTTACTGAAGTGATGGTGTAACTGTAGACTTTTGGAGAACTTAGCATACAGATGAACTCAGAGCAAGGACATGAACTTCCTGAGATTTTTCTGATTATTAGAATGTAAACTTGTATTTGATACTGTAATGAAAATGGCTAAAATCAGAGAACAATTAGCTACAAACTTGGTCTTTGTCAACAAACTAAAGTTATTTCCACTTGGCACATATGACATAAATAAATACTTTTTTTTTAATATTTGACTATTTTATCTTATTTATTTAGAGAAACAGAGAGAGAAAGAGAGAGAGAGAGAGAGAGAGAGAGAGAGAGAGAGAATGTGTAAGCCACCATAAGTATAAGTTGAGGGAAATTGATTCTCTCTGTTTCTGCCATGTGAGTTCTGGAACTTGGTGAACATACAGGGCCATATTTTCAGACCAATATTCAAATAAAACAAGTATTATCAAAAAGTGTCAATGCAGTAGGTTTGTCATGACATTAGATGAAGGGGCAGATGTTTTTAGTGTGCCTGAGCTTATGGTATTTGGAAACCCCTGTTTTAGTAGTTAAAAATAATAATGCTTGTACTACTTACATGAAAAAATGATATATTGGGTACACAAATTGTTTAATTCAAACATTGTATAAATAAACTATAGACCACATAGTGGCAGCTAGGCAGAAATTTTTAAGAATGATGATGGTGGGCAAGCATGCCGAGTTAGCATGAAACTTGAGATATTTTTATTGTGTGATAACTCCCAGCATTATGGTTTGCTTTTAGTCAGAGGTGTACAACAGGTCTCGGAATGTTTCAAACAGTGATGTCTGCACTGATGAAACCATCCTTAACACCAGCACACCCATTAACTCATCTATACACTGGAGCTCCATGAGTGCAATTCGATTATCATGTTCCTTCTTTATAACTAAGGCTCAGAGAAGATAACCAACATCCACAGGTCACACTGACAGACCATGGCTAAGCCAGGGATATCTGTCCAGTTTGGTTTTCATGCCATACACTAAACTCTGCTTACCATGATTGCTCAATCTTTGTCAGGTAAATTTTATTTAGGTGTAATAGCCATTAATGTAAAATATCAGAGTCAATAGAATTCTAGAACAAGCTTTTAATTCACTACATATTTACTCACATATTCTCCTTAAAGCATTAAAAATCATTGTAGCAAAGAAAGTAAATTCTTAATCATTATTAAATATAGCATTAAGAGAAACCTGTTTTTACTTCATCTTCAGGATATTCATTTTGTTTTTGTTTGACAGTCACAGTTTTTCTCTATAACTGTCCTGGCTGTCTGGGCTATCCTAGAACTAACTTTGTAGACCTGGTTGGCCTATAACTCACAGAGATCTGCCTCACTCTGCCACATCAGTGCTGGGATTAAAGGGGTATGCACCACGACTGCCCAGCTATAGGGTATTCTTTAATTATCATTATTATTTATTTCTTGCAACATATGTATCATGACTGCACTTGTATATTACATGTATATGTGTATGTAATTTTATATCAATTATGATATGAAAAGGTGTACTGATGGGGTAAATAAAAGGAGGGTGTTGGTATGTATTTAAAAATCATTAGGAAAAGTGATAGAGTGAAGAGTGAACTGTAAGCATTTACTATTGGTAGTAGCTAGGAACTGGAAGAAATGTGAGGTGAATGTGGATGAATCAAAGTACACAGGGAAGGTGGGTGTGTTGTTAAGTAAAGACTGGAAAGTATATTGTGGAGAATGACTAGAAAAGCTGCCTCGAAGTGATGGCAGCTATGGGCACTGGACTAGGAAGGTGGCATAGAAAAGGAGAAACTGCATAGAGAATAATATGTCTATATCATCCTTCTGTTTATTCAACTATCTATGTATGTATCTATTGTCAATCTACATGGAAATGGTAGCCATGGTGACAAAAGGTGAGACATTGAAGGGTCACAAGTCAGTGTTTTAGCTGAATAAGTTGATAATTCCCAAGTAAGATTTAACTTTCTAGAAAATTTCAAGAGAAAAATAAAATTCAGCATGTAAATGTCATTCAATCATTATAATTTCAAATGTTCCCTGTAATTTCTGATACTTAATCAACAGTGACTTGAAGCACTTCAGCACTTACTTTCTCATTATATAAAGTTCTTACTAATCTATGTGAATTGTTTTCTTATTAGAATGAGATACCCTTTTGAGTCCTGAGGAATTCTGCCTTCTAAATTATGGGTTTGTAAGGTTTGGAAATGTGTCCTTTTAATCATATGAAGACTGTCTATTTGTTTCTTGACCCAGCTCAAGAGACTGACACAGCACATGCAAATATCACTCATTTAAATCTTCCCCATTTATCTGTTTGAGAAGATTTTTTTTACTTTTGATTCTAGGATTTGAATCTTAATAATGATCTCTATTATTGTTCAAAGATAAAGGAGAAAGTTTTATTCTCTTGACAGGAGAAGGCATCAAAGCTATAGGCTGTTGAGGTCACCACACAATGCTGTTTTCTGTTTGTCATTAAATGATGATGATTGGCTCTGAGGGTCCAGATCCTGGAGATTGGAAGTGAGTCTGGTGACTTATTCCTGAGGGTTGAAGGTTTGTATGAGTGTGTGTGTGTGTGTGTGTGTGTGTGTGTGTGTGTGTTGTGTGCTGAGAATATTGTGGGATATTATTGTATTAGCTATGTTTATTGGTGCTGTGATTCAGTAGGATGGAAGTCATGGGAAGAAGGCCTTATCTTGGCACATACTCATATCTTGGATGGCTTTCTCTTTCCTCTTTTTCTTTAGTATGGGACAAGCAACACTCAAGTGGATCTTCCCACCTTTCTAGTAATCCTCTTTACAAAAAGAAATGCACTGAAAAGTATGTTTTCCTAATGCCATATGTTTTTCTTTATCCAACCAAGTTGGCAATATTAACAATAAGAACTGCCATAGCTTCACTTATATAAACCCTGTGACTCTAAATATCTTGGTGTGACATTCCGACCAAGAACCAATACAAAGTTGCCAGTTAACAAAATTAATAATGCATAAGTTATGAAATCAAGAAGGGAATTTTTATGAGATTTGCAATAGGAGAAAACAAACTTAAACCTCATAGTAAGAGAGATTTAATTAACTTGATGTTTAAAACAGCAAGGACTTGATGAATTCTGAGAGGATTGTGTGCTTTAACTATTTTTTTCCTCAAACCTCTTTTTGTACTCAGGGTGAGATTTGTAGAAAATAGCATTTGAAGATTTCTGAGAAAATGTTGAGAATATAGGCGTGTTCTACCAAAGCAGAGGGCTCCAATCCATTAGTTCTAATCTGAAAGATTCCTTTGAGTCGATGTGCTAATATGGGCTCCATTAGAATTAATAGCTACTCCTCCAGATCTGACAGACTTGAACATTAATAGCCCTCACACCATTTTGGTCCAGCTAATAGTACAACTCAGAAGTAGAGCAAAGGAGCTTGAATGAAAAGATGTGAGGGTCATCATTTTATTCAGGGAATCTGCAACATAATAGCAGAGAGCTAATTAAGCCAAGACATTTTTTTCAAGCTAATATTAGACATATTTTAGTGTCCACCCGGCTTTTACCATTGTCTTTTATACATTATGTATAGCTAAGTTCATACTCAACTCATATTAAGGGTTTGGCAAAGAGAGAAATAGAGTTATTACCTTGAAACAAAATTTTCGTTCATCTCTTAATTCAACTTATTCCATTTAAAGTTACTCCCATCCCATTTATGCCGTGATTAATGACTCGTGAATGAAGATATTTCTAAATGTAATACAGGTTTCCCATATGTGACTTACATGATTAGGAAAACTATAGTAAAGTCAAGGGAAAGGCCTGCACTGGGACAAGACAAGGTAGAAGTTACTCTGGCCGTTAAAAACCATCGTAGTCTTTCTTTGTCTCAGCATTCAAACAACAATTCATTCATTGTGTTTGAATCACCGTCATTTTCATGACTGGAATCACACACACACAGTACTGATGAACAACAGGTGGAAATGCTGTATGTGTATTGGCCACCCTCTTCCTGAGAGTGATCATTGTGAACACTCTTCCAGCTTTTATTCTTCCTGATTCCTTGACACAGATGTGATCATTATGGAGAGTTGGCATATGAACCAAACACATCTTCCACTTCCTTGTTCCCAAGGGAAAGATTAAATTGTAAAGTTTTGAATAAGATAAAGCACAGAGACCATGGAGGCACAAGCTCATATGTAGGGTATGCATCCTGGGCTGTGAAGCAAAGTGATTTTTAAATCTGTTCTGCCAGGGATCATACCGACCCACCCTCTTCCCTCTTTTCATCTGCTTCTGAACGTTGATCAATAACAAGGAATGGCAAAGGAGAAAAATAAACCTTCCTTTTAAAATATATTTCTCTGTTTTTTTTTTTTTTTTTTTTTTCCAAGACAAGGTTTCTCTGTGAAACAGCCCTGGATATCCTGAACTCACTCTGCAGACCAGGCTGGCCTTGAACTTACCTGCATCGGCCTGCTTCTGAATCTCGAGTGCTGAGATTAAAGGCATGAGCCACCACACCCAGCAATTCTTTTTACACTTATTATTGATCTGGGGCAGATAATATATGTGCCAGGATATCCATGTGACCAGGCATGGCTTTAGTAGACAAAAGACAACATGTAGGAATTATTTGTCTCCTTCTACCGTGCAGAACCTGTTGATTAAATCTTTTTATTGAAATTGGTGGTGAGAGTATTTTATCCATTAAGCCATCTCACAATCCTAATAATTGTTTAAAAAGTGCCCTGGGAAGTTCCATTGAGGAAAAGATTCTAGTCAGAGGATCACTATCCCTGTTGTTTGGTTTATATGAGATTTTAAAAAGTTATCTTCTAAAAGCTTTAATTTATTTACTGTTTTAGTTATTCAGTGTTATTTTTTTCCTTAAAACTTGTCATGTGATATGAAAATATCACTTAATTAGTTAAATGATTCTGTGTGATTAAAAAATAGAAATCATTGCCAAACTGTGTTAAAAATATTAAAAGAACTTGTTTCAGAGAGATATTGAAAAACAAACATATCATTAGCATATGCTCACAAATTTACCAAATTAAGACAATAAAACAATAAACTTGTTAATGCTGTGATTGGAGCCATATCAAGATCATTAGTTTATATATATATACATATTTTTTTGAGAAAATTCCTGCAGATTCATAAACCACATACCAGATGAAACCGAGCAGTAGCTGTGATCAGAGCCAGTGTGGATTCCCTAAAGAACCCCCACCTGTGGGTCTGCCAGAGGGTTCCATTACTATGCCTCCATCATGGAAGCAAGATGTGGGAATTCCGTCTACTTACATTTTTGTCTTAATTCTCAAACTTACAGTTCTTCTTTTTCTTAAGATAGTTCTGATTATGATTTTAGCCAGGAGTTACCTGTACTTCAGTATTTTAAATAGATATTTCCCACTTGGAACACAACATTAATTTTTAAATTCATTTTTCTAAGATGAAAAACTTAAAATTTAGGATGATGTTCTTATGTGTTTCTGTGAAACACTTGAGCTTAAAACAACATTTATCTTACTCATATTTATGTGTTTCAAGTGTCTAGCTTTGTAGCAAAGGGTCTGTTTAAAGGGTTTAATGGAAAGTGCTGGTGGGGTAATGTCATCATCAGGCACACAGGAGAAAGATCTACTTCTGTGTTGACTCAAGTATCTGTGGATGATCTGTGAATCCTCTGTGGCTGCTGGATATTCATTGTTATTTATGTCTCTCCATAATGCAACCTATGGCATGACATCTCGCTTTCTCCATCACAAGGGTTCAAGAGAATGAGACAGCAAAGAAGATGGAAGCATTGACATTTGCAAAACCACATTCAGAGGTGTCATTCTGTTGTCTTTGCTGTATTGTACATAGCACAAGTAGCTCTTTGGATGCAGTTTACACAAAGAAGTGAAGAATGACAGAATGATGTAGCCAGGTCAATAGGAACATCTGAGACAGTGTTAAATATAGTTCTGAAGTGCATGTGTGCTTTATTAAGTGTTATATTAATACTCTATTTTAGTTAATTTCTTTTATTTTAACAGAAGTTTAAATATCAAGATCAGAAATTTAATAGTCTGCATATTAGAATAACATTAGTGACTATTAAAGGAAAGCTGTTATCTCCTAGCCAAAGGAATGGAGCCTACGTCTTTGTAGAGACCTGCCACTTTCTTTCTTTCTTTCTTTCTTTCTTTCTTTCTTTCTTTCTTTCTTTCTT